>CM031236.1:122680458-123132958 GCA_018340775.1 Taxus wallichiana var. yunnanensis
TCAAATCTGTCAAAAATACCTCCAAAATATACATTCACATATATTATGATCATTGCAACCAAAATACATGCATATCATTAATCTATAATTAGTATTAGCATTATTAAATGCAACACAAGAAATTATAACAAAGTTGTGTGTATAAAACACTTCATTATTTAAAGTCTTCACAAAATACGAACGTTAGGATATTATCGCAACCATCAAATAATTGCATGATGCATATAAACATAGTAATACCATAATCTTGCATTGCAAGTTTAGTAGCATCCATGTATATAATATATACATACATTTAAAAAAACACCATGTAATTGAGTCTTTCATGTCATGTAATATAAATAGTGTCTCAATTTCAAATCCCCTATAAGTGTGTTCAATGAAATAGATAAAATGTTTAAATAAGATAATATGATGTCATAAAAATGGTCTAAGGGAAGTGGGCATTACAACTCCCTCCCCTTAAACATGAATTCTTTCTAGAACTCATGAGAAGATAGGTACATAAGTGTCACAAACAATTTAGTTCAAAAGGGAATTTTCATATGAGCTCATACTCAAATTCTAGTGCACTAATCCTCTGAAGATATCCACCCACCACAAGGTCGGTTTCATGATGAAGAGTTACGTTGTGCCAACCCCATTGGGGGAGATATTGGTTATTATATCCACATCCTCCCTGGTGCCCTCTAGTCCTATAGTGTGGGAAATGCCAAAAATTATGTACTCCACCTGAATTTTTGTCAAATCAATATCATTGGGAGCTATGTAATCCAACCTTACAAGATCTCTAGATTGAGTTTTCTCAAGATGTCATGAAAAGGCCAACTGTTACTCATTAAAGGATAAATCAACATCTCCATTCAAATCTTAGTTCCCTACACTAGGTCCAGATATATCCAAATGTCCTCCGTTGGACCATGTAGTGGTCATGATGTACCGATGCACACAAGGATGACTGTGACATGACTAGGAAGTACTAAAAATAGGTATATGATGATAAGGATTTATGGCTCTAGTTTGTTTTAGATATAAAACATAAGATCCATTCGACACAATGACATGGTCATCACCGTAGATCTTCTCGATTCCTTAAAGTTCCTCCTATATGTCTTAAACTACTAATAGGAGTTGAGAGTCGATCATTGCTTAATCCTCTAGAATCTAAGGTGTCATGCATCAATCAATGTGCTATGTACTCTCTCTGATCCCTTCTTGTGACATCATGTAGAGTTAATTGACCATTAATTAGTTGTAATTTATTAAATCAACAACCAAGATATTCAAATTATGAATTTCAATCCATTACTTTGTATGACTTGGAGGAATCATCTAGTTATATTCTAACTAGTGGTCGCTCCGAGCGTGAGCAAGATTACACCATGTGTTACCATGTTTTTTTTTTTTAGTTTTTTTAGTGGGGGATTTTTTTTTTTTTGTAATTTTAGTATGCATCAATGGAATGTTTTATAATATTGATGAATTTATTGTGCGTAACGCCTATAGTAATTGTTTTTTTTTTTTTTTGTTTATTTGGTTTGTAAATAATATTTTTTAGTTAATCAATCTTCATTTTGGTAATTGAGAAACAGGGCACATGAACATAATTTTCTGCATGTGTAAATATGCATGTGCAAGAATGTGTTATCTCTCAGTGGGCTCTGGCATAAAACTAATGAAAGTCTCCAACATAAATTGTAATATTGATTTCCAACAAAAAAATGGAAAATCAAACTGTAGGTTATGTAAATGAAAGAAAGGTCATCTAAATGTGTCTAACATGTACTTTGTTTGAAAGGTACAAAACATTTATGTAATTACTATTTGACAGTAAAGTAATGTAAATGTAGTGACATTGTATGTTGATTGCACATTATAAAAAGTAGTTTATATATTTATCAGTAATCGTTATATTCATTGTATGTCCGAAACATATGTGAAGTAGTTTAAGAGAGATTGGTACATGAACTTTACAGGTTTTGGTTCGTACATGTGGAGCTTGGTAGGGTTTTACATTGGTGGTTGGTTGTTTTAGGGGATTGGGCTTATAATATTATGTGTAGAAATTTTCCCTAAGGATGTGGATGGTGTCTTCGCTAGAAATGGTTGCCTTTTGAAGGGTTATTTTTGCTTGTTCTAGTCTTTTTGTGTAAGCAACATTGTGAATATTGCATCGTTGTCTACAGGTGTGCCTTCTATGTATTTCTCTTGTACGCATTTAGATAGTAGTTGTTGTATGTGGGTACAATCAGTTCCAATACGGTTTCTTTATGGCGTTGAATGTGGCCATCATGTTTGAAAAGGAGATGGGTAGACAATGTATTAGAGGCGTAGATTGAAAAGAATGAATGGTTTATGTTTGAATTGAAGACTGCATAGTAGATAGTATTTTAGGAAATGTGCATGAACAGTTGTGTATTATAAGTCGTTAGCTAAATCCGAATTAAAAAGTGTAATGATGCTAAAATCAAATGATCTATAATTTGTAAGGATATTTAACTCCAAAAGCACGTTTTAAATTGACACCTACAGCTTAAAGAAAGTATAAAAATATGAGTAACAAAAGTAATAGACCAATTTAAGTAACAAGATTTCTTGTAAATAGCAATGGATGTGTATGAATTTGACATATTCAAAAAACAACACACGCACCCCATGTGGAGATGCCAATCCTATGTAAGTGGCGTTTGATCACGAAAGAATTTCTAAACTTGTTTTTCGGGCAAGGTTTTCTTTACTCCAATCCTTGAGATGGATTAATTTTTATTCGGGAAGGGTAAACATACGTACTTATAAAAAAAATTGATTGGGGGAAAAAAATTCCACAGTTTTTTATTTTCTTTATAAGTTTAAGATTTTATTGATTGAAAATAGTAAGTTGTAGATTATTCGAGTGTTTATTTATTAGTTTGGATGTTGTTAATGACAATTATGGTTTTGTTTGGGTTCTCAAAGGTGGCTTAGGTTTTTTTAATAACACGGTTAATTTTTTATTGTTAGAATTTAGTGTTATTGGCTAAATGTATAGTTTGTTATTGGTGTAGTCCTTTCGGTGCATTGTGGAAAGGAAATTTTTTTGGGTTGATCAAGAATTTTTTTGTTAAAGTTTTATTTTTGGTATTTCACTAGACTTTTTTTAGGAAATTTGAGCAATTTCTACATGTTTTTTTGTGAGTAGCTCAGTAAAAGAACATTGTTGTTGCAGAGGGTATACTTTGATGCAAATGCAGAGGGTATTAGCCTATGTTCAATTTGATCTTTGGATGTCGTTGGTTGGTTAAGAAGTGTTATTTAGGTAATGCATGGTTATTTGATCTTCTATTCTTTTTTAATCGCTGACCTTAATTGTAAGGTAAAAAATCACAGGATTCCTGATTTAATGTTGAACTTAAGGCTTACTGTTTTGTTTAAGCCTATACTATGCTTTGGTATAATGTTTTGATTTTTTTTATAGAAAATGGACATACATTCCTTCATTTCTTTTAGTCGCTAACCTTAAATGTAATGTAAGGTTTACAGAAAATTGTTGATTTAATGTTGACCATTACGGCTTGTTTGGTGCACAGACACAATTGCGAGAATGATTGCAAAGGTGGAAAGATTGAGCTGTGTATTTAACATTACACTTGGAAAGCTGCAAGTAGTTTCCAACGCCTCTTCAACAAACCAAAAAAACTCATTTTGTGCATATGTTGCTACCAACGTATCCACAACTAAGCAAGACAAAAAACCCCTATATAACGAGGCATTTTATCAGCTACATCATGTGCCTATGGATACAGACAAAATAATTCCATTACAAAACGGTATGAAACCATGAATCTAAGAAACGGTATGGTTACTGGTAGATTGGATAGGGGATTTTAAACTTATGGTAGAATGGAGAGAAACGATGTCCTCTGTAACTAACTCCTCTGGCTCGCTCACAGTGTAATGATGGCTCCCTCCATTGATGACGATGACTACCCTTCTTGCTTCTTCCTCAGAAACACAAATGCAGAGCAAACTATCAATCACTTGGGTGAATACGGTGGTCTTCTTCATTCCTGGCCTCATTAATCTGGTTTCGGGCTTCCCTTTCCTCATGAATTGATGCAGGATTGGAAATGATTCAAAAGACGTGGTATGATGCATTGGCGTGGATGGATCGGTGGCAAAACATCAATGATTCAAAATCAAACAGTTGGCGTCCCTGTCACTTCTGCCACGTCATTTTTAAGAATGTATTCCCCTGTTGTGTCGTCCCCACCATGGTTTCTAGCCTAACGTCAGGATTCCAGGGACCAGCATGTGGAATGGTCCATAGGAACCATGGCAGAGGGGGCACCATACATAGGTGTGAATTGAGTGGAGCGTAGCCACTGGCCTACAACATTATGGAAATGTACACAATATCACTTATACATATAATTTGATGAATTAATTTTAAAAACAACTTAAAGTCCATCTCAATGTTTTGGTACAATTTAGTTTAATGACATTTTAAAACATTTATTAACTCAAATAACTATATAAGTATATCTTTATATGAAAAAAATAGTAAAAATGAATATTGATTGTCTTGTTACCATATATGGAAAAATGTCTATAGATTTATCGACCTAATAAAAGGTAGAGATGCCGCGACGCACCGATTTAAACGACACTTGTTTCATAACAAAAATCAGTTCAAAGATTCATACACTTTTTTTGTAATAAAAATCCAGAAATCATCAATATATTAATATGCATTACTTAGGAACAAAGATAGATTAAACCGTCTTAATAACTTCAAACAAAATGGATATTAATATCTAATAATTAATCATCTGATTATTGATGAGGACCACATAATTTTATGAGTTCGTTTGATCTGGTGAATACTTAACGCTAATCAATTCTAATAGTATTTGAGGCTTGGTGATAACTCCATTTGCACTCTGAAACCTGCTCAGTGGGAACATTGAATCCCGTGGTATCAATCCCCATAAGTGGAATACCATATTCTAATTCTTCTCCTCCTATCATGACAGAAAATTTTTCCCAGATTGTCGTTTCATTCATATCTCCTCCAACTTGAGAATGTGCCACAACCAAATCAGCCATCGGTGCCCCCTTCGTATAACAGGTCAAATCTTGTGGTGTTGCTTGTAAGATGTTCGTATCATTATAACAAACATCATTTTCTTGTAGCTCAAAATCTGAAATAGGACAAGGATATTTGATGCCTCTAAAACATCCAACAACACCCTCTGAATTAATAGTTTGCAAGTCTGCTTGCGGCACAAAATTACTACAGTTTGGAATGATATCGTCGGTGTACGATGTAAACATGTTATTGATTTGCTGTTCAGTGAAACAATTATTATGCATGCGATTGTTGGCATCAACACCCATATTAATGTTGGAAATATGCATGTGATGCATATTTAATTCCAACTATAGCTTTTTTAGAAAGCTAATTTTAGTTTTAGTCTTGTTTTAGTTTGCTTTAGTTAAGTTAGCTTTATCTTATTTTTATCATTAGATTTAATTCAAATAAATCTGAAATCATGCATAGCATGCAACCAAATCATGAGTTTAGATTTAAAATGCCACGAAGAGCTGTTAGTGGGTGAGTTATTCTATTTAAATAACAGATTGTAATTGCTTTATATGCACACACAAAGGTGTGAAATCTACATAAGCAAGGAAGGATGTGCATTGAAAGCACACAACCGCATGCACAAATTTGATTGTAAAGAGCATGAAGCTTTTATTAATGGAGATTATGCGTAGCAGTCCGGGTTCGAATATTCATCTATTTATGCAAGTTATTTAAGTATTCTCGCTTTTATTTCTTTTATGTTGTTTGTTGTATAAGACCAAATTTTCTACAAATTGGTATCGAGCAAGGTTATTCCAGAACTTATTAAATTGGTAGCAAGCTATGGCTTCTACATCCAGCGTGCAGACGCCGCAATTTAATGGAAAGAATTACTATTTGACCATGAAGGCGCTATTCGATCTCAAGACGTGTGGGAGATCGTTGAAGATGGGTACACAGAGCCCGCAAATGCAAAGGCAGATATATAGCACTTTCTCAAGCAGAGAAATTACTTTGAAGGAGTTACTAATTTTTCTCTATTCATCGTGCAATGCATGAAAGCATTCTTCCAAGAGTGGCAGCAGCCGATCAAGCAAAGACTGCATGGGATACTTTAAAAGTTGCATATCAAGGTAAGGAGAAAGTAAAACCGCTAAGCTACGGCTACTTTCGTAGAGATTTTGAGAATTTAGCAATGAAAGATTCAGATTCTCAGAGAATCATTTTTACTTATGTAGTTGGCTTAGTCAATCAAATCAAATCTCATGGTGAGACTCTTGAGGATAGAAGGATTATTGAAAAATTGCTTAGAAGTTTGCTTCATTGAAATTTGATCCTTTAGTTGTTGCTATTGAAGAAACTAAGGATCTCGAGTCTTTTCTATTGATGAGTTGCATGAATCACTAATAAATCATGAACAGAGGATGAATAGATCACATGCAAGTGTAGATCAAAGCTTTTGCATCTCGAGTAGGTAGTCGTGGCAAAAGAAGAGGAAGTTTCAGCCCAAGAGGCGAGAGGAAGAAGTCCATCCAGAGGACGTGGCAGCAGCTTCATCATACTCAAGTGGAAGAGGACATAATCAAGAACAAAGTTATGGTCGAGAGACAAGATAAGTCTCATGTTCAAGTGTCATTATTGCAAGAAGTATGGGCACTATGCTTATGATTTCAAGAAAAAGCAATATGATCAAGAGAGACAAAATCAAAATCAGGTTGGAAGTTCTATTTCTAAACCTATGTTTATCAGATGCACAAGGATTGCTGAAGCAATACCTTCTTTATCCCCTATTGAATGTAATTTGTCAAAAGAGAGTCCATGTGATGTATGGTATTTAGATTCGGTTTTAATCACATGACTAATCCATTTGTTTTCTAGTTTGGATGATTCGATTAAGAGTGATGTAACTCTTGAAATAACAATATTGTGTCTTGAAAGGAAAAGGCACGGTTAGTATTCTAACAAGACAGGGGGAGAAAACAAGTATGCAAGATGTTTACTACGTTTTGAAACATAACCTTATGAGTATTGGACAACTTACAGTAAAGGATACCGAGTCTATATGGAAGACAATGAGTGCGTGATTGTGGACAAAGCTCCGAGCACTCGGGCTGATTGCAAAAGTGAAGATGAGCAGCAATAGGATGTTTCCATTGATTTTGAAACTTAAAAGAAGAAGAAATCAGATCCAAATTTGCAGCAAAGTCATGCATTAAGCCAAATCAGCTTTTGTTGAGTCCTTAAAACAGATATGAGTCCTTCGCTAATGAAAATCAGGTTCATTTAAGTGAGTCCCGCGCCGATTCCTACATAAATATAGTTGAGTCCTATAAGCAACACAATCAGCTTTTCATTTAGTCATGAAGGATGAAACATGGCTTTGACATCTAAGGTATGGACATTTGAATTTTGGAGGTTTGAATTTATTATATAGAAAAATATGGTTAAAGGTTTGCCATTGATTCTTAAAGGGTATGTGAAGGTTGTATTTTGGGAAAGCAACACGTTCATTCCCATTGGCAAAATAGCAAGAGCAAGTGCACCACTTGAGATTGTACATTGGATTATGTGGACCTATGCAAACAACTTCTATTGGAGGTTGTATTTATTTTATGACATTCATTGATGATTACACAAGGAAGACATGGGTTTATTTTCTGAGAAATAAATCAAATGCCTTTGATACATTTCAGCAGTTCAAGGCATTAGTGGAGAAGCAAAGTGGATACTACATCAAAGTTCTCAGAACGGACAGAGGAGGTGAGTATGTTTCTAATGAGTTTATGATTTTTTGTAGATATCATGGTATACACAAGCAATTTACTACTAGGTATACACCACAACAAAATGGTGTGGCAGAGAGGAAAAATAGAACCATCATGGAGATGGCAAGAAGCATGTTGAAGGCAAAACATCTTCCAAATGAGTATTGGCAAGCATGTGCAACTTCTGTTTATATTTTGAACAGGTGTCCAATGAAACTTGTTAGGAACATGGTTCCTCAACAAGCATGGACTAATAGGAAACACAATGTTTCACATTTTAGAGTTTTTGGTTGTGTAGCGTATGCACATGTACCTGATGAGATAAGGAAGAAGTTAGATAACAAAGGAGAAAAATGTATTTTTGTTGGGTATTCAGAGAATACAAAAGCATACAAGTTGTACAATCCAGTCACTGGAAAGGTTGTGATCAGCAGGGATGTACAATTTATTGAGAATGAAGCATGGGATGGAAGTATAGAGAAAACAATGAGTATAGCAACATCTATTCCACATGATGATATGGCAGATGAAACTTTAGAGCAACAAGCTACCTGTATCTACAAATCTTGACATGCACCACAAGTTGTAGCACAAGCTACACCGCCATCTACAGTCAAGAGGTCACCAAGATTTCAGCCATCTTCAGCCATGCAAGAGACACCACCAGGGGAACACCGTAAGCTACTCCATCACCAAAAGTAGTCTGCATCAAATGCTCCTACATAGCGGAAAACAAGAAGTCTAAGTGAGATTTATAATGTTGATACAACTAATTCATTTTCAGTTTTTGCATTATTTTCTCAATTACTGCAGATCCAAAGATATTACGAAGAGGCTATAAAGAATGAAGTTTGGGAAAAGCCATGGATGATGAGATTGATGCTATAGAGAAGAATCGGACATGGGAGCTAATGGATCTTCCAAAAGGAAAGGACGTGATAGGAGTCAAGTGGGTCTACAAGACAAAATACAATGCTGATGGAAAAGTACATGAAGCACAAAGCAAGGCTGGTTTTTACGCAGCAATATGGAGTTGACTACAACGAAACATTTTCACCAAAAGAGCATGTTTGGATACAAGAAGAATGGTTTTAGCAATTGCAGCTCAAAACAAATGGCCTATTTATCGATGGATGTTAAATCAGCATTCTTAAATGGATTCCTTGAAGAGGAAGTTTATGTAAATCAGCCGAAGGTTATGAGATTGAAGGTCATGAAGGAAAAGTATACGATTGAAGAAAGCACTCTATGGTCTCAAGCAAGCACCTAGAGCTTGGTACAATGTAATAGATTCTTATTTGATTGAGAATGGTTTCGGTAGGAGCAGCAAAGTGAGCCTACCTTATACACCAAGATAAATGAACAAGGTAAAATTTTTAATTGTTTGTTTATATGTAGATGATTTGATCATTAATGAAATCTATCTACAGAGTCATTCAAATCAGCCATGAAGAAGGAGTTTGAGATGACAGATCTTGGTCTTATGCATTATTTTTGGGTATTGAAGTTCAACAATCAAGGTGAAGTTTTTATCTCACAAGCAAAGTATGCAAGTGACATTTTGAAAAGGTTTAACATGTTGAATTGTAAGCAAAACTGATTACAGAGGGTTTGAAGTTGAGCAAAGAGGATGAAGGATCATTTGTGGATCCAAAATTGTTTAAAAGTTGGTTGGAAGTCTTATGTATTTGACGGACACAAGGCCTGATATCATGTATGGTGTGAGCCTCATGTCAAGGTTTATGGAATCTCCAAAAGATTCACATTGGCAAGCTGGAAAAGAATTTTGAGGTATGTATGTGGAACAAGAAATTATGGAATTCTTTATTCAAGTTCATGAGTTCAAACTCATTGGTTATACAGATAGTGAAATGCTGGAAGTATAGATGATCGGAAAAGCACATCCGCTATACTTTTCACTTTGGAATAGGAGTGGTTTCATGGGCATCAAAGAAGTATCCCATTGTCACGTTATCTTCAGCACGAGTATGTAGCAGCAACAGGAGCAACATGTCAAGTTTTGGATGAGAAGAGTGTTGACATTTTTACAACGAAACAAGAGGAAGCTACACAGATTTTTGTGACAACAACTCAGCCATAGCGTTGTCCAAAATCATGTTTTTCATAAGAGGAGTAAGCATATTGATACGAGGTATCATTTCATCGGGGAGAGCCGGTAAACAACAAGGAAATTCATCTTGAATTTTGTAGATCCGAAGATCGGTTTGCATTTTTACAAAGGCTTTAGTGAAAAGAAGTTTTTGAATATTTGAGAGATTGTTTGGGAGTATGTGATCCCGCACATGGCAGATCTGAAAAAGTAAACACAACTCTAGAAGACTGAAAGCTACGATTTGAAATTAAGGGGGAGTGTTGGAAATATGCATGTGATGCATATTTAATTCCAACTATAGCTTTTTTAGGAAAGCTAATTTTAGCTTTAGTCTTGTTTTAGTTTGCTTTAGTTAAGTTAGCTTTATCTTATTTTTATCATTAGATTTAATTCAAATAAATCTGTTTAAATCATGCATAGCATGCAATGTTTTAAAGCATGAGTTTAGATTTAGAATGCTCGGTTGAAGAGCTGCTAGTGGGTGAGTTATTCTATTTAAATAACAGCAATTGTAATTGCTTTATATGCACACACAAAGGTGTGAAATCTGCATAAGCAAGGAAGGATGTGCATTGAAAGCACATTGTATGCACAGCTTGATTGTAAAGAGTGAAGCTCCGAGTATGATGAAGCTTTTATTAATGGAGATTATGCACAAGATGCTGGATCTTGGTTCGAATATTCAACTATTTATGCAAGTTATTTAAGTATTCTGTTTATTTCTTTTATGTTGTTTGTTGTATAAGACTGCCACAATTAACCAACTTCTTTTAATGCATGAATTCTAGAAATTTTTATCTCATTTTCTGTTCGGCGTTGGTGATCATGGACCACTTGTTTAATTCCACGAAAGATAGCATTGATCAATACCCAAAACAACAAGTGGCGAGGAAAAATTAAATGGCTCAAGCAAGAGTAGAGCGTCGTCGTTGGAGATCTACTTTGTAGGGAAGCCACACCTAATTAGTTATCACCAAATTTTATTTCTATTAAAAATGCCACCATGATCAACTCACATGTGAAGGTAGAGAAATTATCAATTTACTAATTTCCATGAAGATTGGCAGTTGCTTCTCTACTAAGATCTCGTTTTGTTTCGACTTGTTGGTGTTCCTAGTTCTTAGGTATACTTAAATTGTTGAGTTACTTCATTGATTAACTTGTTATTGTCGTTACTTATGAGGTATTTGCTTCATTAATCATATTTTATCTTGTCGATAGTTTACCAAGTGTTAAATTTCCATAATAGTTATCCTTCTTATACCTATGCTTATCTTATTTACTAAAGGAGTTTTAACTTTCATAGATATATCACAATTTTTTGTTAGTATTACAACCTATTATTTTTCCTATTAAAACTTCTAATTCAATGTTATTTGTTTGTTCTTGTAGATTACTATATATTGGGCTTTTAAATCATGTACTACCCTTTCATTTTGTCTTATCATTTATAGAGTGGTTTCGCTTACCAATCCTTAATCATTATTTAGTTCAAATTTTAACATATTATCCCTTCATCACTCATTCCTAGATAAATTATAGTCTCCTTCTTAGACCATTTAATTTTATCAATACTCTTATACTTATTTTCCTTTATTATTAAACCATTTGGTTATTTAGGTAGTTTCCTCTTAGTTTGTAAATTCATATTCTCGAGTATCATTCTTACTTATTAGGATTTCAACCCCTTGCTTAAAACTAAGTTGTTGAACCCCAAAATTTATACAAATCCTTGTTAGCAATTGTTATTAGGGTTTTATATTTATTCCCCTTATTTTACATCTTTCATTGATCCTAAATTAAGCTATTATTAATTGTTAAAGACCTCTTATAACATTGTACAATGTTTGACTCTCATATTAGATTGTTTACATGTTATGGAGCTCACTTCGCACTTAACTCATTTAGTACTTTGGTCTAAAAATTTGATCTCTTTAATTTTGTTAAACACTATTCCGTTTATAACCCCTATTATGGTTCCCATACATGAGCACAAAACACTTTTATGTATACTTAATTATATGTCTCAAACGTTCATTTATAGCCATTTTTCATCTTATTGTTTCCCAAATTACCACCACCTTGCTGATTTTCTAAAAAGGGTTATACAAGTTTTAGTCTCTTTTGTTTATGCTCATTTTTATTATTTCCACGATGAATTCAATCATTTCTTAGCTTATAATTTTCTCAATTTTAATAGTTTTTGTCCACTAATTTAGGACTGTTTAGGTGTATAGACAAGTGAGTCCACTTAGATTAAAAAACATATGCAAATAAGGATCCAATGGATACCAATTTTCTCTCCTATATGTGTCGTAACATTTTTTCAAAACTAAAAGAGGAAGGAAAATCACACATGAAGTATTAAGTAACAAAACTATATCACAATCATGGTTTAGAACATCATAATGATATAAAAACTAGTTCATTTCACATTTATAAATTTTTATGTAAAATGATTTACAAGATTGCACAAACATATGTACACACAAACTTATTTAGTTGTAAAACTAACTCAAATTTCCATGAGGTGTGAGCGTTATAAACGTACGCTTTGATACCAAGTGTAACGCCCCAAAATTCACACCTAAAAATGATTCAATTGTTTTAAACGTTGTTCTATGTTGCTTGGATAAATCATTAATGATTTCTATTGTGTTGCAATAATGGATGGGTTGTATTTCAATTACATTCACACATTATTTACGTAAGGACCCAAGATAATATACTTTGTATCATTCTAATTTTATAAGATGTCTTCTAAGAGACATGGTGTAGATAGGTTTTTCACAATATCATAAAAGTATTGTCTTCACGCATTATAAGTGCCATATTAATATTGTATGCTAGATGGTGTTACTGGTCTACTTCAATGATATAAAAATTAAATTGTGCTTGTAAGAAAGATGACATTACGGTAACTCGTTATATCTCATAGTCATGATATTAATATCATTGAACACATTACAATAGTGATGTAATATAAACGATAATATTATAAAACTTATAACTTCTTAATAAATATTTTTATAGACATAAAAACTTTCTAATATTTTTATAACATTACACTAACTTCTAATTCTCCTAGGCATCAATACTACCGTTATATAAAATGTAAAGAACGATAAACTCAATAATCAAAATTACCACACTATATATCACAATACTTGCTAGTAGAATAATATGTCATTTGTGGGTAATGATAGGTTTGCAATTAGTATTAGACCCTTGTAATGACATTTGTGATATAAAATAATACATTACCGTGTATGGTATTATAAATACACATAAAAAGTTTGTTAGCTAACGTAGGAAAGTAGTTTCCCTACTCACTTTACACACAAATAAGGGTTGGATTTCTACGTTTGTTTTTGAATTCCTCTTCTATATAGTTTAATGTCCTATTTTTCTATTGTCCAATTCACTTTGTAAACATCATTCAACATTCATTGTTTTGCAGATGTTAAAAATAGAAATAGTAATAATACAATGTTTTATGAACACCACATGTATATACCATATCATAAAAATTGATTGGGCTTGAAATCCATTTACACCTTTCACGCTCAAAGGGACCTTCCTCATCACGAATCTATACGCGTATTCTCTATTCAATATTCTCATCACCACCAATATTTCTCCTTATATTCAAGTCTAAAGTTATGGTAGTTCTGACTTTCTTGTTTTCATATCTACGATCTTAAGCCCTTGATCATCTATTCTCCATCTAACAATATTTTAATTATACTAACTTTAATGCTTCATAACTCGTTAATATATAAACATACCATAGACCATGCATGGAAATGTTTACATATCACTTATTAGTTCTTTATTTATCCACTAAACCATAGTAACATTATCTCTCTCTCTCTCACACACACACACATATAATTTTATATTATATACATATAGTAATATTATACATGTTATAAAAATGCTAATGCTTACTTACAAATATTATAAGGAAAATAAGGAAAGCCCTATAACATAATATCATTATAGGTGTGTTGTATCACTAGCTAACATTATTATAAATATATAATTTTGTACATTTTACTATATTATAGATATCATTGAATTTCCCACAAAAATTGTACTCTAAAAAATAATAGAAGTAATAAATTAATAGTCAAGTTTACGGTAACAAAATATTTTTGTTTACGAAGGGGTTTTCAAGGTTAGACATTCCCACAATTAATAATTTTCCGGTTAAAGTATTTTGACACAAGCTTGTGAAAGTTGGAATTTAATTAATAATTAATTATTATTAATTTTCTTCCTAAGATATATTTATGGTTTAAAGCATCTACTAAGCTCCATTAGTTTAATTAGTTATCACGCACCAAGATAACATTATTTTCTAAATCAAAGGTTTAATTGTTTCGCTTAGCCACTAAGTGGCCCCATTCACCCCATTACCCAGTTCTTTTTTTTTTTTTTAAATACATTCCCACAAAATACCTTCCACTTAAGTGAGGTAGGGTTTAATTTGGGCCATTGGATTGAATCTATCCTAGCCCTTAGATTTAGGTTGCCATAAATTTCCTTATGGTTCTCTTTTTATTTCTATTTTCCCCAAACAACCTCATTTTCTCTTTTCTTGTTTGCAGGTTTTGGAAGAGGAGGAGGAGGAGCCATGAGAGAAAAAAGTGCATCCATGGAAAAATTTCTCTTGGTTTAAGTTGTAAATATTTTACTATTGTAATATTACTCCTTTGTTTAATATAAAGATCCCACCATGGATTTGTTTTGTTATTTTGATGTAAACATCCTTTTTGAGTTCAACAATTAGGAAGAAACCCCATTTCATTAAATATATGAATTTTACACATATGGGTGCCATAAAGAGATTGGAGAGATTTAAAAACATAAATTTAACTCATTTCTAGTTCTAAAAGTTTCCTTTTAATATTTTTAGGCTTAGAGTTCACTTAAATTTGAATCTAGGTTTTCACAATCGGAAATTTTATTTTTCCATCAAAAGTGAAGAAACTACTGCCCTCTACGCAGCCGACAGCTTTGTGATGCCACCCTACAGGGGGTTCATCAACCGTGGCTCTTTGTTGCGTAGAAGTTCGAAACCGCTACTCTGCAAAGGGAAGTGGTTATGTTCCCAAAAGCAAGCTTCAAATAATTCTTTTTTTAAAGTTTTCAACATAAGTTGATTTTTAATGCAACATTAATTTTAATGAGGGTGTCTTCCATTCATTAGTTTGTAGAGTGATAACATATCTAGTTTGTTAACTCAAAATTACAAATGCATAGTTTTTTTCCATTCAATCATACAACCTTCAACAAGATTAAATGTAAATTTTCTTTTATTGAACATACTTTGAAATTCCTCCTTTCAACCATAAATACAAATATGATAAGTACTACTTACAATAACATTATTTTTTCAATACAAGAACTTCAAATCCATTTCTTTCAATAAAACTAGTCATTTCTTTTCCAAATATACATATGTATGTATATTGTAACCTTGAGTACATCCAAAATTTTGAGAGTTTCAGTTCAAGCAACTATACAAATTAAGATTTCTCCTTTCACTATAACATTCCAACTTTTAATAAATGAAAGATGTAATCCTTTTTCATTCACTCAATCACTATAAGTCGAAATAAATAAAATATTTCAAAACTTTCTTTTAAGAATACAAAATTTATAATATTCTAGTCTAAGTGGGAATAAAATAATGATCAAGTTACAACATATAGACTTTCAACAAGGCCAAAACACAAGTCTTCATTTCAGTGTCATCTCTAAACTTCATACCTTCAATATTGTGTTCTTCAATCTTTCAAAAACTTGGATCATAATACAAAGAAAGGGGAAATAGGATACACTCTCCGACAAACCTTTAATCCAATAATAGGAGAAGCCATTCCCTTATTGACCCCAAAGCCCCAAACAAAGAGAAATGAGGGATATTGAGCAACATTTGACAATTTTTTACAAGAGTGGCTTCCACAAAAACATACAATCCATAAAACATGCAACACATTCAAGGGACATACTCAACAATATTTAAAACTTTCTCAAACAACACATAGGTTTGATATCAAACCAAAGGAGAAAGGAATAAGGGAACCACCTCCTTTTTCCTCCCAAGTGAAGTAGGAGTTTCACCCAAAGCCTCCATGTGCACAATACACCAACTAAACATCCTTATATTTCCCCTTGCAAGTATGTAAAAATATGTCCATGTTTTCCTTTTCACTCCCCACAGGTAAAATTTCCAATAACACTCCCTCCAAAATTCATGCCTCACAACTCCCTTTTCCCTCCCCAATGGTCTCATACTTCCATCTCTCACTCCCTTCTTAAGGAAAACAACCCAACCACATAAAAACATTCACAACACTCATACAATGTCCAAAAAGATCAATTTTCACATCTACAAACATAAATAAGAAGATAAAAAGGAGGATATCCTACCTATCCATCAAGCTTCCAAGAGTCTTCACTCTAATAAGATTTTTGACACCTTTAGGCCAAGCACACTCGAAAAGAAACTGACAACAAACTCCCAACTCTAAAAGTGCAAAAGAGGAAAAATAAAGAAGTAACCCAAAATCAATAAAAATCAATCAATAAATAGAAATGCGATGTGAGAATGATGAGGATGTATCTTCATCATTCCTCCATTCTAACACAAAATTCAAACACAATGCCCAAGACAATAAATTAACATGTAAGACATATGACATGGTCACAAGAAATCCAACTTGGACAACATGCCTACCAAGGACAAATTAAATGTGGTAAGTAGGAAGTGCAATTATTTTAACGTTTTACACTGCAAAATGCATAAATAAACCTAAAATCAACTCCCATACCATAGGTATGTTGCTTGGGTGAATTTAAGAGCCATGGGACATGCTTATCTTGTCCCACAAGCCTCTAAAAAAGCCTCCCATGTCAGAATACGAGTTTTGAAGTTGGGGAGAGTCCATAACACAAAAGCCAACACAAATCAATCTTACATCCATAAGATTTCAAGGACCATCTACTTGTTATCTCTCGAAAGTGCACCGTAGTTGAGAGATGAGATTAGTGGTTCCAAGCTTTCTTTGAATCTCTCACTTTCGTAGATTTAATGGAAACATCTCAGCTCTGTGGGTATACCTATTTTTGAGGTGATTCTTCGGTATCAAGATCAATTTCATTCGATATATCCTAAACTAGATTTTTTTGGGTTTCGAGGGTAAAATGATGACCAGTAACTAAAATTAAAAGGGGCTGATACAAAAAACTTGTTGAGGGATTTGACTAACATATGCATAATAAAATTGAGAGTGAAATTTGGATCCATGAACCAATTGTTTTTAGTAAAATATTAATGAAAAATACTTCATGTATTGAGGGAATGAATCATAACAACATAATAAGATAAACCTACACACTAATATTATGTAAAAACTACTAGATATGTAGTAGGTAAGATGGTTAATCGGGAATTGGAATTCACAATAATTAATAAAGATATACACACCACTTGTAAATAATTAGAAAGGTAGAAATCAGTTCTCATTCAAGGAGAAAAATTGGTAAAAATTTCTTTACCACTCCTATGTTAGCACTCTTATGTCTAAAAAGTCCTCTCTTGTGCCTTGCACTTGCATACAATATATAGCAAGATTATTCACCCATCCCATCCTAAACATATGCTAAAATTTGTACTCACCCATGCATGCTAATTTTACCCCTTATCATGAATAAATAAAGGAAAAAATAGACAAATTATAATGAGGCATTAATAGCCTTAAGTTACAAAAATAAATTTCAGTCCAAGTGCGGTTGATCGATCTATTTTTAATAAAATTGGATGATTAACTAGGCTAATAATATATCTTTCTTGATATGTAAGTATTCTCCAATGTGCATGTAATCTTTTTCTTCTTCTACTTGATGTGAAACTTGCAACTTGATCAACTTGTAATGATATTCTAGGCATTCTTTAATTCTTCCCCTTGGATGCACATGCAAAAACTAATCTCCCTGTGTGAGCAAAAATAATTCTTTTGTTTTCAAAACTTTAGCAAAATGTTCACCCAATGTGTGGGGACCACTTGTAGGATCTGATGTTGACATCTATTTTTCTTTATCTACATGGTGAAATAATCCTCTTTGTCACCTTTCTGATCACATGCAATTAATTATCCTTGTGCAAGAAAAATGATGCATTTGTCTTGAACTCCCATGTGGGGACCACCTTTGGTGTGCACATGTTTTAATTTTCCCTCTGGAATCTAAAATGTCACTTGTTTGACTTGATCATTGTGAAATTACTTCTTGGTCTCTTTTGATTAGACCCCTTTGCATAATATAATGATAAGGTAAAGTTTACCTTTTGACAATCATTGGTTATATATGTTGACCACCATGTCATATAATATAGTTTTGGTCTTTTGGAAAACATGCATAACATTATTTGAATAAGGTAATGATTTACCTTTTTGGTGATCATTGTGGTCGGCATTTACACTATAGTTTGGACCTTAGTCGGTCAATGGCAAATGATTTTTGGAATCATAGGGCTTGCCCCCTCTCCACGATGGCTCGACCCTTTGCATGATTTTTCGGTGGCTTAGACTTTAACCCTAGTTAGGGTTTACTATGGTTGTGTTACCTACTTTGATAAGGGACGTCGATCCTATTCCATATGATCTTCAACTATTGATCTTGTTGTACCCTTGGTTAGGGTTCTAACTCCATAATCAATATGGTTGGTGCTTGTTCATCTATCGATCTGTGTATCATTTGATCTCTGCCATCGATTGTGAACCATGGTTGAAGTTTAGGGCTTGAGTTTTTTTTAAACTGGTGAATGAATTGTGACCATTGATCTTATATACCATTTGGATATGTAACCATTGATTGTAAACTCTTCTCTGATCGGGTCATTGTATTAGGCTTTACCTCCATGTCATTTGATCTTGTATGAAGGCCATCATGGTCGTTGATGCTAACTCATATGAGTTAGGTGTAATTAAAAGCTCACTTAACATGCCATTTTGTTTATTTTTCTTCCTCATTTCGAGCGGCAAAGCCTTGGCCATTTTTCCTTTGCCACCATTGTTGATAATCTAGAAGCTCAATTTTCTCTATGAAATAATCTTATGAGTCTTTGAAAATCGTGATTTTCACTTTGGATTGATCTTATGAGCACAATTTGATAGAATTGGCCACGTTTATTATTTATCCAAGTTCTCTGTATTCATTTCGAGCATGAATGTTCTCCATTTGAATCTCTATGGGAGTATTGTTTATGATTCTTGAGCCTCTACAAATTTTTGTGGATTTTAGAGCTTAGTTTCTTTATTATTTTTCTCGATTCGATATTTTTATGAGTTTCTAGTTACAAATGCCAACACTATGTGATCTCGAACTCAGATTTTTATATTTCACTGCTAGCTCATCGAGGCTCATTGTATTCACAGGGCATTCTATTTCTGTTCTTATTGTTGTTTCTTCGGTTCAATTTCTATTTGAAAATTACCACCATGAATGGTTAAAGGTAAGCTTAGTCTATTTTTTTACATCTGTGTACTTCCATTTTCATTTTTTCCCTTGGATTTGATACTGAAAATGCTTGAGATTTGTGGCTTTTGTGATTTCTTTCACCATTTAATGGTAAATTTGAACCTCGAGTTAAATTTTTAATATGGTTCTTCCTCATTCAATTTTCATTTTTATTTTCACTATGGAATGGCCAATGTAGTTCCTTTAATGGCCATCACCGAAATGATTTGGGATTTGCTTACTACTGTAATTTTAACTTTTGCAGGTAATCCTAAACTTTGAATTATGTTATTTTGATGACACTTTCCCTCTTCGAGTTTCATGTAACACTTTGTAAAACTGGGATGACCTTTGAATGTAAAAGAACAATAAAACATGTTGCTCTAAAAAATATGAGAAATTCACATCTATTCGTGTATGAATTTAATACATTATGTATTTCTCTAATCTGAACGTTCACCATTTTTTGGTAAATCGATCTCCTTTTTATTTTCTTTTACTATTTTTTTCCATTACTAATTTTTGAGATATAGGGGTTAAAAACACCGACTTATGTGTTTTTAATCCCGAGATACTTCTAGTTCACTTGTTGTAGATTGATTAGGCACCAATTTGAGAGCTCGGTGTTCAAAGGCTAACCTATTGTAATAAGTATACTTGTATCATTTATATTTATACCCAGGTGCCATGTGCAATAATACAAACCTATTATATAAAGGTGGTTATACTATTAGGAGTACTTCTATGAGCATCTTGTCTTGATAATACTTTCATCCTATGAAAAAAAACTCCGTAACTTTAATCTCCTTGCAAGTGTAAGTTATGGAGTCTTATAGTTGATATGTTTGTACACTTGGTAACTCACTTGGCATGAGAAATGTTTTCTTCTGTAGTGTAAGATGAACTTGGTATTTATTAAATGGCTATAACTTGTGATTTACTTGCTCAAGTACTATGTGGCACTCCTTTGTAGCACTTGCTTCCTTATCCTTTGATAGAATTTATCATTAAGTCTTGATATTGAAAGGTGTAGTTATTTTTTGAAGTTTGTATAAATCACTTTTCTCTTTCATATTGTATGTGAAGGAAACACCTGTTACTTTTGCTAGTGAACTTCTACTGTGTGAATTTCAATTCCTTAATTCAAACTGTGTTGAATCACTTGGATTTTGTATTTAAAACTGTGACTATTCCTTACTGATATCATGAGTTGTAAATTCCATCTGCTCCATCTGTAACTCTGTGGTAACTTGTCCTGATGAGTACTAAATTTGAAAACTGGAAATGTTTCCTTGAACAATGATGATCATGACATACCTTTATCATGTAATTTTCAAATACTCACTTTATTTTCCTTTTTAAGTTATAATAATAATTTTTCATGTTCTGATACTCATGATAAAAGAAAATATTTTCCTTTTTAATTATGCAATGTATTTTTGAAAGTTGTACATCTTTACTACTGTGAAACATTCATGTTAACTTAACTTGTTTCTCTTAAATCCATACTCATAAGCTCGAAAATGTTTCAAATGAGTCCTTTGAAATTTGTAATTTGAGTTATGTCCCGACTAGAAAGTGTTCCTTTCCTAGAATGTATTTAAAAATTCTTTTATTATATACTATGATATGGCTAAGTTGGTTCTTTGAGCTGAGCTATGTTGTAAATCTTGCATTTTATTGCAACCTCTAGTCTTCTATTGAAACATATAGTTTGTTGTCAGTCCATACCTTAGATGACTTCTTGTAGCTTTCTTTGCATCTAAAATTGAGTTGACGTACAAACTATTCATTTAGACTTGTTGATATATCATGGAAGGCATGTAGATTTGGTTTCCTATAGCTTGCTCTCTAATGAATTGTCTGAAAAGCTATTTCTTTAGATTTTAGTGCTTTAGAAGATCATCATCACCTCTGAAAGATGAATCTTCAAACTTGCAATTTTTTTCCTTAAAGCTTAGAATTTTTTTGATACATGTTCCATTCTTCTCAAATATTTGTAATTTTCTCTCGGGACTGCAGATATGAAATATTACTTACTACATATACTTGATCTCTTTCGATCTCTCGATATAAGGAAATATTATATTCTCGAAATGAAAAATGCATTCTGTTTGGAATTTTGAATTTATCGGTGACTTGTGAAGCTCATATGTTTTCACTGTTCTTTTAAACTTATCCTTTTATTCATCTAAATATTTTTAAAAAATTATCATTTTTGGTATCTCTTGTAACTTTCCTCTTCATGGGTTCTTGTAGAGGTTGCTAATGAAAATTGGAAGATACCCTTGCTTATTTTATGTTCTTTGATGAAAACTTTGTTCCAAAAAACAAGAACTATTACTTGTATTCTACTTCCTCACTTTTGATTTAGTGTCCTAATGCCTTCTTTCTATGCATCATACTTTATTTGAGAAGTTGATGTAGATTTTGATACTCATTATGTACTTTATACTTGACTGTAATTTGATGAAAACTTTGTTTCCTACTTGCATTTTCCTTTTCCCGGAATAACTCATAAAATTATACCATCTAGATTCCTTTAGCAAGTATTTCCTTTTAGAACAAGTAATATTTATGCAAAATATTTTTTCTTTCTTCATCTGCTACCTATACCTGTACACTTAAGAAAATAGTTAGAAAATATTTAGGCTTTTTGGCCTCTCTTATGTTCCATAGTTTTTTTCTTCTCTTTCTTCTTCTATAATGATTATGGGAATCATATGTGATACTTGTATATACTACATTATCAATTGTGTATGTATCTCTGATGTACCTTATGATTATGATATTTAGAAATCCATTTTCATGTAATTAGATAGTACATGAGTACAGATAAAACCATGAGCTCTTTATTGATGTCATTTTCCTTTCATCTTTTAGGTACACTTGTGGTTGTCGGGAGAGTTGGATGAAAGATGGAGCTAGAATTGAAGACAAGAAGATTAGAAGTGAACCCAAGGCAATGAAGGGTTTATTCTATACTCTTTTAATTTTAACTTCATGCACATGTACTTATTTCTTTAGTAGTTATGAGTTACATCCCACAAATTGTGTGGGAAACATTATGTTTCTTCATGAATAAATAACATTAATTTCTATAACTAAGTTGTATACTTCTTTCTGCATTCATATTTTATGATGGATATTGATTATATAATGAAATAAAAAACTCAATCACATAATTAAATGTATTTAAACATGCAAAAATAATGAGTTTTGAGGTACTGTAAATTTAATAATGAACTCTCTTTCTTGTAAACTATAACTATATTTGTTGTTCCCGAATTCAACATTTCACCTAAATTGTGATTCCTGCCTTCATCAAGGAAATGCATTAGTCCTTCGAGGATTTTTGTTTCCTTATTGAAGAAGAACATGGAATGAAATTCTATGTGAGGCGTTACATTTTGTAACAACACACATAGCTGCAGATTACATATAATTAATCAATTGTTACAATCAGTAAACAAAGTAAAATAGTAATGCATTCACCTAGTTAGGTCAATTTCATCAAGGTCTTCCATCGTAAACAAATGTTTGAGTGGCCCATTTTTGCACAATTGAAAAAATTATCAACACTACCCACATAATTATCCAATTGTCACATCCTTATTTTAGTTAACAAATTAAGTTGGATTAGCTAATTAAGACACATTAATAATTACTAATAAAGTTAATAAAATTTCCTAATAATTAAATACACATAACACAAAATAAAACACACAAAAATTTAAAAGAAGGGAAAGCATTTCACTCTATGTCCACACATGTGAGGTCACCCCATGGGAAACCTCCTAACAAGGAATGTAATAACACCACATAAACATTAGACACATTTTTCAAATTTAGCCATGTTGCAAAACACTCGACATCCTTTCGTGGTTGGTCCCCTATCCCCTTTCAATGTATGTGATAAAATATCCCTACAAGTAAAACTTAATGCCTCTCCTCTGGCCTCACGGCAGCATCAACAACATCATGAAATAATATATACATAGAAATCAATAATCATCATCCAAAGTTAAGTAATTCTATCATCTATCAACATATTAAATAATTTGATTCTAACATCCATGAGATCATAATTCTACTCAGAACATCTAGAGTAGAATGTGTCAGTATAAAATCACAATAATACAAATCAACATATATGAAATTGTCTACCCATGTCATCTAGTGTATCATAATCAAAATGTGAATCAAAACATATCAAAGTCTAAATATCTGCATAGTTTGTCACCTACTAATCAATATATAATAATAAAATGTCTAATTATCAATCCAATACTAATATCATCATACTGAAAATAGTGTCAAAGAGGAGTGGGCACTACATCCCCCTCCCCTTAGACTCGAATTCCTCCTAGAAGTCACTTAAATAGGTGTGAAAACTAGGTCCATAACAAAGTTGCATCCTCCCATGTGGTTGAACTCTTATCACACATATCCCACTAGACTCATACTGGTCAATCTCGTGGCCTCGAAGGCCTAGGGTCCTACGCTCGATGATGCACACGGTTCCACAATCACCTACCCCTACTCTTCCACCTGCAACAAGGTCTAATCCAATACATGAGAGGGGTCTAGAATTTATCTCCTAAGAAAAAAACATGTAATACATTGTGCACGCGAGACAAGTTGGGTGGATAGGCTAGACGATAAGCTAAGGGACCAATCCACTCCAAGATCTTGAATGGACCCAAAAATAAAGGAGTTAACTTAGATCCTTTTACATAACAGATAGGGATCTTATGAGGTCTAACACAAAGAAACACATTCATGACCACCTCATAGCTATGGTAAAATATCCTCTAATCAACATATTTCTTCTGTTTATCATGTGCCTCCTAAAGCCTCTATCTGATCAAAACAACTTCATGCTCCATGTCATATAACAAAGCTGACCCAAGAGATACTTTGTCCTCTAATCTATCCCAACTCAAAGGTGTCCTACACTCCCTACCATAAAGTTCCTAAAATGGATCCATACCAATAGAACTCTGAAAGTTGTTATTATAAGAAAACTCCACCAGGTACAAATACTCCTCCCAACTCAACTAATAGTCCATGACATGATGTACATCAAAAGTATGTCCTCTAAAATTTGATTCACCTTCTCCATCTTTCCATCTTTCTTTGGATGATATGTTGTACTGAAGTTGATACTCATACCAAGGGCATGCTGAATGGAAGTCTAAAAATGAAAGGGCTAGAAGGGATCGTGGTCATAAAGAATCATTTGTAGAATCCCATGCAGCTTTGAAAATATCATCTAATTATACTCATGTCATTGCACTAGTTGTATAGGTGGTCTTCACCAAATAAAAATGAGACACTTTCATCAATCTATCCACTGTGACCATGATGTCCTCGTGGTGGTATCTTGATATCGGTATCCCTACTATGAAATCCATGGAAACGGTGTCCCATTTTCATTCTAATATATCATTCTCGTAGAGAAGAAAAGATAGATGTTGATTCTTGGACTTCACCCTCCGACACTCTAAACATCATGACAAAAATTGAGCCGCATCTCTCTTAAGACCTATCCAATGGTAAAACTATATCAAGTTGACGTGCATCTTCTTCACCCCTGGATGGGTTGAATAAGGTGCACGATGAGCCTCCGCCAAGATATCCTATCTCAAACCTCCATCCCTAGGTATATAGATCTAACCTCTGTATCTAAGAATTCCATTTGACTCTAATGCAAATCCATCAAACTTCCCTTTAATGGGTATCGAGATTAAATCTTTGATCTAAGTGCAAGGTAGAAGTTGTCATGTGGAAGCTGTCACAAAATTATTCTCCACAGATATGGACCCATGAAAGTAGCCATAACCAAATGTCTCCATCTACTCAAATCATTTTCAACTACATTCTCTTTCCCCTTCACATGCTCAATCCCCATGTCATACTCACATCGGAACTCCATCCAATCTCATTAATGAGCATTGAGATTGGTTTTCATGAAGAGGTGACGTAAGCTCAGTGGTCTATCCTAATAATGAACCTCCTACTAACAAGGACATTACACCAATGCACCAAAGCATGTACTACTATCACAAGCTCAAGGTCATGAATCAAATAATTGAGCTCATAATCATTGAGTTTGTGAGAATCAAAGCAACCACATGGCCCTCCTACATCAAAACACCTCCTAATCCTACCAAGCATTCGTACACACAAAGAAATCCCTCTGATGATCTCACACTACAAGAATGAATGACATTGTAAGACATTCCTTTAGTTTATTAAAGGCATTCTCACATCTGTCAGCTCAAACAAACTTATTCCCTTTCCACTGAAGGTAAGTGATGGGGTGAGTAATCCAAGATAATTCCTAAACAAACCTCCTATATAACCTACGAACCCCATGAGACTACACACGTCGGTCATATTGGTTAGCATGGGCCAATCCATAATAGCTCTAATCTTATAAGGATCTACTGCAATACCTTCCCCATAAATGATGTGACCCAAGTACTAAACCTCTGACTAGAAAAAGACACATTTCTCCACGTTCCCGTATAGGTGTTGTTCACGAAGACACCGAAAACCTTTCAAAGGTGCTCCTCATGCGTATGTGAGTATATCATAATTTTGTCAAAAACATGATCACGAAGTGATCTAAAAACTACCGTGAACTCCCCATTCATCAAACTCATGAATATTGTAGGGCCATTTATCAGACCAAATGGTACCACTTTGAACTCATAGTGGCCATATCTCATGTGGAAGCTATCTTGTGGATATCTGCCTTTGTAATCCATAGTTGATGGTATCTCGAATTAAGATCAATATTAGAAAATACACCGTCACCCTTCATCTAATCAAATAAATCATCTATCCATTAAAGGGGGTAACAATTCTTTATCATTACTTTGTTCAGCTCCCTGTAGTCCACAAACAAACACAAAGATCTGTCCTTTTTCTTAACAAAGATCATTGGTGCACCTGAAGGAGATATACTAGGATGGATTTTTCCTTTATCAAGAAGGCACTCCAAATGCAACTTGAGCTCGCATAACTCAAGTTTTGTAATCCCATACTATGCATGTGAGATAGGCTCTTCTCCCGTAACCAAATAAATATGAAATTTGATCTCACGTGGGTGAAGTAACCTGAAACTCATTAGGAAAAACATAGGAAAATTCCTCGAGAATGGGGTGGTCATCAAGTGATGGTCCATGAGTCTCATCCTTTGATTGGTCACTAAAAATGATGGAAAGTAACAGAGATAACCCTATCGTGCACCAACTTTAGCTAGCTAGGAGATATGGTCCAAATAGAGATGGGTCTCCCGACTCCAACAATAATCGAGTACACTCCCAAATCATCTCGCACAAGATATAACCTTGTTGTAACAATAAACTCTAGCTCTATGTACGACAACTAATCCATGCCTAAGATAAATTCATATGAACCCAAGCAAAGGATACGAAGATCCAAAGTCATGGTGAAGGGTCCTAGGTCGACTACACACTCCTTAACTGAGGATTCCATTGAGAGCTTGGCTTTAAAAGCCATCGTAACATCCCAACTAAGGCCCTACCTAACTACCATCATCTTGCATCACTGTACTAAATATGGAGAAATGAAATAATATGATGAGCTTGAATCAAATAAGATAGGGGTAGAAATACCACCAATGCTACTTGTGGTCTTAATCACCATGCCCTAGATCTCTACCTAGGATTTCTTAACCATAATATAGATAATGTAAGTCCTAGCCATGTCACCAACCATAGGCTTAGAAAAATGTGCCTTACCCTAATTAGCAGAGTTTTGAATGCACTCTTTCCAATGATGACCATACACACCGCACTCCATAACAACTAGCAGTCCTCTCCACTTAAAAGATACTCCTCCGGTGGCTTGGTATTCCATGTTATAGAACATGATAATCCCGCCATAAATAATAGTGTATGTTGTAGTAGATGTTCTCATAATAACTGTTCTCACGGTGGATCTTGAGTCATATTGGCCCCCCCAGCTAGAGGTCCCATACTACGCCCTATGTGAGCATCATGGTGCTATGGAGGTTTAAAGGGTGGTTTATTCTACTTGTTGTTGCCGAGGAGGAGGAATTTTAAAGGAAGAATGTGCTAAAGTGTTTCCACCACGAGGAGAAGGAGCTGATCCCCTAAAACTACTATCCTACAACTGTTTTATGTGGCTCCTCACTCGGGCATGATCCTATTGAGCCTTCCTCATGGTTTCCCTTGCAATATAGGCTATCTCAACAACCTCTAATAGAGTTTGTAGGAAATGAATGTGCACTTCCCCACCCAAGTCTAATTTCGGGACCTTGATGAACCTGTGAACCCAAACCTACTCATCCTACATCTAGTACACATACTGGAGCAAATCTAAAAACTAACCCTCATATTCTGCTACCATCATGGAAATTTATCGTAGATCATGAAACTCATTGATATGCTGCTGGATGAATCTCTTGGGTATGTGTATTCTCCTAAAGTTATCCTCAAAGAGATCCCAATTAACTGTCTCAAAATCTACATGGAGCTTATGATCCTCAGTCATCCACAAAAATATGTCTCTATCTCTCAAAAGGTGGACAACAACACGACCTTTCATCTTGCTAGTACAAGGACATATTTTGAAGCATGCCCTCAAGCTACCCAACCATGCCTCACCAAAATCCTCCCATGTCTCCAAAGAAATGTTATAGGTGTAATGTTAGTATCTCTCTTATGTGAACTTTCGTTGTCGATTGTCGGCCCCTAGGTCTCTTTGCATTAACATCCCTTAGCATAAGGCTCATATATATGTCTTTGTGTCCCAAATCTCTATCTTTGTACTCTCTAGGTGATGACTCATGTCCAAACAAATCCATATAGGAGTGCTTTACCATATCCTCGGCACTATGACGTGAGAGTGCATGAGCCTCCATTGATGGCTCTCCATCCTATCTATTAGGTATCTCTCCTAAATATCCTTTGTGCAAAGTGACATTAATATCTTGTAGTGTCTGAATTATCTGAGGCAATATAGTTTGTACTACTTGATCTCGAGGGTGGTAGATCTAGGGTCATATGTAAGGACCCTTCGTATAGTCTGTGACTCTTGCGTGCACAAACCAATGGGAGTTAGTTTATCATCATCTAGGCTTTGTTTCATTTTTCAAATTTTCTATGTTTTAAAACAAAATGAAATGTTGTGTGTTCTAGGTTTAGATTTGTACTAGGCTTTCTTTTTATGTTTCATGTTTCTAAGTGTTCGTGGGGTCCAAGCGTTGAACCCACAGCTTGATACCAAATGTAATGCCCACAAAAATTCTACTCTCAAAATAAATAAAACTAATAAATTAATAGTCAAGTGTACGGTAGTAAAAATTTATTTTAAGAAGGGTTTTTGCAAGGTTAGACATCCCCACAATTAATAACTTTCTTGGTTACAGTCTTTCTACACAAGCTTGTGAAAGATGGAATTTAATTAATAATTAATTATTATTAATTTACTTCCTAAGATATATTTATGGTTTAAAGAATCTACTAAGCTCCATTAGTTTAATTAGTTATCATGCACCAAGATTACATTATTTTCTAACTCAAAGGTTTAATTGTTTTTCCTAGCCACTAAGTGGCCCCATTCACCCCATTACCCATGTTTTATCTCTCTCTCTCTCTCTCTTTCTCTCTCTCTAAAATAAATTCATACAAAATACCTTCCACTTAAGTGAGGTAGGGTTTAATTTATCCCATTGGATGAATCTATCCTAGCCCTTAGATTTAGGTTTCCCTAGATTTCCTTATGGTTCTCTATTTATTTCTATTTTCCCCAAACAACCTAATTTTCTCTTTTCTTGTTTATAGGTTTTGGAAGAGGGGAAGGAGGACCCATCGAGTAAGAAGTGCATCCATGGAAAAAAATTACTTGGTTTAAGTTGTAAATATTTTACTATTGTAATATTACTCCTTTGTTTAATATAGAGATCCCACCATGGATCTGTTTTGTTATTTTGATGTAAACATCCTTTTTGAGTTCAAAATTGGGGAAGAAACCCTATTTCAATAAATCTATTAATTTTACACATATGGGTGCCATAAAGAGATTGGAGAGCTTAAAACACTTAAATTCAATTCATTTCTAGTTGCTGGAAGTTTCCTTTTAATGGTTTTAAGCTTAGATTTCACTTAAATTTCAAACTAGGTTTTGACAGTCTGGAAAAAAAAATTCATCAAAAGTTGTGAAACTACCGCCCTACACAAGTCGGCATTCCTGTGACCACCTCCCTCACTACGGGGTGGTTCATCGACCGCTACTCTATGTTGAATGGAAATTTTAAAACCGCCATTCTGCACAGGGCGGCATTTTTGTTCCCAGAAAACAAAACCTTCAAATAATGCTTATTTTTTAATAGTTCTCAACTTAATTTGATTTTTAATGCAACATTAATTTTAATGAGGGTGTCTTCCATTCATTGGTTAGTAGAGTGATAACATATCTAGTTTGATAACTAAAAATTACAAATGCATAGTTTTTTTCCATTCAATCATACAACCTTCAACAACATGAAATGTAAATTTTATTTTATTGAACATACTTTAAAATTTCTCCTTTCAACCATAAATACAAATATGATAACTACAAGTTACAATAACATTATTTTTGCAATACAAGAACTTCTAATCCATTTCTTTCAATAAAACTAGTCCTTTCTTTTCCAAATATACATATGTATCTATATTGTAACTTTGAGTACATACAAATTTAGGAGAGTTTCATTTCAAACAACTATACAACTTAATCTTTCTCCTTTCACTATAACATTACAAATTTGAATAAATGAAATATACAAGCCTTCTTCATTCACTCAATCACTACAACTTGGAATAAATGAAATATTACAAAAATTTCTTTCAATCATACAAAAGTTACAATATTCCACTCTAAGTGGGAATAATATAATGATCAAGGTACAACATAGAGACTTTCAACAAGGCCAAAAAAAATTCTTCATTTCAATTTCTTCTCCAAACTTCATAGCTTCAATCTTGCATTATTTAATCTTTTAATAAATTGGATGAAAATATGAAGAAAGGGGGAACAGTAACACTCTTTTCCTAATATTTAATCCAATAAGAGAGAATTCATCCCCTTATCGACTTCAAAGCCCCAAACAAAGAGTAGTGAGGGATCTTGAGAAACATTTGAATTTTTTTACAAGAGTGGCTTCCACAAAAACATACAATCCACAAAACATGCAACACATTCAAGGGACATGCTCAAAAATATATACAACTTTCTCAAAAACATATAGGTTTGATATCAAACCAAAAGGAGTAAGGAATAAGGGATCCACCTCCTTTTTCCTCCCAAGTGAAGTAGGAGTTTCACCCAAAGCCTCCATGTTCACAATACACCAACTAAACATCCTTACATCTCCACTTGCAAGTATGCAAAAATATGTCCATGTTTTCCTTTTCACTCCCCACGGTGTGAAACTCCTAATCACACTCCCTCAAAATGCATGCCTCACAACTCCCTTTTACCTCCCCAATGGTCTAATACTTCCATCTCTCACTCCCTTCTTAAGGAAAACAACCCAACCACGAAAAAAAAACATTCACAACACTCATACAATATCCAACAAGCACAATTTTCTTATCTCAAACATAAATAAGAAGATAACAAATGAGAGATCCTACCTATCCCTAAAGCATCCAAGACTCTTCACTCTAACAATATTTTTGAACCTTCAAGCCAAGCACACTCCAAAAACAACTCCAAGAAGCTCCTAATTCCAAAAGTGCAAAAGAAGAAAAATAAACAAGTAACCCAAAATCCATCAAATTCAATCAATAAATAGAAATGGGATGCAAGGATGATGAGGTGGCTCCATGTAGGATGTAGCTTCATCATTCCTCCATTCCAACAAAAAGTCAAACACCATGCCTAAGACAATAAATTAACATGTAAGACATATGACATGGCCATAAGACAATCCATCTTGGGCACCATGCCTACCAAGGACAAATTAAATGTGGTAAGTAGGAAGTGCAATTATTTTAACTTTTTACACTCCAAAATTCATAAATAAGCCTAAAATTAACACCCCATACCATAGGTATGCTTCTTGGGTGAATTTAAGAAGCACGGACAATCTTAGCTTGTCCCATAAGCCTCTAAAAATCCTCTCAAGTCAAAACCGAATTTTGAAGTTGGGTAAGAGTACACAACAGAAAATCTAACACAAATTTAACTTAAATCTGAAATATTTCAACGACCATCTACCCATATAATTATCCAATTGTCACATCCTTATTTTAGTTAAAAATTAAGTTGGATTATCTAATTAAGACACGTTAATGATTACTAATAAAGTGACTAAAATTTCCCAAGAATTAAATTCACCTAACACAAAATTAAAAGAATGGAAACCATTTCACCCCATGGCCTTACATGTGAAGTCACCTCCCATGGGAAACCTCCTAACTAGCCATGCAATAACACCACATACACATATGACACAATTGTCAAATTTGGCCATGTTGCAAAACACCCAACATCCTTATGTGGTTGGTACCCTATCCCCTTTCAATGTATGTGATATTATATCCATGCAACACAAATAAAATACCTCTCTGGCCTCACGACCACATCAAAAACATCGAGAAATAATATATACATAGAAATCAATAATCATCATCCAAAGTTAAGTAATTCTATCATCTATTAACATATTAAATAATTTGATTCTAACATCCATGAGATCATAATTCTACTCGAACATCCAGAGTATAACGTGTCGTAAGATAAAATCCAAATAATGCAAATCAACATATATCAAACTATCTACCCATGTCATCTAGTGTATCATAAGCAAAATGTGAATCATAACATATCAAATTTTGAATATCTGCATAGTATATCATCTACGATAATTATATAATAATCAAAATGTGTAAGTATCAATCCAACATTAATATCATCATAATGAAAATAGTGTCAAGAGGAGTGGGAACTACAATCTTCGTAATGGTATTAGTTACAATACTATCATAATCATTATATTTAATATGATAAATATATAATATTTTTTATATATATACATACATGATTTAACAAATAAAGATATTTGTGAAATCCTAATTGTATATTAACATTGAAATAATAATTAATGAAGTATAGATCCAACATACAAAATAAGAAGTTGATAATTAAAACCCTAAGCGCAAGAGATGAAATAAGAGACTTAGTTGATTTCAAAATAATCCAAAAGATGTGTTGAGATGGAAAACTACTTAACAAGAAGAGGAATATGTTGCAACTACACACGTAAAAGTTGCATAACTACCGGAATAAGTTGGACTAGTATGTTTAGATCACGTCGAGGAACCTAGGTGTTATAGACCACTTCTATGTGCTCATGATTGTGAAAATGGCCATAAAGTGATTTCTTATTTTTTTCTTCTATATTGTTGTGCTTTGTTGTTTAATTCCTATGTGTCACACTTTTCGAATGAAATTCACCTATGACCAACAACATGAAAGATAATCAACAAAACCCTATATCACATCAAATCTTAAAAGGAAAATTTACAAAATGGGGATTCAAACTTCCTCACAGTCACTCAACTCGAGTGAGCTTACAACCAAGTGTTGCACTACATTTTACACTTGATGTAGTTCTACGCATGTGTGTGTAGAATCGTGCCCTAGGTGGCTCTTGTTTCAAACACACTTGTAGAAATCTAGATAGATGTGTGGATCTAAAAATGAACTTCCCCTCCTATGTGTGTATGTAAAAATGTAGTCCCTTGTCCCTTGAGTGAGTGCTAGATGGATGCTTTGATGCTCTTAGAATGCCTTTAGATGCAATCTTGGGTGATAGTAGTAGATGTTTAGAGCTTGGTCCTTTATTATGGTCACATAGATGTATATTTATATGATTCCCTTGTTTGAATTTTGTAATTAACCACTAAAAGTCTGACCCATGAGAAAAAAAAATTCCCAACAACTAGAAGAAGACCAAAAGAGATGAGCAAGATAAAGCGAGGTCGGGGGCACCCATATGGGATGAGGGTGTTGGGGTCTTGACCGAGCGCCGTGTCCAAACTAAAAAAACTTATGTATCGAATGTTAGACTAGGAAATAGTGTGTTTAAGGCCAAAAAAAAACAAAGAAAGAAAAGAGGCCATAGACAATGGTCAATTAGTAATTTTCTTGCTTAGGAATCATATGAATGCAAGTATGTGATTAGGACTTAGAAATGTACCCAAGTACATATTTTGTTATCTACATTTTCCCCAATATATTTTATTGAGTGAATATTCAATAACATAAAGTAGATAGATGATGTGTACCTGATAACCATGTAAATCGGGGAAAAAGAGTGCCAAGAGACAAGAAAAAACATGGAGTGATAAAATGAAGCATGGAAGCTAAAGAAGAAGAAGTGACCCTAGGGGTGAAAATGTATGTGTTATGTCACAATGTACCTACTGTCGTTTGTCACTTGATGTGTTTGATGGTGTGATTGCTACTTCCCATAAGGATGGACCTACAAAAGAGAAGAGAAAAAGAGTAGTGAAATATGTGTATATGAAAAACATAATCCGATATGTAAAAATGTGTAAAGAGTATGTAAAAATGTAAAAAGGAACATCTTCCCTAATCTTTGATGAGTGAAAGGATAGAAAGGATCCCATAAATGTTGTAGAAGGATGATTTTCTTGGGCATTCTCATACCAAGAATAATTTTTTTGGGTGATCTCATGCCATGACAGAAGAATTGTAGGGAGAAATGTTTAGTGTTATTATCCATCCTTTGACTTCTTCCTAAAATTTATACACCACTGTAGATGGTGTGATCCTTCTTTGTTCAAGTTTGATCCAGTTCGATCCAACATAAATAGAAAAATTGATATAACATACATGTTTTTTTTTGGTGGACTATACTTGAATAAAAAAAACTGCTCTATAGACTACCGTGAACCATGTTGATCTCGTGAAAATGATGTAATGCGCCTTTTCATAGGCACCCAAGAAGGGTTTGGGGCATCTGGCACTCATGGATGTGTCTAGGTGTTGGAATTTGTGCTATTTTGAATACTCAAGTCACATTCTCGGGGTTGTTTTTAATACTATAGACTGTGTTGATCCTATACTAAACCGTGTTATTCATTGATCGTGAGCTCATGTATGGATTCACCGACTCACCCAATATATAGCTCCCTCATTTGGGGTGCATACAAAATTTCTAGGAGGATGTGTCCTAAAAGAGAGGAATGAATGCTAATTTCATACTATATAGTTATAGGGGAATGGAATGTTCTTGGTAGAAACCAAGGCACATGCATACAATATGGCTGGAAACATGTGTTAGTGAAAAAAGAAAAATATGCATATAGAAGACAATGTCTAAGCTAGCAAGAAAGAAAGAAGACAATGTAGACTCCAACAATAGGTTTTAAACATGGAACATCCCTCACAATGGTGCAAGACAATTATTAATGAAGAGGCCACAAGTATACACACAATGATCAAGAAACACATAGGAAAATCCCACAAACAATGAAATGTAATAGCAAACAATAGCAAACAGTATCAAAAATCATCATAGCAAATAGTTCCTATAAGATAAATACATCACATGAAGCACCCAAGTTATCATGTTAGAAAGATAATAATTATTTCAAAGCATGTATGATTTAATATATTAGTTTTCTAATATGAATTAGAAATAGTATAAAATAAAACAATATCACTTGTGATTTGTACAAAAATAGATACCCCTAGGAACCTTTGTGGGAAGGTAAGAGGTATAGTTCAAAGCATCCATGCTGCATGGAATGATCTGTGTAAAATGATGCATTCACAACTATAAGGAAAGTTAACACAAATTTTTATATGATAAAGATAATGACATACAAAGTATTTGTCTAGCATGTGAAACAACATGTACATGTAAGCATAAGTAAGCAAGAGTAAATGCAACCAAGATATGCAATATGTTGTGAATGGCATGGAATGAAAACTTATTTTGATAAGAAGTAATGTGATCCATGAGTAGATGTGTATGAGCATGAGATGAGGTTAATTTATAAATACCCCTCAACAGTCAAGTACGAACAATAGAATAAGATTTTATCATCGGGAAATGGTTTGAATTGTACGATAGATAGATATGAACGATAAAGCATAGGTCATAGAGAGTGAATGAGTGTGGTGAGGTTCATTTCATAGTTAGAACCTTAACAATTGAGTATGAAATGTGGATCTAGAGTGTGTCATAAGGCAATTACAATATAAGTTGAGTGTATGAACATGTGTTAAATGTGTGTGAAAGACTAGATTTGAAGAATGATGTGACATAGTAGATATCCTAGACTCTTAATGACATAAAAAGGGGAGAGTAATTTTGATGCCCACCAAGTGTATGATGTGTACAAGAATTAAGTATTGTCATCGAAAAATATCATTGTTTCCATGGTCAAAGTCAAAAGGTGGTGCATGAGAGACATGGTAAGCGATAGTATGTGGTTAATCAAGCAAGGATCCATCTGCAACATAGATTATACATGCCCATTGCATACTCTTCATTAGTGAATGGTGGTAGTGGGAAACCGTGTGCATATCGGTGAGAGATATTTTTGAATAACAAAGGAAGCAATCATTGAAAATAAAAAATGACTGAAGGGCACATGGAATGACATGTTTATATGATCAAATTTAATATACCATGAATGTAGTCAAGTCAGAAATTCCCAAGAGTAAGTGGAGAAGTGCGTGAAACAAAGAATGATAAATGGAAGATGCGAAGAACATAACCAGTAGTAATATGAATATATCCATGATATATATGAGTTGAATAAGGAAAAGGTAATACATCTTGAAGTGTAAATCTGAGCTAAGTCAAGACATCATGTATGTAAACAGAGTCAAAGCAAGTGGGATCAAATGGAATGTGCAGAAAATAACCATTATTCATGAAAAAAGTAAATGTTAAATGAGGGATCGCAGATGGATTTTACACATGAGAATGAAATAAAGGTGATCTTCCATCCATGTATGGTCAAACCCCGATAAAGAACCATAACATTAGTATAAAGAGGGGGTGATATTGAAGTAGATGGAAAAATTTCTAGTGCACAAGTTGTTCCCCCAAATATAGGTAGGTTTTCTAGATAGTCCTTGGGTCATGGATCAATTGTAGGATGCATAGTAGTAGTATTCAAAATAGGTAATGCAGTCATTGGATTAAGATTGCAATAGTGGAATGGGAGACTATCAGCCAAAATCGTATATTCAAATCCTACATATAATAATTTAACACAACGATGAACTATAGAAGGAACTACTTGCATTTTATGAAGCCATGGTACTTCGAGCAAAAATTATATGAAATAAGGAAATTAGTAACAAAGAATATTGTAATAATTTTTTTTCCTAACTATGATAGGTAAAGTAATAGTTCCCATGCATAGACCCATAATAGAATCATATGCCTAGAGAGAAATAGAATTTGGGTTAAGATTGGTGAAGGAAAGGCCTATATTTTGAATGAATGATAAAGTATAAAGATTGAGCTCAGATCCATTATCAACTAAAGTTCTCTTAACCCCCTTATGGATGCATATTCATATATATAGGGGAGGATCATTGTCATAAAAATAAATATTATTAGCTATAACAGATGGAAAAGTAAGTTGTTGAGAAAACACATCTAAAAATGTATGATATACTATGTCTAGATGAGTAGTAGAAGGAATGTGAGTATTATCCAAGAGAGTAATGATTTTAGTTTGACAATCAGGATTGGATAGCAAGAAATCATGAATAGAAATATCCATGATGAGAGGAACCTAATAAAATGAAACAAGTTAGGAAATCAGGACCCAATAGTGATTTAATGAGACGGGTTCACCAAATGATTTAACAAATAAAGAAATTTTTGAAATCCTAATTGCATAATCACAATGAAATAATTATCAATGACGTATAGATCTGACTAAAGAATTAATCCATTGAAAATTAAATCGTAAGTGCAACAAATGAAATAAGAAACTTAGTTGAATTTGTAAGATTTTGAAGATGTGTCGAGTTCAAAAATTGTTGAGCAGAAAGATGAATATGTCACAACCATAAACAAAAATTTTCATAACTACCTAATGAGTTGGACTAGGATGCCTAGATCAAGTCAAGGGCACTGGCACTATAGACCACCGCAAGTAGCCATGAGTGGAAAAATGGCCGGAAACTAATTTTTTTGTGTGTGAATTCTATGTCTCTACCCTTCACTATTGATTGTATTGTTTCTCACTATTCACACATAATTCACCTCGACCTGCAAAGAGAAAGATCACGTGGAAAAACCCAAAACACATAAAAGCCTAAAAATAAAAATATGCAAATGGGGAGTCAAACTAACCCTAGTGGTCACCCCACATAGTGAGATTACAACCCAGTGTTGCACTAAATTTTTGAATCCATGTAGTAATGTGTGTTTGTGTGTAGAATCATACCCTATGTGGATTTTAAACCAAAAACACTTAAATAGAGAGCAACAGATAGATGTGTGGATTTCAATTTGAAATTCCCTTCATATGCATGTATGCAGAAAATGTATTCCTTGGTTCCTTGAGTGAGTGCTAGATAAATTATTTGTTACTTTTATATTTAATTTAGATGCAACCTTAGTTTATAGTAGTAGATGCTTCGAGCTTGGTCCTTTAGTATGGTCACATACCTTTGTATTTATATGATTCCCTTGTTTGAATTTCATAATTAACCACTAAAAGGTTGAACCATAAGAAAACAAGATGCCCAATGGCTAAATTATGCCCCAAAGAGATGAACAAGATATAAAGAGGTCGGGCGCCTAGGTGTCGGTGTCAAGACTTAAAAACCTAAATTATTGAAATTCAAACTTGGAAATAGGGTGTGTAAGGCCAAGAAGGATGCTGAAAAGAAAGAAAAGAGCCCAAAGATATTGGTCAATTAGTACTTTCATCCCTTAAGAATCATATAATGCAAATATGTGATTATGACCTAGAAATGTACCCAAATGCCTTATTTAGTGTCTACAATACATTACTCATATCTTTCCATATCTTAGATAATATATAATATGATTCATTATGCTTCATATATATATTTCCTTATTACATTGTGTAATACGATATTATATCATATTTCATACAACAAAAATTATTACACACACTTATTTTACGTATAAATTACAAATATAATTATACTTTATAGTTTATATTTTACTACACTCTATGAATATTAGATTTTATATAATATAGTATTAGGTATACACAATATAGGTATATATGATTAATGGTAATATAACGTATCATACCTTATATAATAGATATATATGTATCCACACCTCTCATTTACTACATATTAAAACATGTCCGAACCTCGGATCCACCTACCAAACATATAAAGGAATAGAGAAATTTCTACTTTCAATAGAAATAAAATTATCATATTATAATTGCTAAGTAAGGTAACTTGCTTGCACACATTATATTTGTGTTGGGAGATTCCACCACAAGAAAATCTTACCCATGACTTATATGCCTTTTTATCAATATTTCATTGATATACCAATGAAATTTTATGGTTTTCAAGTTATAGATATTTTATATTTTTCCTCATCTTGTACACCATTATAATTATTTTATTAATAGGACACGTTTAATATGATGTTATTAGGGCTTGCAGAGTTAGGAAACATTTTATATTTTTTTGAAGGCATTTGATAAATATATTTCTTAGAGTGATATGATTATGGTTCAAAATATATTATGTGAGTCGTATAGCTTCAAAAGTATGCTATCGATGTATGTTTTTGCACTTATTAAACAATAAAATAAGGTTTAGTGGGAAGGACAAGCCTACGTCAAACAAAACTACCACCCCAATTTTAAGTAATTTTTGAAACCAAAGGCAACACATGAAGAGGACACATCTTACGCACCCTTCGACCTATCAAATCCCTTACATAATAATAGTATAACTTTATGGAGATGCAAAAACATTGTCCACACCGAGACCCAAGCTAACGTGTGAATTACCATTTTAATTAAATAAACATAATGTTATGGGGGACTACATTAAACCGAGCTCTCATTAACATCCTTCCAAAATCAATACTATTATGGGTTAATGTTGTCACAAAAAATTAGCACCCTTCAATTTCTCATGCTTGCATGAATGATAAACCAAGATTTTTGGGTAACAATGGACCATATCTCAAGTTGTGGGACTTAAGGGCTTGAGATGATCCTCAAGATAAGGTCGGTTCATGCTCCTAAACTACCTTCCATAATCTACTCTAATCCACGCTAGAAATATAATCCTAATCTAACTTTCCAAGGGACTAGGGAGAGAGAGAGTGCATGAAAACAAACCCTCACTACATTTACACACAAAATATCCATGAAACAAAATGGAGTTGAAGAGGCCATACATCCACAAAAATATCCATGAAACACATCCTACACCTAAAATGAGACAAACATGCACAAAAATAACAAAAAAATAGAGGGGCAAGGAGATACAACAAAACAATTCAAGGGTTGAAAGAACACCACAAACCAAATTTTTATCACTCTTGGAATGTACACAATCCATTACATTGTTGAAATAGAGACACAAATACACTTTTCAAGCCCATGAGAGGGTTTTTACTCAATGGTGTTGAGAAAAAATTGTATGAGTTTCCCCACATCCCATAATATTCTACTTTTTCAAATGAGAAGTGTTTACAATATATAGAAAATGAATGAGAGAAATAGAAAAAGTCAAACTTGGATTTTTACTCTCATCAACCAAAACTACCATTTAATGGTCTAAAGATGGCATGAGCACCCTTACAAATCATCTTACATATGTACTTTATCTTCTGGAAGAATAAATGGGTTGTCATACTTTATTAATTGCGGTGGTTGGGCCTCGAAATTGTGTATTTCCATGCTGGAGATGTTTTTCCAATTTTTACACATCTAACCTCAATAAAATTGAGAAATACAATTCCCATTACATAGAGGACATTGATACCTTTCCAATGATATAAAGTTTTTCAAATTTTGAGCACGGATATTCGTGCTAAAAATTTTGTTTTCCTTTGTTCCATGGATTTTCCAATTTTTGCAATGTTTTGTGGATTTGGTTTTCTACTGCTTTTTCCATAGACATTGTTCTCTGGCCTTTTCTATGGATTTGTTCTACAAATTTTTCTGTGGAGTTTGTTCTACAGATTTTTCCGCAGCCTTTTTTATGCCACTTTGTTCTACGGTTTTTTCTGCAGGATTTTATTCTATGGCTTTTTCCGCGGCTTTCTTGTATGGCTTTTTTCTCAAACTTTGTTTTCCATCATTTTCTATACACTTTTTCTTGCAGCATTTTTTACGTCTTTCTTTTGTGGATTTTTCATGGACTTTATTTTTTGGCTTTTTCTACGGACTTTGTTCTCAGTGGAATTTTTTTCGCTTTTCCGGTAATCTGAAAATTATCTTAGATTAGGGAGTTAGAAAAATTAAGTAGAGTGCCCCAAAGCCACATTTTCTCGATTTTATTCATTTTTCTCAAATTTGGCTAATAATTGAACTCCTTTTCCTCTATAAGAAGGAAATGAACCAAATAACCTTGAAGTTCCAAAAATTACTACAAGTGCTCGAGAATTATAAAAATTTACCTAAACATCCTAGACTCAACCTTGAACCTCTATCAACTCGCCCAAAGTTTAGTTTTCTCCAGTCATCCATTTTTATCAATGGGAGTAAAAATAGATAAAAATTTGGCTAATCACGGGGACATCTTCCTGCTAGATGATCTGATCAGTGGCCTTGAAGTATCCATTGGGCATGGAGTCGGACTAATAATAAAAATATGACCTCGAAACTTTTAAATCTGGTCCCTTAGCCACTTGAAACATTATTGGGACTGGAGTTGATCTCACCAAATGCTACCTCCAATGGATTATCCACAAGAAACAAAACACCACAACACACTATGTACAAAAGAGAAAGAAACACACATACCTCAAGTGGAACATGTATAGTGTGCACAAGCACTTCTTCTACTGAAAGCAAACCTACCTATTCAACGCTAACCAAAAGCCAAGGGGAAAAACAAATCCCGCAACCGGTAGGAGAAGTAGCTTCCCTTTCTCAAAATAGGCATCCATTTATATGATTTGGCACTAAACATGGCCTCTATTATGAGTGAAAAACCGACAAGAGGTCGATCCTCAATCCAAATCACCAAAGTACTAACATCAATAAAAAATATCTCCTTAAGTTGATTCGCATTGGACTTTTGGAGGTGTTGATGGTGAGCCTTAGTGCTTCGATTCTCATCCTCATGCCCTGAAATGGGCATGACCAGTTTGGGATTCTCCCTCAACTCTAATGAAGCCAGTTACCTGATTGGGAAAGGTCTAGTCCTTTAAATTTTCTCGATGTACTGATACGTAACTCCAAAAATGGAGTCCTCTTGTAATCCTTCCTAGGTGGATGGTGTGGAAGAGATGGGATCTTCATGCTCTTTTCCTTCCTCCATGGTAGTATGGAACTCCTCTCCAATCCGAAGCTCATTTTTATTGAATGCAACATCCAATGAAGTCACTTTTGCATCATTATAATTTTTTGCAACACATTGTTGGCTCTGGAGTTCCTTCGTTGTTTCTTGAAGACCAACTTGCTCTTGGATAGCCTCTTCCTCTAGCATGAAATTTTTCAAATCAAAATCTTCAATTCACTTCTCTAGAGGACTATTTAGGGCAGCAAGGTCTTCTTAATAGCTCTCCTCCATCATGGATTCATCAATCAAATCAGACCCTTCAAATGAAAGCAAAAATCTTCAATAATGCTTTCTTCATCAAGTGGCTTCAACTTTGATTTGATCTCTTCTAGCTGCTCCTCTTCAATAGGACTTGGAGTTGGTTGTTCTTCCTCCCTCTTGACTAATTGTGCAGCTTGGATTAGATCAAATCTTCTTCAGAAAAAGTGCCATTATGGACACTGCATTTAGAGCAAACAGATTGTTGATCTTCTTCTTCTTGTTCTCCTTCTATTGCAAACTCAGCTTCCACCACCTATGGTCTGACCCCAACCTCCTTTGAAGGTTTAACCATCAAGGGGATTTTTTTATCCCAAATCTGAGAGCCAAGATTACCAAGATTTTGATCATTTCTTCTCTGTTTGGCTCTCCTTCCTTTTCTCTCTTTGACTATTTTTCTAATTGTTTACTCCCCAATATGAACTTGAGACAAAAATAAAAGGGATGAGTTACGTTACAACAGATTTTACAATTACTTGTGGCAATAGAGAAGATAGAACTTCTTATTTGTTTACATGGGATGACTACATGGAAGGTAAAAGGGAAAAAGAATTGAGATGAGATGGACGATTAGAAGATGGAGAAGGGAATTCAACAATTGGGGCAACATACAATGGGCTTGAATCTTGACACTGTTGAAATGATAAAGCTTAGGACGGAGAAAAAGGAGCATATGAATCTGGTGATTGACTTACCCATTGACAAGGTTTTCTTGTATTTTTCTTGTATTCTTCTATCTCCTCAGTCTGTTGTGCAAGTTGGGGTAGTATTTGTACAATGAAATCAAGCTTCTCCTATAAGCTATAGTGTCTTGGAAAAGGACCTTTCCATGGACAAGGTGTTGTGTAACCAATTCTAAAATCTTTCATATGTGTTGTAGCCCTAGATTGAACCATGTTAGCCTCCATTCTTTAAATCTTCTCCAGTAGATCAACATTCTCCATATAATTTTTATCATCATATGCACACCCTTGCTCTTGATAAGCTCCATACCCAAATTGGTTTTGGCATTGTTCATATGGGTAAGAATAATGGTTCTAAATCTGATCATAATGCTGATTTAAAGGAGTTGTGAAACTCATTGAGGCTAATTGCACTACCGTAGGTGTGAATTGCTCTATAGGAAGGAAGCCATGAATTCACAACTTCATAGAATGGAAGAGATTGAAAGGGATGAAAGAAAAATGGATGAAAATGAATGGGGAGAAGGTCTGTAATTTTAGAGATATGAGCTGCTTTGACCAAATGAGTCACAAGATGTGCTTGCATATGCTTCCAAAAGATGAAATTTTAATAGGAACACACCATCCTACTAAAATGAAGTGGGAAGGTGTTTCAAACCTATCTCACTAGGCGTGGCAAAATTGTTATCACCAAAAAACAACACCCTCCGATTTTTCATGTCCTCGTCTCAATGAGCAACCCGTGTTTTTGGGTAACATTGGACCATATCTCAAGCTATGGGACTTGTGGGCTTGAGATTATCCTCCAGAGAAGGCTAGTTCCTACTCCTAAACTACCATCCACAATCTACTCTAATGAGGCTATCAATCTAATCTTAATATAACTTTCCAAGGGACCAGGGAGAGAGAGTGCATGAAAACAAATCCTACACTATAGAGGTGATAGCACCAAGAAAAGGAGCTGAAATATCATGCTTTGAGGGAGAATACAAAAATAAAATGGAGTTGAGAGAGGCTAGACCAATGTGACATAGACCCGCAGATCTTCATTTACCACAAATTTCCATGAAACACAACATCTCATACCTAGAAATGATACATGTACATAAAAACAACAACAAAATAGAGGGGTAAGGAGATATAACAAAACAATGCAAGGGTTGAAAGAACACCACGAACACAAATTTTATTGCTCTTGAATATGCACACCATTACATTGTTGAAATAGAGGAAAAAAACACTTTCCAAGCCGATGAGAGGGTTTGTAGCTCAATTGTCTTGAGAAACAAATTTTTTTACTGAGTTTCCCACATCCGAGAATATCTCCTTTCTCAAATGATAAGTGTTTACAATATATAAAAAATTAATGAGAGAAAGAGAAAGACTGAAACTTGGATTTTTTCTCTCACCACCAACAACTACCATCTAATGGTCTAAATATGGTAGGGACACCATTACAAATTATCGTACATATGTACTTTATCTTCTCGGAAGAAGAAATGGGGTGCCATACTTCATTAATTGCAATCGTTGGGCTTGGAATTGTGTATTTCGGTGCTAGATATGGTTTTCAATTTTTTTGTAGATGAAACATCAATAAAATTCAGAAATACAATTCCCATTGCATAGAGGAAATTGAGACCTTTCTAATGATATAAAGTTTGTCAAATTTTGAGCACTGGATCAAAAGTTATTCCCATCTAAAGTTTTGCATGAAAAACTTTCATTTTCCTTTGTTCCGTGGATTTTCTAGTCTTCTGCATCATTCCATGGATTTTTCCATGGAATTTGTCTCATGATTTTTCCGCGAATTTGTTTTGTGGATTTTTTTGCAGAATTTGTTCTTTGGCTTTTTCCGCGGGCTTTGTTCTACGAATTTTTCCACAAACTTTGTTCTATGGATTTTTCCATGGAATGTTTTCTCGCAACTTTTACTATGGCTTGTTTTTGCAATTTTTTCTGTGAATTTTTCATTAGCTTTTTCCATGGATGTTTTTCTATAGATTTTTCCACAAAATTTGTTCTATGGACTTTTTCTCAATTTTTTTCTAACTTCTTAGAATTTTCTTGGATTTGGGAGTTAGAAAAATCAAATTAGAGTGCCCTAAAGCCGTATTTTCCTGATTTTACTCATTTTTCTCAAATTTGGCCAAGAATTGAACTCATTTTCCTCTAGAAGAAGGGAAATGCACGAAATGACCCCCAAGTTCCCAAAATTACTGCAAGTGCTCCAAAATTATAAAAAATTCCTAAAAACCCCAGACTCAACCATGAAGCTCTATCAACTTCCCAAGTTTAGTTTTCTCCAGTCATCCATTTTTACCAAGGGGATAAAAATGGATAATAATTAATTCAACCATGCACACGAGATAGTTTTATAACCCTACATCTCCTCATTTAACTATATCCAAATTGATTGATCTAGATTTGCATGTGTATCTAAATCGGGTTTGATTGAATCAGCTAGAGCTACTTCATGTCATTTTTTTATGTATGAAGATGGAAAATAAGAAGGTTTAGGATTATGAATCACCGCATTCAGTGCATTTCCTTGTTGTGTTGATTTTTCCTCTTCTACTTTTGAGCACTCGACATCATGTACACTATAACCGTTGTAGCACCATTAATGTGGTAGTTGATGGCTAGCACTTCATTTCCTTCTTTCTCTTTACCCTTTATTTCGTAGTTGTTTTGATTAAAACATTGAAATTTCCCTTCCTTCCATCACACTTACGTCTCTATAAGATTTATCTCTTTCACTCCTATGGGTGAACCCTTCTTTTATCCATTCTCAATCAAATTTCTTTTTTTTTTATATTAACTTTCTTCTTTATATTATTATTATTATTATTTATTCTCTCTCTCACACACACATATATGTGTGTGTATTTAAATATTTATTAATACTTATATATATATATATATATATACATATAAATATATACATATATACACATGTATATATATATATATATATATATATACATATATATATGTATACATATAAATATATACATATATACACATGTATATATATATATATATATATATATATATATATATATATATATATATATATATATATGTATATGTATATATATGTATACATATATCTCGTATGTATATAGATACATATATATATGTATGTATATGTATACATACATATATATATGTATACATATATATATATATATATATATATATATATATATATATATATATATATATATATATATGTATACATATATATATGTGTGTATACATATATATATATATATATATATATGTATACATACATATATGTATGTATACATACATATATGTATGTATACATACATATATGTATGTATACATACATATATGTATGTATACATACATATATGTATGTATACATACATATATGTATGTATACATACATATATGTATGTATACATACATATATGTATGTATACATATATATATATATAGATGTATACATATATATATATATGTATATATATATATATATATATATCTATATATATATATATATATATATATATATATTCTTAATATGTATTAATAGGTATTATAAACATATATTAATATATTGCTTCTAAATAATATTTATATATATATTCGTTATAAATAATTTTAATTCAACAACTAAAATTTTCTATTTTATGACAATATGTTATCCATAATTATATATAGATAAAAATATTTATTATATATTATATAATTTATGTACATGTTGAGATATTTTATTAATATACCCATATTATTTACAAATAGGTGTTTTATTCAATATAACCCATGTATTAGATGGCTATATATAATTATATTATATGTGTATATAGTTGTAGATTTCTAGGATTATTATAATTAGTTTAAGAAATTTGTATCAAGTATTAGATCCATGGTTTGTAGTGGTTTTAATAAGTATGAAATGACTTATATTTGCTAAACTATTAATTTTGTTAATCTTCCATCAAATTTCCAAAGTAAAAATTATAACACTATTAACTAAGTGAAAGAAACATTTTGTAGTGACTTCCAAATGTATGTTGTGACCAAATGAGATTATGTAATTTCTATTCACTTATTTTCATAAAAATAAGCTAGTACAAATTAAAACATCTCATATAGATAAGAGAAAAATATCATTCATCTATCAATATACAATCCGCTAAGTTAACATTTAGAAGGGGAATGCAGGGATAAAAAAGAAGATTCTATTTCATCTCATTAACCCTTTCAAGTACAAATTTCTCAAACTACAAATTGGTTGTAATAAATTTGTCCCAAATATAATCCTTTTAAGCTTACAATACTCCAAACATATGAAAATAGGTGGATTTCATATCTTTAATTTAAATTACATCTCCCTTTACAAGGGTAACAAGATTAAGAAATCCACCAATAGTAAGGATGGAGTAACTTTAAGATGAAGTCAAGGTCTTCACAAGATGTACAAAAACATACAAGGATATCCAAGCAATGCTCTCAAACAACAAAACCCATTGGAGAAGGTTCCTTCTCCCACAATGGCCCCCGGCCCCAATAAGTGAACAATAGATGAACCAACAACCCCCTTGAGAAACAAAATTGGTAAAGTTCCATAATACAACCACAAGCACAAAACACACAAATGCATACAAAAATTCTAGACACAAAATTTTTGTTTCACTACCCTCACCCCGTATTTGCTCTTTGTCATCTTTTCCACATACATATATCTCTTTCTATTCAAATCCTTTTTCCCTGCTAAATTCAATTATCCCACTTAGCTTTATTTGTAATCATAATTCCTCCTTAAAATTTTTATTAACTCACCCAAACCACCCCTAATAACCACTAAATCCCCATTTATCTCATTTAATCTCCCTAGATCCTCCATTTTATCCTCCCTATGTGCTAATTTAATAAATTCACCTCTACTTTCCCTTTATTTAATATTTTCCACCATCCACATACCCATTTATCCATCCTAAGAATCCCTTACTCATCCTCACCATTCAAAACCTAATCTATCCTCCTAAGAGCCCATTGCCTTTATATTTTCACCCTTTCACACCCAAAATACATGAGTCTCCACATTTGGTAGTGACCCCGCCTTGTTTCCCTTGACCCTATAAAGCTCCCCTACCCATCCTTTATTTCGTATGGAATTTTGGAGACTTCATGTTTTCTTTTGATCTTGCATGCATTTTTTCATCTCTCTTGCAACTACCATAATCATCTTAGAGATCTTGTGCTTCAATTTGGGAGATTTGGAGAATTTTTCCCACTTTCCTATTTGGGTATATCATTACAATTTATCATTATATTCTTCATCATATATATTGTAGGTTCAATTATCCTACAGATCCTATCTCTACCCTTTTAGGTATTCATTTTCCATTTGCAGATCTTCATTCTTTCCATATTCTTCAATCAAATAGTAGATCATCGCCACTCACCATATAACTCGTGGGTCACCATCAACCTAGATTTCATTTCTTTAGCTTCTCTTCATTTAGATGTTAGAGTAGGTATTTACCTTAGCTCATGTTCACCTAGGTACTTTATTTACCTTTATTATATTTTTCCTCACCCACTTATGTGTGTGGATATTTCTTTTATCTTATTTAGATATTAGGAGATATTATCTAGTTGTTAGGTATAGTTCCTTCCTTAATCTATGGTATTGACTAAATCCTTGATGTCTAGTTCTCTCCATGATTTATGGCTTGATCTACTACCTTGACTTGTTCTTAGATTGTTATTCCTTGCCTATTTAAGCAAGGCCCATTCTCAATGTATTGCATTGAGTTCCATAATAATATATGATATTGTTTCTCATTTGTTTGCAAAGGTTTTATGTAAATTTATTTTGGAAAATTACTTTCATCTTATTGATCGTGTTGTTTGATTAGCATCTGTGTTCTTGGCTTGGTATAATTTGGTTATCGTTCCTTTCATCGGATCATGAGTCATCCCATTTCTAATCTTATAATCACTTAGATCCTCAAATCTCACCATTTTGTCCTTTCTATCACCTCGATTTGCTCATTATCTCCACTCAAATTGATTAGTTTCATTACATTCACCTTCATATTTCTTAATTTTCTAGCATCCTTTCTATAAAATGTAGTATCGGATATCTTGCGGGTTCCTCTTTCTTCATTTCAAATTCATTATAAAATTTAGATCTTCCTCCAAGGCCTTAAAATATGTATTTTATGTTATTACTACACTTGATATTCTCCCGCCATCAACTTGTCCCTATAGTCTCAAGTCATTGTCGATTTCATTCACAGTTTTGTTATATTTTGTTTATATCGAATCTATTCTTTATTAATTTTATTATATTTCAGTTTATATTACAATTTATATTTTTCTAAATCTAATTTATCTATCATTGATTTTATATTATCTTTATCAAAATCATGGGTTAACATCCATCATAATAAGTTTTCACTTCTCGAAACTGAAATTTTGAGGAAACCTACCCATCTATCTACTAATGCATTTATTGTGTTCAGTTCTCTTGGTTTACAAATCATCTAGCTCACTGCGAGAAGGATCTCTCATTTTTCACTTGTATCTCTCATGATCCCATCTAAAGGTAGCTTAAACCCTCTCATACTTGTAGTTTCTAGTTTTCTCTCATTGTTATTTCACTAATCTGAAATAGGTAGCAAGGAAACTTGGTCAACATTCTAGCACACCCGATGCGACCCACTCTTCTTTGGTGAGCCTTTGCATTTGTCTTTCATTTCCATTTTCTTCTATTCATCTTCTAATAACCCTATAGCAGTAGCTTCACTTGCTTCGTGTGTGCGTGGGTTCCTTTTCTTGGATTTTCTTTCTTTCTTAAAAATAAAAATAAAAAAGGAAAGCATTGTCTAGGTATTCCTCATCCTTTCTTGATTGTTTTCATCAAACATAACATTTCATTTTGGGATCTAAAAATAACCTTCATATTTTCTTGGAAATCTAGTTTAATTAGGAGGTTAATCCTTTACATAAATTCTTATATCACACATCCAATAAATACCCATAAAAACTACACATCTAAAAAAATTCTTCCCGTGTGGAATTATTTGGATTTCATCACCCAATACGAAATTCGCCACGGTGTTCTAGCCACACTTACAAATGTTGTGGATATCGGTAAATCACTAACCACTCGACTCCCTTATCACCAGACCATGAAGTGAGGGGGTAGGCCCCAATACCAATCCTCGTACTAGTATTTGTCACATATTCATGCCTCACATACCTTTGAGTAAATAAAGGACTCTAGCAAAACTTCCTGAAACCATCCATAGATCATCCATTTCCTATGTTCCCTTTGAGCCCATTTTTCATTTCTTTTTCACATATTTAATAATCAAGATAATCAAAAATCTATTGCATGATTTGTTCGAATTAATTAAGAATAACAATAGTTTTATTTTGTTATTTTTTTCATGTCGCTTATTACACGTTCCCAAGCAAGACAAATGGAACAAAAATGTCATGCAAAAACATTTCTATTTCTATTATGCGCTTCCCAATAAACCTCCACCCTTTCTATTATCACCTCTATCCATTTGGTAACTTCTTCCTTTGTTACTCAACCCATGGTTCCCATTTCCCCATTTGAATAATCTCAAACCATCCAACCTACCACCCTTGTTGAAACTAATCCTTTTGTTCATTATCATTTTGTCCCATCTAGACAAACAACACCACCTTCCACCACTTCTATGGAATCTTTTGAGCCACCTCTCATACCTCATGGATGTGTGTAATTCCAAGATCTTCTTTATGTGAATGAATTTTCTCTTCAAGACTATATCCTTCTTAAACCTACCAAGCACCCCATTAATGGAACCCCAACCAAAAATTTATGCCTATCATAATCTACTCAAGTCCTCACATCGCAACTTGTACTCTTTCCTAGAGCTATGAATGGACTTACCACGACACAACATGAGCTTGATCCCCACCAATATTATTCCAAATTCATCAAAAAACCACTCAATTACTAGTCCCCATTCCTCCTACATTTCCTCGCATTAACACTATTATCACCTCTTCTAACCGTTGACCAAAATAAGCTCACACTTATTTTGGGTCAATTGACACCATTTTCCCCCTTTTGTGCTTCAATCTAAATTTTTACATATTTAAGAACTTAAGGCCTCTAAAATCATTTCCATTAGATGGGAAATTTCTTCCCTTTTCTAGAGATATAAATAATTCCTTCTAACTCTTCGTATTTTTCAAGTTACGGGTCGGCGGGCCTTGGAAGAGTTTTTACTAAAAGCAGAGCCGGGGCGGGCCTAGGGAAGATTTTTGCCAATGGAAAGTGGGGATCGGCGGGGCAGCGAGAGACATTTTTCCTTTTTTACTTTTCACAAAGGGGTAGAAATATAATTGTGGGGCCCGTAGGTTCGAAAAGGGTTATTTTTACAAAGTTGAAAAAGAGTTCTCAAGGGCTCAAGATGTCTTTTTCTAAAAATGGGAAAATGTGGACCGACAGGCCCGAGGATGAATTTTTGCCAAAAGAGGGTCAGCGAGGCCATGGGGAAATTTTTTCCCAATTTTTAATTTGGGCTCATGGGTCTGTGGGGCATTTTGGAACTTTTTATTTTTTGTCAAATGACGTAGTTTTCAAGTACCGTGTGAGCCCACGGGGTCTCATCAGCCATTGAAAAGTCACAGAGCCATAGAGGGTGCCACGTGCCTCATCGGGTGTAACTCCAGGAATTGAATCCAAAGCAGAGACCCCATAAAAGCACCAAGATTCCACATGTCCCAAAGTCTGAAAAGGGACAGATTTGACAGTTGAAAAGTCAAAATGGGCCAGAGCTAGTGGAAGGTGCCACATGTCGACTTAGTGTAACTTAAAGATTAACTCTACAGGTGGTTCCCCAAACAAGTGCAAACTCTCCACGTGTCTAGGTTCCAACAGAGTCAAAAAGGAGGATAGAGTGGGCCCAAATCGACTAAGTATAAGAGTGTCGGTAGAACCCCTTATGTGTCTCATCGGCACAACACCAAGGTTGGGTCTAAAGTGTGGAGACTCAAATGAGCGCCAACTCTCCACGTGTCTAGGGTCCAATAGAGTCAAAAAAGGGAGACAGAGTGGGCCCAAAATGACTAAGTATAGAGAGCCAATAGACAACGCCATGTGTCTCATTAGCGTAAATTCAAAGGTGTTACCCAAAATGGAGTCTCAGATGAGGGCGGGCCTTCCACATGTTTGAGGCCTAAAAGGAAATAGGATCAAATTGGCTAAGTACAAAAGGTAAGAAGAAGCCTCCATGTGCCTCATTAGAACAATTTCAAAAAGAAAATATGGAGGCAACCCTCAAACGAGCATAGGCTTTCCACATGTCCAGAGCCCAAAAAGGTAGTATCGGTCGTTGAATATTCTAAGTAGGCAGCAGCAGCCAAGGGAGCCAAGTTTTAGCATGGCATAATTTCAAAAGTAAAATTCAGTGCGGGTTCCCAAATGTGCACTAAGCCTCCATGTGTCCAGGGTAAGACATAAAACCTCCACTCGAACAAAGGAACTTAACCAAAAATACAAAGAAATAGGGTAGATCCATGAGAGGGTGACATGTGTCTCAATGGTGCAATTTTAAAGGAACAACCCAAAAGGTAATCCAAAAATGAGTGCAAACCTACCACGTGGTCATAATCCGAAAAGGTAAGGTCACCGTTGAAAATTCCAAAATCTTGTGGAATCCTCCATGTGTCTCGACTGCATAACTTCAAAGGCAAAAACTGGGAGCAATTTCCAAACAAGCGTGAAGCCTCCACATGTTTCGGTTAGGTACAATGTCTCCACCAATAGGAGAGACTCAGGCGCAAAAAGCCGCCATGTGTCATTCTGGCATGATTTCAAGAGTGAAAGGAAGGAGTCGAATCTTTAAGATACGTGAGACTACCATGTGGACCCGATATGAATAGAATCTGTGCCCATGACCTTGATCTTCATATAACCATATCTTTCAACTGGAAACTCAAATTTGGATGGGAGATGAATTTTTGTAAATATCTTGGTGTTGTCTTCTCACCTACCTCCATTAATGTTTCAGCCCGCTATTTTCTGGGCCTTTCAAGTCTCCCACCTACCGCAATGATGAAGAATGGGCCTCTTTCATTCCCAGTAAGGAATAGTGATAGGGAAAAGGTGTTGCAATGAGACTTTTCATTGTGGCGGATGGATTTCAATGCTTTCTGAAATGGTTGGAGTAGGCATAATTCAATGCATATCTTAAGGTGGTTGAAGAATGATTAATATTTTCCCTCTCTCCTTCTCTCTTTCTCCTATATATTGTAAAGGAGGGGCATATTCAAATAGTTGGTCATTGTTTCTCTCCTACCCCCCTCTCTCTTTCTTCATTAGGGTAGAATGCGAGAGTCTAAGCCTTTTCTCATGGCTCTATAATGGCATTTTCTTGCCCCTTTCCCACTGATGATGTACCATGTAAATTTTGGAGCAAATGAATCTATTTCGTGATGCATCTGTCCATCCTTTGCTCATTTTATTATCTCTTCTTACCTCTCGTCATTACAAGTTATACTTTATATACTCTAATGTTTATTGTAGGTTTTGGGAGCTTTTTTTAATGGGTTTGGAAGTGGTGTTTTGTGTGAACTTCATCTCTGGTACTATGGTGCGTCTTGTCCACCCGCTCCTCTACCCACCTCTCTCCACTTCGGTAGTCAAATCCATGATCAACCACTTCCTTTTTAGGTGTATCATCACTTTTCCGTAGGCTCTCTTTCACCCTCTCTCTCTCTCCCTATCTCCTTAGAATGGTTAGATTAGGTTAGATAGGTTTTGCTCCCGCATTGTAGTAGCTTGTGGCGGGTAGACTAGGAAGTAGGGAACAACCTTCTCGGAGGTCGATCTCAAGTTTTAAATGTCCCACAAGAGAGATGATCTAATGTTGTGTAATCACACCGAATGCAACATTCCAGATTTAGGAAATTTGGGTGTGCTGTGACTCTACACTAACAGTTTTGGCATGCCCGTGGGACACTAAGGTTATATCTCTCATCTTTCCAAGGTGTCTCATTATCAACAACAGATCAAAAGCCACCATGTGACCACACTAATAGTTTTGGCACGCCGAGTCACCGAGGTTAGATCTCTCATCTTTCCAATGTGTCTCATTATCAACATCATATCATAAGCCATCATGTGACCACACTTATAATTTTTGCACACCTTGTGGGATAGTTCTCAAGCACCTTATCACTTCATCTTATCGGTTGGTATGTTCTAGGTAAGATTCAGCCTTTTGAGGCACATGCAAGCACATATGGTGACTCCATCCTATGAACAACCCATTCTCTAAGTTAAAGACCTTTTCCATCCATTTCCACCCATCTTCATTCATCTTTATTTCCACATATTTCATTTTATTCCATCCCATGAAGTTTTGCAATCATGACTTCATTCCCCTCATGGAATTCACACCTATAACAGTGTAGTCCGCCTCCAATGTATTTCCCAACTCCTCTAGATCAGCATTATGATCAGATCCAGACCATTATGTTTACCCATATGAGCAGGGTCAAAACTAGTTTGGCTATGGAGCTTATCAAGAACAAGGGGACACATACAATGGTAATAGCTACACATAGGATGCTGATTTGTAGGAGGAGATTAAAAATTGGAGGCACACATGGTGCAATCAAGGGCCACATCTCATATGAAAGCATTCAGAATTGGCTATAGGGCACCTTGTCCATGGGTCGGCCCTATGCCAAGACATTACAACCCTCAAGAGAAGATTGACTTCATGGTTGAAATGCTACCTCACCTTACGTAGTGGATTGAGGATATTGAGGCATATGAGAAAAGTGTGAGATAGCCTTGTCAATGGGTAAGTCAATCACTAGCTCCTTGTCCTTCATTTTCTCTTTCTCAAACTCCATCATTTCAGCATGATCAAGAGTCAAGCCCCTCATCTGCTTGCCCTAGTGCTGAATTCCCTTCTCCATCTCCTAGTCTTCCATCTCATCTAAATTATTCTTCCCTTTTCCCTTCTAGATTCAAGTCCCCTCTACCTAGTTGTACCATAAATGAACAACCCCTATCAACGCCCCTTCCCCAACCAACATCATCATGTTTGACGATTACAGGAAAATTGAAGAATGGCGTGACTCATGCAAACATCGGGAAGAGGAAATCGCTCTAGAGAAAATCATTTAGCACCAAAGGGCACAGCTTCAGAGGAGACAAAGTTTCTTGTAGAGGCAAAACCATGCATGCCATAACTTCACGTACCCTAACTTCGCAAGCGCTCCCTTTCGTAAGGAGAATCATATAGTTCCAAAGGCTCCAACTATAGTAACGAGCCATATAAGAACATTCATTTCTCCCTCCCACTTCATCCCCTTCAAGCTCTAATGTTGAAGAGGAGTTTGAGTTTTCAAACTTCATGTTTGAAGAAGAGGGGAACCATGGTGAGATAGTTACTGAGATCAGAGGACACCATGAATGAGGTCGAGCACATGCATGAGGAAAACAAGGAGGTATACCTTCGTCCGACTTAGAGGATTTCTTTGATGGAGAGAAACTGTCATCACCAATCCGCACTATGATGATTCTTCACCGAACTCCTCGTGCTATGATTATTTACTAATGCATAGCCTTTAGTTTGGTGGATGTAATCTGAAACAAAACAACAACATAACACAAAATACCATCGACTATGATAAAACGGAATGATAAAAAATCTGAAATATCAAAGTAAATTATAATATTAACATGAAATTGTTACAATCTCACCCATGAGGTACTTCAAGTGTTATTGAATTCACTTGCCTTTCACCAAGACTATGGGAGAAACTTTACAATTACACCTCTTAATGTCTTCTTCAACACACCTTTAAACCGATGGCTTCCTTCGCATTTCCTACAATATTTCTCACTACTTCCTTCTATGCTAAATGAGGGGGTGGCATCTCTATTTATAGAACTTCCAGCTTATCCATCTTATCTCTAAGATAGGATAAGAAATCCACTCTGACGAATCATATTCCATACCTTAACTCTTATCTGTACATGTAAGCTTATCTTTTAAGATAAGATAAACCTTATCATTTTACATGGGTTCCACATTTTTAGACTTTTTACAAATAAAATACACAAAATATTTATGACCTCACTCCTTGTCCTTATTACCAATATAATATTTCTAATTCCTAATCATGTAGACCCTACTTCTCTAATTACCCAAACTTTGACATTTTAACATTACCGGACCACTTACGACAAATATTTACTTTTACAACATTCCTATTGTACTTTGATCATACCATACTCCATTATTGGTGGCACCATACTTTCATTATCTTCTATCGACGCCTACTAATTATCTTAATCAAATGCTATCAACTACATACATTAATGAAATAGAAATTATGGAGGAAAATTTTAGTGTCAACATCTTCCCCTTCTAGCTTCTACTCCGTCCTCGGAGTAGACTATTCTGGTGCTTGGAAAATCTTCAACTTGTCGTGGTTGACCCATTTTGTAATGGGAGTGCCATCCAATTCTCCAGTTCGGTACATACCATTTTCATGCACAACTGCTATTTTGTAGGGCCCCATCCATTTTGGAAGAAATTTTCTCTGTCTTCTTTTTTGTATCCGAATCATATACTAGAACCAAGTCATTCACATGAAATGGAGACCAACGGATCTTTTGATCAAAGTATTCCTTCTACTTCATTTTCTTCTTATAGCTTGTATCCTTTGCTATTTCCCTCATTTCCTCTAGCAAATGAAGATGTACCAACCTTTCTTTTACTGAATCACTTTCATCCATCCTTTCATTTTTCATAACTCTCACAGTGGGAATATCAAACTCAATAGGAAGAATTGGATCAATGCCATAAGCCAACCAAATGGGGAGTATCATGTTGCTGACTTTGATGTTGCCCTATATGCCCACAATGCTACATGAATCCTTTTATCCCACTTATGTACTGCAAGGCGCATCTTTGCTAGAATTTGACACAACACAAAATTTGTTCGTTCCACTTGTCCATTTGTGCTTGGCTTGTATGTTGTTGCCTTCCTGTGCTTAATAGAAAATTTATTGACTAGGGCTTCTACTACCTCATTAATGAAGTGGCTTCCTTGATCTCACAATTTCTAATAAACAACCAAATCTCGTGACAATGCGTTCATATATGAACCTTGCCACCTCATCCATGGAAGTTGTTTTCAATGGCCTAGCTTCAACCCACTTGGTTAAATAATCTGTGGCAACTACAATATACTTATTTTGGCGTGAGGGTAGTTGAAGTGGACCTACAATGTCTATTCCCCACTTTTCAAAGGGACCAAGTGGAAGAATAGGGCATAATGGAGCTGATGAAATCTTACGGTTACCATGTGTTTGACAAATATCACACATCTTACAATAATTATAACAATCTTTAAAAAGAGTGGCCAAAGGATAACTCGCATCCAAGATCCTTCTTGCAAGTTGTCCAGAGTGCCCTCCACATGTACCATTGTGGAATTATTCTAGCAGTTCCTTCCCTTGATCACGTCCAACTGCCCTCTTGTACTATCCATCAGGTCCTATTCGAAATAATACTCCATGCAGAATAGAATATGGATGACTGGCTTGAGTAATCTTTCTCTTAGTCTTTGCATTGGCACCATCAGGAAACTTGAATTCATTCAGATAATTCCAAATATCTATGTATTCACTAGGGATTGTGTCAAGGGATAACAATGCTGCATCGGGAAATCATCATCATCACAAGATGATCCTAAACCATCATAGGCTCGAGAGAGTGCATCTGCATTGACATGCTTCTTTCCTGGCCTATCTATAATATCAAATTCAAATTCTTGTAGCAAAATTATCCATCTTACTATCCTCCCTGATGGGTTAGGCTTATTTACAATATATTTTAGAGCTTGATGATCTGTTACAACTAGAAATTTTTTCCCTAGCAAGTAATTTCTAAACTTCTTTACAGCAAAAATGATAGCCAGAGCCTCTTTTTCAGTTACAGTATAATTTACCTCAAAGATCGCTCATTTGTCTCGCTCCCCAAAGTAAATTGGATGTTCATTCCCATTTTCATCCTTTTGGCTCAAAGTACTTCCTAGTGCTGCATCTGAGGCATCAGTGTACACAATGAATGGCTTGCTCCAATTTGGATTCTTCAAAATAGGTGAAGACACCAGGGCTTCCTTCAGTTGTCCAAAAGCTTCATGCGCCTTATTTCCTGGTTCATAAGTAACATCCTTCTTCAAGAATCTGGTTTAGTCACCATCAGCAATCTTTGAGAAAATTTTGATGAACCTTCTATAGTAACCCACATGGCCTAAAAATGATCTCAACTTACTTCTATTCATAGGAAATGGTAAATCTTTGATTTTTGAAACTTTATCAGGATTAGTACCAATACCATCTCTGATACAACATGCCCTAACAAAACACCTTTAGAACATCCAAAGACACACTTTGTAGGGTTTAGTGAGGCTTGTGCTTCATCTAACCTTCAAATGTTGTCTCCATCTCGGTGCAGTGGTCCAACTTTCTCCCATAGATGCAAAAATCATCTAGAAATACTCTGATGAAGGTCCCAATGTAGGGTTCAACACCCTATTCATCAAACACTGGAATGTTGCTGGAGCATTACACAACCCAAAAGGCATAACTCTATAAGCAAACATTCCCAAGGAGTGGTGAACGTGGTCTTCAAATGATCTTTCTCATATACAAACTTGGTTGTAGCCGCTTATATCCATTAAAAACTATAGCACTCTCGACCAAATACTTCGGCCCAAGATTTGATCTCGAAAATGGAAGAGGGTAATGATCCTTCTTTGTTGCCTTATTGAGCTTCCTATAATCAACACAAATGTGTAGCTTCCCATTCTTTTTATTGAGATCACAATGGGAAAATCCCATTTTGAATTCTCCACAAAGAAATATGAATCCCGCATCAAGCAACTTATCTATTTCTTCTTTTACGCCTTGGAAAAATTAGGATTCATTCTATATGGCATTTGCTTTATAGGCTTAGCACCATCTACTAGCTCAATAGAATGTTCTACCAAACTTACTTGACGAGTTCCTTGTAATCAAAAGTGAATATGTGTATGTACCTTCAAAGAGCTGGAGGTAGGATTTCTTCTCACTCTCCATCACAAAGATCACCAATCTTTATTTGTTGGAGACGATCATCAACTTCTTCTTCGATAATTTTATGGGGTCATGAGTTGGTGTGGACTGGAAGGATATCCATGATCAAACATCAACCTCACTTTCTTCATCTTCGTGTCCACTTCACTCGGTACTAGAGTAATAAGAGGATGTCCAATCATTAGTTTCATCACTTGAATCCACAGTTCTCGCCTTATGATGTCGAGGGATAACGTTTATCTTCACCCTCTCTCTACCACATCCAAGTGTCATGAAACCTTCATTCCAAAGAGTTTCTCGAATGAACTCTCCTTATCCATGGTCTTCCTAGCAACATTGGGTATGCAACAGTACCATTTTTCATCACCTGAAAGTCTACCACACATACAACACCCATAACAAATATTGCCACATTTGAAACTACACCTTCTCGGTTTAGTTTTTCCTTATTTAATGACATTAATTCATTACACACTCAGGCATTACCTCCATCAACTAAGACATCATCAATTGAAATACCATTACATAATACCTCACCATTGGAGCATAGGGATCCACCTCTGCCTCCAAAACAGGACCTCAACCTCCTTCCTTCGTCGAGCATTGAGTCCACTTTCAGCAACTCCCGCCTCTTCTCGTAAGACATAGCCAAGAGTTGACCATATGTAATATTTGCAGCCTTTTGGACAAATCTTCCAAGATGGAGTATGGTCCTTGCCCGTGAAATTGGAAAATCCCGCACACCCAACTTTCTTCTCCTATCTTTCTTACTAGTTTCTCCTTTCATCTTCTTAGGATCATTTCCATCTTGATTATCTTTTTCTTTCTTTCTTTTTGTTACAAACACATCTACTTCATTATTTCTACTCTTATCTACTACATTAAAAGAATTCACAGTGCTTCTCTTTTATCATTATCTTCTTTACCGTATGTAGAAGCTCTATCTCGACAATTATACTTATAAAACCCTTTTATAACAACCATAACATACAACTTCAGAAATATTTCTTTTTGGACCTCTATCTCCTCCTAAGAACTAAATTTTTTTCTCAAGAAGATTAATAGTTAACTCGACCCATCTTTTTGAGCAGATCTTCATACTCGGTAGATGTACTAGGAGAAATATTTTTGCTCACCGGGAGTGGTTGTGGATTCGACCAAAGGTGCCGGTGTAGGCTCTACTTTAGCAACAATTTCTTTGGGATCGTCTTCCATGCTTTCTTTTTGCCTTCTTGCAATCTCCTTTGCTTATTCAATGGTAGCCGGGTGGTCATACTTCACTCGTTGTCAATCTCGGCTTCATCCCAAGAATGAAGTGCTTACAGAGGAGATTATCCATGCCACTCATCAACCCATCCGCTAATCCTTCCTTCCGATCTCGGGCATCGAGCTTCCTCCTTAGCTCTAAAACATGAGCATGATAATCCCTTATCTTCTCCTTCTCTCCTTGGGATAGCTTTGTGATCTTGATCATGAGATCTCGCATATTTTGTTGTTCACCAAATTCTTCAAGAAAACTTTCGCTAATAAATCCCATGAATTTTTCACATTATCACCTAGTGTTTCAAACCACCTAAGTGCTGAACCATCCAAAAAGGTAGGAAAAATTCAGTCCATTGTTCTCTTTTTATAAGGCCATTACAAATATGAGATCGTTTAAACTCTTGAATGAAAGAAGAAGCATCTTCATTAGATTGAGCTGAAAAATATGAATCTTTCCCATTTTCCAAAGTAACCACCATGAAATACCAACCCACAAGTACAATCAACAAGACTTATGTGCACAAATAATTGGAATCACTATACTAGAAAGTGACTTTACACCTTTCTACAAAGAAAATAGAAATGACCATGGTAAACTATGGTAAAACTTGACTTATCATGGTAAAAACCGACTTTACATCATGTCAAACACTAATCATGGTAAAAAGTGAAGTTATCATGCGGTAAATACTATTCACGGTAAAAAGTGACTTTACATCATGACTTTACCATGGTAACTACTATTCATGGCAAAAATGACTTTACCATGGTAACTACTATGCACAAAACAAGGTTACCCTCTAATTGATTTTTGACTAAGTGGGAATATCTCTCCAGAAAATCCACCAACGAGGAATGGTCCCGCAATGGAACCAAAATGTCATCACCAATCCGGCACTATGATAATTCTTCACCGGGAACTCCTCATGCTATGATTATTTACTAATGCACAGCCTTTAGTTTGGTGGATGTAATCTGGAAACAAAACAACATAACACAAGAATACCATCGACTATGATAAGACGGAATGATGAAAAATCTGAAATATCAAAGTAAATTATAATATTAACATGAAATTGTTACAATCTCACCCATGAGGTACTTCAAGTGTTATTGACTTCACTTGCCTTTCACCAAGACTATGGGAGAAACTTTACAATTACACCTCTTAATGGCTTCTTCAACACACCTTTAAACTGATGGCTTCCTTCGCACACTTCCTACAATATTTCTCACTACTTCCTTCTATGCTAAATGAGGGGGTGGCCTCTATTTATAGAACTTCCAAGCTTATCCATCTTATCTCTAAGATAGGATAAGATATCCACTGACGAATCATATTCCATACCTTAACTCTTATCTCGTACATGTAAGCTTATCTTTTAAGATAAGATAAACCTTATCATTTTACATGGGTTCTAGATTTTTAGACTTTTTACAAATAAAATACACAAAATATTTATGACCTCACTCCTTGTCCTTATTACCAATATAATATTTCTAATTCCTAATCATGTAGACCCTAGTTCTCTAATCACCCAAACTTTGACATTTTAACATTACCGGACCACTTACGAAAAATATTTACTTTTTACAACATTCCTATTGTACTTTGAGACTTTCGTTCCACATTATCCACATTATTGGCGGCACCGTGCATCGATGGCACCATTATCTTCTATCGACGCTACTCAACTACATACATTAATGAAATAGAAATTATGTAGGAAAATTTTAGTGCCGATGCGTAACCCGAGGAGATCACATCATTTCCTCCTCCATCATCCACCCTCCAAGCACATGATTCTGCTACTACCATGGAGGAGAACATCAAAATACTACAGCCTCGCATCTCACAACAACCCTCTGGAACCAAGGTTGGAAGATACAAATCTTCCATGTTCTCCACAAGAGAATGAAGGGAAGTAGTAAGAGGATGTCACCATATCTCTCACACAATCCATCCAAGAAGGTCCACAAGAAGAATCCATCCATGGAGTTGAAATTCAGAGCCATGGACACATCCAAAGGATCGACCATGCCCTATCGCTTATACATGGCTTCACTGGAGCCAAGGAGAAGCCAAAACTAGTCATGCCTACTTCGGGCATGAGGATGAGTATCAAAGTACAAAGGGTCACCATCAACACCTCCAGAGTCCAATGCCAATCAACTTGAGGAGTTATCCTTGATTGATGTTGATACCCGATGATTTGGGTGGAGGACTGGCTTATAGTCATTTTTTTACTCATCCAAGCAGCCATATTCAGTGTCAAACCATTTGCATGGCTGCCCGTTTTGAGAAAGGGAAGCTACTTATCCCTACCAGTTCCAAGATTTGTTTGAGCCCCCTTTCTCTCTAGTTAGTGTAGGGTTAGTTTAGATTTGTTTTCAGTATAAGAAGTGCTTGTGCACACTCTGCATGTTCCACTTGGAGCATGTACGATTTTTAGTTTTGTACATAGTGTGTGTTGTGGTGTTTTGTTGCTCATGCACAATGCATTAGAAGTAGCATCTAGTGAGGGAAGCCTCCGGCCCAAAGTGGCGTGCCCAAGTAGGAATCATATTTTCAAAGCTCATATTTTGATCAAATTTTTGTTTACTAGGTAGACTCTATGCCCAATTGATACTTCAAGGCCAAGTAGATGATCCCCATGAGTCGCCAAATTGTTGACTAGAATAACCTCACACTTATATTGGGTAAACCGACACCATTTTCCCCCTTTTTTGATTCAATATGAATTTTTACACATTTAATTGCTTAAGGCCCCCTCAAATAATTTCCATCAAATGGGAAATTTATTTCCCTTTCCGAGAGATATAAAGAAGTCCTTGTAACTCTTCTTATTTTTCATGTTACAAGCCTATGAGACTTGGAAGGATTTTTTCCAAAAGCGGGTTAAGCGAGCCTAGGGAAGATTTTTGTCACATGGAAATTGTGGACCAACGGGGTGGCAGGACACATTTTTCCTTTTTTTCTCTTTTTCAAAAATGGGCACAAGTATAATTGCGTGGGCCCGCGGGCTCTCGAGAAGGGTTATTATTACAAAGTGGAAAAAGCAGGCCGACAGGCCCGAAGATGTCTTTTTATCCAAAAATAGGAAAATGTGGACCAATGGGCCTGAGGATGAATTTTTACCAAAAGCGGCTCAACAGGGCCACACGGAAAATTTTTCCCAAGTGTTAATTCGGCGGTGGTTCTCGGGGAATTTTGGAACCTTTCACTATTTGTCAAATGGCGTAGTTTTCAAGTACGGTTCACGAGCCCACGTGGTCTCATCGGCCATTGAAAATTCATAGAGCCGTGAAGGTGCCATGTACCTTATCGACGTAACTCTAGGGATTGAATCCAAGAATGCACTCCCAAACAAGTGTCAAGGTTCCACGTGTCCTAAGTCTAAAAGGGAAAAAGTCGACAATTGAAAAGTCAAAATGGGGTAGAGCTAAATAAAGGTTCCATGTGTCGACTCGATGTAACTTAAAGATTAACACCAGAGGTGGTTCCCAAAAAATTACAAACTCTCCACATGTCTAGGTTCTCGAAAGTCAAAATGGGGGAAAAATTAGGCCCAAATTGGTTAAGTATAAGAGTGTCACTAAGCCTCCACGTATCTCATTGGCAAAATAGAAAAGTTGGGTCCAAAGTGTGGAGACTCAAATGAAGTGCCAACTCTCCACGTGTTTAGGGTCTAATAGATTCAAAAAAAGGAGACAGATCGCACTCAAAATGACTAATTATAGAGAGCCAAATGATAGTGTCATGTGTTTCATCAACGTAAATTTAAAGGCATGACCCAAAATGGATACTCAGACGAGCGCAAGCCTTCCATGAGTCCTATTCCCCGGAAAGGGAACAAGATCGAATCAGATATGTACAAAAGGTAAGAGGAATCCTCCACATGTCTCATCGGCGTAATTTCCAAAAGAAAATATGAAGGCAACCCTCAAACGAGCGCAGTTTCGCCACGTGTCCAGAGCCCGAAAAGACAGATCAACCATTGAAAATTCTAAGTAGAGCTAGGCCAAGGTAGAGGGTGCCAAGTGTCAACACGGTGAAATTTCAAAATTAAAATTCGAGTGGGTTCCCAAATGTGCACTTAGCCTCCATGTGTCTAGGTCAAACATAAAGCCTCTGCCAACAAAGGGACTTAACCAAAAATACAAAGAAATAGGGCGAGTTGCGGAGGGTAACACGTGTCTCGACGGAAAATTTCAAAGGCACGTCCCAAAAGGAAGTCCCCATATGAGCTCCAACTTGCCATGTGGTCGAATATTTTAAGGTAAGGTCCACTGCTCAAAATTTGAAAAATCTGCGGAAGCCTCCATGTGTCTTGACCGCATAACTTCATAGGTAAAAACTAGGAATAGTTTCCTAACAAGTGTGAAGCCTCCACTTATCTTAGGTTAGGTATAGTCTCTCTTCCAATAGGAGAGACTCAAGTAGAATACAAAGGAAACAAAGGAGCCCTCGGAAGCCACCACGTGTCGATCTGAGTGATTTCAAGAGTGAAAGGAAGGTTCTAAATCTTTAATATGTGTGAAGCTACCACGTGGACCAAGATCTTAACATACTCTTTTAAACATTGCGTGCTCCGGACCCCGATCTTCGTAGACAACCATATCTTTTGACTAGAAACTCAAATTTTGGTGGGAGAGGATTTTTTGGAAAGATCTCGAACTCCACTTCTCACCTACCTCCATTAATGTTTTTGCCTACTATTTTATGTGGTCATGTCAAGTCTCCCACCTACCGCCATGATGAATAATGGGCCTCTTTCTTTCCCAGTAAGGAACAACGATATGGCATGGGTGTTGTAGTGAGACTCTTCATTGTGGCAAGTGGATTTCAATGCTTTTGAGTGGTTGGAGTAGGTATAATTCAATGTGTATCTTAAAGTGGTTGAACCAAGATTCGATTTTCCTCTCTCTCTTCTTCTCTTTTCTTCTATATATTGTAAAGGAGGGGCATATTCAAATACTTGGTCATTTTTTCTCTCCTGCCCCCTCTCTCTTTCTTCCTTAGGGTAGAATGTGGAGTCTAAGCTTTTATCATGGCTTTGTAATGGCATTTTCTTTCCCCTTTCCCATTAATGATGTACCATGTAACTTTTTGAGCAATAGAATCTGTCTCATGATGCATCTATCCATCCTTGGCTCATTTTATTGTCTCTTCTTATCTCTCTACATTTTAGGGTATATTATACATACTCTGATGTTTATTGTAGGTTCCAGGAGTTGTGCTTAATGTGTTTCAAAGTGGTGTTCTTTGTGAATTTAATCTCTGGTCATGGTGTGTATTTTCCACTCTCTCCTCTACTCACCTCTCTCCACTTCAAGTAGTTGATCTATGATCAACCACTTCCTTTTCTGGTGTATCACCACTTAGTGTAGGCTCTCTTTCACCCTCTCTCTCTCTCTCCTCTCGCTTGGAATGGTTAGATTAGGTTAGATAGGTTCTTCCTACACTGAGTAGCTTGTGGAAGGTAGATTAGGAAGCAAGAACCAGCCTTCTCTAGAGGTCCATCTCATGTTTTGCAAGTCCCACAACTTGAGAGATGGTCCAATGTTGTGTAATCACACCGAATGCCTTATTCTAGACTTAGGACATTTGGGGATGCTATGATTCTGCACTAACACTAACCCCATCACTCCATTATCCACTACGGTAACTTATGCCCCTATCTAATCATCTCAAGAGTATCATTTACTTACTCCTCCACATAAACAACATTGTCCACTTTACCCCTTATTTCAACTTTCCATGTCCATCCCAATGTGATCACTTCACAGCCCCATCCTTTTAAATCAATAAAACCCATCAACCACCTCATTGAGGAATTTCTCACTACATACTTCCCAATAAATCAACTCAAGTATCCCAACCACCCATTACTTACATCCCAACTCATTCTATATCAAACCAATCAAATTTCCCATCTCCCAACAACCAAATTAATCTCATCAATATTATCATATCCCCATCTCCCAACAACCACCTCTATCTCAACCCATTCAATCATAACCCCTCAATTACATCCCCCCTTATCGTCAACTTCCAACAACACCTACTCATCCTAAAACATATCAAATTTATCAACAACCTAATCCATCTAATTTATATACATCACAATATTATCCTCTAACTTATTAACCCAATCCATCTAACGTTCCCATAAAGGCATTATTGAGTAGAATGGCTAATCTTGAATCTACTACCTTTGAATCCAAGACCACTATTCAAATGAAAAAAATTAATGAACCTATCAATCCATCCATCCTAGTAAAGTCTCATCCTCCTCATTGGGAATTAGAAAAATTCTCTAGAATTTCAATAGCAAGGAGGACCCACAACATCACCTCCATGCCTATATGCATGCATGTTACCTCATTTCTCATGATCAATACCTTATACTTCTTATCTTCCCCATGTTGTTATCCGAACTCGCATTGGATTGGTACAACAAAATCCCACAACATTCATTATTTTCCTTCACCCAACTCGTGCAACTATTCCTATAACATTTCTTGATCAATATTGCACATAAGATCATTATCATAGACCTCTTCACCATTAGAAAGTATGATGAAACATCTATTTCAGATTTCATCACACACCGGTGTGGAATAATCAACCATCATTATCACTTCAATAGATTGAATTGATTGAACTCTTCTCACTTGTCATTTGTGAAGCATATCTCCTTTACTCTTCAAATTCAATCATTTCAAACATTTGAAGATACGATTATAATGGCTTGCAAACTTGAACTCCATACCCTTAAGAAATGCCATCTTAAACTTTAATCAAATAAACCACAGCTTTAAATTAACTAAATCCTCCATTCACAAAGTGAAAAATCTAAGAACGTTTCTAATTCCATGGTGGTTAAGTCCTCCTCCACGTCCAATTCTCACATGAAGCCTCCACAAAGAGCTCCTAGATTGCCTCCTAACTATACCCCTCTTTGGGAATATTATAGTTCAATATTTGTCAAGATAGTAGAGTTGCATCTTATTCGACTCCCTTCCAACAAACCCTATAATGAATCACGATTGAAACCAGCATGGTTTAATGAGGAGCATTAGTGTATGTAACATAAAATTCCTTGTCATGACATTTTGAAGTACTAAACTTTTAAATAACTCATCCATAAACTCATATACTCGACGACGACCAATAATTGGATAATCTTAATGCACCACCTAATCATCCTTTTGACATTTTCAAACAACCTTTTCCCAATCATATGCCCGGTAATAAAACTCCAACCCTTATATCACAGTCACCTACCGATCATACAATCAATAAAATAAACCAAGATATAACACCATCACCTACACCCATCATCTCATCATCCATTGCATCTACCCCTATTTCTCGAATATTCCCTAGGATCACAAATTCATAAACATCTAGAAATATCTCAAAACCCATTATATCTACCTCAACTATGTCCACAACTACTACATAAAAATCAATCTTAACTATACCCACTCCCCATCCATATCTACCATGTCCCTATTTATTACATCTAGTACTTCACCTATAAATACCTCAATGTTCAACTTAACATCTCTATCTTACATCCTTACGTCCATATCCACTCCTAAATAAATCACATCTACTACTATGACTACAACTACATCAACATACAAATATGTGTCCACATCCATATCATCTCTTGAATCATCTACCATGTAGACACCCACACTTAATATAACTACAAATGAGACTCTCATCCAATCTAAAAATCCAATCATTCCTACACCCATGAATCCTAAACCTATACAATCTACAACCCCTTTTGATCTCATCAAGAACATCATACAAAAACAACTTCCACCTTAAACATCCACCTCTACAATGCAACCTAAATTACTTAGATCTCCCTCTCGTGGATCCCCAAGTTGAAATTGTCATCATTCGTGCCTAGAAAATTAAATCCTCACAGCCAAAGTCTAAGAACCTTAGCATGCCCATCCAAAAATCCCTCACACATCCAGACAGAAAATTACACCTTCCTCCTCCTAAGACTAACCCTTCTAAGCAAGTTGATGTCACATCATCATTATTAGGAGCATATCCATCCACCTTAAGGCCAATCCCTTACTCCAAGACCCTCGTTATCAAAAATACAAGTCAAGCCAACCTCATCCTTCATCTAAATATGATCTCTCTTGTAGACCATCCATAAGCTCAATTATGAAATTCGAATCCAACCCATCTAAGTCACGATGAATTATCAAAAATGAAACCAAGATACTACCACACTCTTCTTGTTCTAAGTCCAAGAGAAACTTAATGGCTCCCAAAAAGCCTATTCAAATCAAATCTTCCTCTTAACCTCATAGAAAATGATTAAAACAACCTCATCTACAACCTTTTATTTAACCACCCCCATTGGTTCTTACATGAAAATATTTCAACACCTACATGAAGGATTTGCAATTAACCTTCAACCTATTAAAACTTTTGATCCACGTGGCCCAAGACCTTAATGGTTCAATTTTAATCACATTATTTCATACTATCATCACTAGGACCGATACCAAACATTGTAAGGCCCTCCAATATATTATCCATAATATTATCGATGAGGATGATCTTCTTATCAAGGAAATCAGCCTCTTCCATCTACCAATCTTGCTCCTTTGTCCTAATATTCATCAACGAAGGTCTCTAAATCTCGTCATTCATCCAAGAATTTCATCGCCATACCTCCTCCAATCGTGAACTCTCACAAAAAAGGTATTCCTCTCTTTATCAATGATTTTATCGCCATTATCGGTTCTCACAGCCATGACTTCTAATCCACCTACTCAATCAAAATAATTTTTTTATCACCACTCCTCTAGAGATCCAACTTTTCCCCTTCTTCATCAAAACCAAAAGTATCTATCTTAGCTTCCCCTTAGCTCTGATATTATTGAACAAAGTGTTAAAAAAACACTCCATCGGGCCCCAGTTAAGATGTCACCCTATGAGATCATCCAAAGTTCTCATGACAATAAGCAAGCTCTCATTAAAACTATCAAATGTATCCCTTCTCTAAACATTAAGGCTCACCCGATTGTAGTTCTTGTTAGAGAACTTGCTCCTTCTACCTCCATATTCTTTGACGAAAGAAAAATTCTTAACATAACACCTGAGGAACAATTATTCCTCTTTTCATCACAATGAACATTAATGACACAATCACTGATCATTCTATGATAGAAATGGTGCTAGCATAAAAACAGCTTTATATATCATATATTTGATAAGATCAATCTCCCTAATTATATTATCTCCCAATCACCCACACTTTTGTGCACACTTAATGATGTCATTGTCTATGCTTTGGGAATGGTTATTCTTCTTATCCATGTTGGTGAAAAATCCCTCCATTAAGTCTTCTATATCATAGAAGGGGAGTTTTAATACAATATCCTTCTTAGAAAACCATGGATTCATGCCATGGGTTGTGTTCCTTATACCCATAATTGATGCATCAAGTATGAACATGAGGGGAAGATCCTAAATCTCCCCTTATACACTCCTCCATTTAAAGCATGTCACATGAATTATCAGTCCAACATTGTCCTCATCCCCAAATAAGATTCATTTGAAGAATCCACCATCTCATCTACCTCCACATCAAAACTTCTTAATGACAACTCCTTAGAAAAAGTGGTTGATCGAATCATGGTGGGGGAGTATTGTCTTCTCATGCTTAATGCTTTTCTTGTACCCAATTGAATCAATAGATCCGATAAATCTCTAATATATCAACTTGACATCGGGATATCATTCCCTTTGGCCTACCTCATCTTCATACTAGTATCAAATATGGTGGTATTGATCACCCTTCTTCCCACATCTTTTCTCAACTACACACAAAACCATATACCAATGAATTCAAATTTATTTCCAAAAATCATTTTCTTACACTTTGTTGGTTTCCAAATTTATTCTCTTGTGGGGCTAACAAGATCACAAAACTATTAGGATGCTTAGAGACAGATGGACCACGATATGAGTCATTTTGTAGCCGGGGATGGGATTCATCTGAATCTTTGTCACTCGGGCATTGGAGAAGTGGATAACACCTCACTGAGGGTTTGATCTACCCCCACTACTTTAGGTTGTGCCTTCAACCAGGGTGAGAGGACCCGTTATGTAACCCATGTTGGTGAAGGACATTGAGATATCTTTCTACACAATTTTAATGAGAACCTTGAGGAAATATGATCAATACGGCACAATCTAACTCTCACGAGTTGTCACACTAGAGAGTGAAGATGTTTCCTACAAAGGTTCAGGTTACTAAAGACAATGATTGAATCCTAATTATCTCTGCATACTTTGGCACTAGAATTTATTCAGTTGTGGATACCCAGTAAAAAAAGGGTAGTTTGTGTAGGATTCTTAGTTTGGGAAATTTATTGGTGGGAATTTAAGCAAGATAGAGTCGATTATACTAGATCTTTGAGGGCCTTTAAAAAAATTGGAAAAATCACAGACATAATGCTTTAGGAAATCTAAAATATTCCTTAAACTAGATGGTGTGCATCGCTGAGGCCTAGAGACGCATGGTTTTACACACACTTTGAGAATTCCACACAAAGGCTAGTGCTAAAGACTCAATCAAATACTATAAATCCTTGGTTTGTCATGCCTAAGATACACTCATAGGCTTACAAACAATCTTTATCAACATAGTGAGAGTAAAGTGATTTTAAATTGTTTATTTCATTACTAGATGAAGGATCTTCTCATAATGAAATTGAAAATTCCACAATACTAACACACATGATGAGATCTTGTGTGACTAAGAGATATTTTAACATAAGATTACAATAGGAATAAGAAAAACTATTTGAAAACATTTTGAAAGAAAAACAGACACAATAATGCACATGATCAACACAGAGTCATTCAAGGTTCATCAGATTCATCAGTAGGTGAAAGTTTCCTAAAAATATCAGAATCTATCAATGCCTGTACACTTGCAACCACCTTGACCCCATTGAATCCAAATACACAGGAAAACAAACAAGTCTCTCAAACGGCCTCTCGGAAAAATGGTATCTCTCAAACTTTCTCAGAAAAGTTAACCCCAACCATTTACAAGAGTATTCTCATTACATTTATACAATTCACTTCCTCACTCATTCCAATTTTCCCCAAAAGGAATAATATTCTAGGAATCCTTTACTTATTACAAGTTTGTTCCAGAAAGTGATGTTTAACAAATTTACACCCAAAGATGCTATGTGGATAAATCATGAACTAATCATGTTTCTTAGACCCTCAACTATGACTGGGATGCCATATCATAAATTTTTGATTGTCTTCTTAATCATTATTTTATTCTGTCATGCAAGAAATACCATTTTTAATAATTCTTAGGTGGCTCCGTATGGCCGGATCTCGACAAGCAATCCTTTTCACCCTCGTGAATACACCTTGTGAAATGAGTTCCCTCCATTAGATACTGCATTCTTGCCTATCGAAATGAGTTTCCTTACATGGATTATACCACATACCTACGTTGTGATTCCAAGTCACCAAGTGTAAAGAGGGGCCAAAGAAATATCCACGTGTCTCCTTGGTGCAACTACAAAGGTGAAGTCCAAAGGCAGGTTCCCAAACAAGCACAAGGGCTCTCCACATGTTCGTAACTTTAGATAGAGTTACATCGGTTGCTAAAAATTTAGAGTATGGGAAGGTCCAGCAGAATCTTCACGTGTCTGTTTGGCGCAACTTCAAAGATGAAGTCTAGAGGTAGGACCTCAAACAAGCGCAGTTCTCCATGTGCACCGTGCCTAAGAAAGTTACTTCGCCATTGAAAAATTCTCAAAGTAAAGAGGATCCAATGGAATCCTCCACGTGTCTCTTCCACACTTTTGATATGGTGCCCAAAAGTGGAGACCCCAAACAAGCATGGGCTTACCACATGTCTCAAAGACGACAAAGTTGTTGAAAGAGCTTAAGGACCAACGGAAGGTACCACGTGCCTAGGGTTTGAGAAATTTTCCTCGGTCATTGAAAATTCTAAGTATGGGTAGAGCCAACGAATCTTCCACGTGTCTCTTTGGCACTTTTTTGGTATGAAGCTCAAAATAAGGACTCCCAAAACAAGCGTGGGCTTGCCACGTGTCTAGGGTCTAAAAATTTACACCGAATCTTGAAAATTCTAAATATGGAAAGATCCAGCAGAAACCTCCATGTGTCTCCTTGGCACTCTTTTAAAAGTAAAATTTAGGGGCAGTCCCAAAATAGGCATGGGCCCTCCACGTGTCTCAGGCCTTAAGAAAGTTGCATCAGGTGCTTGAAAAGTCTAAGTATAAAGAGGAGCCAACAGAAACCTCCACGTGTCTCCTTGGTGCCACTCCAAAGGTAAGACCTAGAGGTGAATCCTCAAATGAGCATAGGCCCTCCACGTGGAAAGATTTGAGTTGAAGCGGGCCTGAGAATCTCAAAATGCCCGATGACCCACCTCTTCACTTCTAACTTTTTATGTGGGCCCCATCAGGAGTCGCGGCTCACTTTTATACTTTTTCTTCATTTCAAAATAGATCTTAAAAACTCCAAAGTGCTCTAGCAACCCACCTCCCCACTTTGACTTTTCAATGCTAACTCAAACATGTGACATTAATTTGTCCCAGCGAGTCACGGATCATTTTATAACTTTTCTCCTTTTCACAAAAAGTCAAAATCTTCAAAATCCTCTAACAATCCACCTCTCTGCCTTTGACCTTTCAAACCACCATGTGTCCTTCTTTAGGGTCAAAGTAAGAAATTTTCCTTGCTCTTCATATTGTTGAATATCTAATTATATACTATCGGGGCCATGGGACCAATTGGCATTTTTACAAATGTAACAAAAGTGACAAGTTTCACCAAAAAGACCTATTGGGCCGTGTCTAATCAAAAAGGACCACATATCCACGATGTTGGGACAATATTTACAAAGGAGACATAGTTGTCAAAGACACCTAATAACAAACAATTTCCCCATGGAGAGAAGACTGTAAATAAAACCAAGACTCAATGTGATCCATGACCCAAGGAAAGGATTGACAATGACAACCAAATGAAGGAGAAAGATTTCACACATCCATACAGGGAGACAAAGAACACTTCAAACCATGTAGACTAAGAAATTTTTAACAAACATGGAGAGATTAAATTGAGCACCAACGACACTTATCTTCATCATTATGCCTAGATAGGATTTGTAATGGGGATTTATAACGAGGGCATGCATGACATCATCATTGATAAATCTTGTAAACCCCATGAAAAATTGGGATTAGGATATAATGAACAATCTCTCGACCCTTTCCCTCAATCTTTAGCTTTTATGGACATTGACCCTCCATCTTCTCCATCCCATGATGTTATGCATATGGATGAAACTATTTCTATCTCCTCTATTTTTTTAAAATCTCAATCATTACCTTGGGACCGATCACTTATCAGTGTGAAGGTGAAACTAGGTCCTTCCCTATTAAATTTAAAAAATGATAGAGGAAGATTCCCTACCATTGACATTCTTCAATGCACCGATGACAATTCCATCCTCTCTTACATGGGGTATAATATTCTTATCTTTATAAGACCTTACTAGTAGACACATCCACCCTTCTTAATGAATCCACTATTTACATAATCATTTGGGCTTTGTAAAGTCCCCGCATCCTCAAAGTGGGTCAATATCTTGATCCACAAGAGCTTGAATCTCTCGTTGCATTCCTTTTGAGGAATATCCAAGCCTTCTCATGTTCTTATGCCAACATGATGGGTGTTAATCCTTACATTATTATATATAATATCATTACCTTCCCTAATGTCAAGTCGGTTAAGCATAAGTATCGCCATTTCAACCCTCGAGTTTCCTCCTTATTAAAGATGAGTTGCAACACCTTTTTAGCTAATTTCATCATTCATATCAACTATCTCGCAATGGTTTTCCAGATCGTAGCCATTTCCAAGGCCTTTGGTAAGCTTTGCATCTACAATGAATTATGAGATTTAAACCTCGCTTTCACTAAATTTGATTTCCTCTTCCTAACATCGATCAACTCATGGACCTTACCACATGCCATAAGATTCTTTCTCTTATGGATGGTTTCTTTGGGTATAATCAAACCCTCATCACGTAATAATACCATAATAATTATTATTTTGTCACTACTTAGGGGACTTTGTGCTACCATGTTATGCCCTTTATTTTGAAAAATACTACAGCCAACTATCAAAATTCATAACCTACATATTTCATGATCTTATTCATAATACTATAGAATACTACGTTGATGACCTATTGGGTAAATTCAAGCATCGATGTGACCACCTTTACTTCCTTGAATTCCTTTTTTATTTTCTTATCCTCTTCTTTCCTCACCTCAATCCAACCAAGCATGTGTTTAGAGTCTTAACTAGTAAACTTGTTTGCTTTATCATTTCTATCGGTGATATTTAAGTTAATCCCACTAAGATGAAGGTTATCCTCAAAACACCTCATCCTTCTAATATAATGAAGCTTTGCATTCTGCAAGGATGACTTCAATCATTTTGATGTTTCATCTTGTAACTTTCTAACCATTTTCAACCCTTACACGATGTCTTTTGTAAATATATCTAATTTAATTGGGATTATAATGATAAAAAAAACTTTGATGATCTCAAGAAATATCTTCTCCATGCCCGTGCTTACCCTTCCGGATGAGGGAGAGCCTTTCTATCTCTATGTCTCTACCTCTAATTATGCTCTAGGGGCCATGTTGGCACATCATCATGAGCAAGGAAGGGAGAAGGTTGTGTATTACATAAGTCACATCTTTAACGAGTATGATACTCGCCAGAATGAAGCCAAAAAGTGTAGTTGTGTCATTTTCTTTCCTACTTCCAATCTTCACCATTACCTTATCAACTATAAGACTTGTTTCATCACCACCTTTCATATTCTCAAAATCATGCATTCTAAGCCTTATCATAATGATTACATCACTCGACGGCTCATGATCATGACTAAGTTTAACCTAGAGTTCATCTCTCATAATTATATCAAGGGTTATACTATCACAGATAAATTACTTGACTTCACTCTTCCCGATAATCATCTACCTCACGATAAATTTCTATATGATTCTATCAACAATGTTGACCATGATTTCTCTCCCCTTAAGATGACACTCTTCTTTGATGGCTTCATGTGTCGACAAGGGGGAAGAGTTGGAGTCACTATCATTCCTCCTTAGGAAACTCCCATCACTATCACCTATAAGCTTAATTTTGTATACACAAACAATATGGCTTAGTATGAATCCCTCATCTTGGGTCTTGAAACTATTTTCTTACTCAAATTCTAAATCCTTTACATCCATGGGCAATCTCAACTTATCATCAATAAAGTCAAAGGAATATATCAATTTACAAATTAAATCATTCAAAAGTAGAAGGACATCATTGAATTCCTTCTTGGGGCATTCTATTCCTACACCCTTCACAAAATCCCTCGCCTATCTAACCATTTCTCGCATCCCTCATCCCATGAAAAACTTAATAATATAAGATTTCTATTTTTTTTAGTGTCTTGATCAACCATCTCATGTTCATGAACTTTCTCGTGTCAACCAAATTGACACTAATCTTCAAGATCTCTTGTATTCTCAAATCTTTGACTATTTTTCCAATCAAGATTCCTCCAACCTATCAAAAATGTTAGGAGGTCCTTTCTTAAACGTACTAACCACTATGTTATCCTCGGTGGAATCCTTTGCAAGCATGACTTTAATGGTGTATTTATTCATTTCCTTAAGTCTCATGAATCCACTCGAGCTATCCAATAATTCCATGACAATATCAAGGTGTCCATTTTAGTGGGTTAGCTTTTCACCAATATAGTCCTTTGCATGGGTTATTATTCAACCTCCCTTAATCAAGAGTGTTGTGAGTGTGTTAAGAAATGTGTCAAATTTCATTTGTATTATAATCTTATTTTCATTCTTGGTTAGGCATTGCAGCCTGCACAAGAACGTTGGCCTTTCTCACAATGGTGACTTGACCTCATCGGCCTCATCAATCCACATTCTTCTCAAATCCATCATTATATTACTACCAATAGTCAATATTTCACCAAATAGGTGAAATAAATTCCACTCGCATCAACTAAATAAAATCAAATAGTTAATTTCATCCATCGTAACATCATCTTCCATTTAGGCATTCCTTATAAGTTCATCATGGACAACGGAAATTCCTTAAAAAAAATATCTCAAGAATCTATGTAACTCATTCAATGTCAATTTTAACTTCTCTTATCAATTATATCCCCAAGCTAATGACCAATTCAAAGACACTAAAAACTCTTAGTAATATTCTTGCCAAGACTATTGATAAATCATGTTGTAATCGGCATCTTCATATCCGCTTCACTCTTTTGGCTTAGCTGACTAACATCAACACATCTATGGGCACTACTCATTTCTCTATGGCATATGGATATAAGGTCGTGCTTCCTCTAGAATTCAAAATCCCATCCTTGCACGTTTCACGTCACAAATTTCTCTTTGATGAAGATTTTCTCTGAGAGCATCTAGCATAACTTGAATTTTAGATGAATTTCACCTTATTTCTCTTAAACATCATCATGGCTCTCTAATCACATCAAACAAGATTTTAATAAACACCTCATGGAACGTGACTTTAACATTGGTGACCTTGTACTTACATAAAATAAAAATGTCTCTACTATACGAGGATTCAATCAGAAAAGTTTTCTACCAACTCAATTTGACCTTACATTATGACACATAAGCACGGATCATGAGACTATTGTCCGACATTCTCTTTATGATAAATTGGAAACATAACCTCTTAACGCATTTTACTTGCAACCTTTCTATTGTTAACATACCTAGACATGAGAACTTTTTCATCTTAGTTATCATACATCTGTCATTTTCCTATACCATATTTCATTGTAATAATTTGTAATGATTTGGTCTACCATCACTTTCTAAGATACGACCGTGAATATGGTAACCACGACTCTTGTCATAGCATATTCCTTATAAGTTCCTCCTTCCAAATGGGAATTCCACAATCATTAGATCCACCTCTTTCTTATTTACTTGGAACAATGTTAAGGGTCCACAAGTGTCAGGGATATTTTTAGTGGTGAATATTTGTAATTTGGCAAATATTTCATTTTTGGAAAATTTGAAAAGGTGAATTTTTTAGAGTAGGTCAGTGTACTGTTCACCTAAAATTTCCAGTATAAATTTTTTTAGGGGTCGGCTTCACCTACCATTGAAAACTACTCCTATATAAACCTAGGTAATTCACCTAGTAGTATACTAGTAACTTACTAAGGTACCATCTGAAATACTTGTAAATTACAAGTAGACAAAGTGTGGATCGAGTCTCAGACTAGTTGTTGTAGAATTGCAATAGGAAAGTGTCACTGACACGTGACAAGGAAGATTTTCATTTCCAGATGAGTGACAATATAGTGTTGCTGACGCATGATAAGAGAAGGTGTTGACACATGACAAGAGGGTTGTTGAAATGTGACCAAAGGGTTTTTGATGCACTATCATAGGGTTGTTTACGTGCGACAATAGAGGTTTATAGGTGGGTGAAAATGAGTGTTGTTGACGAGTGACAAGGGGGTTACAGACGATCGAAAAAATGAAGCATTTTTTTGGTGTTGGGTAGTGACAACATGGTTTTATTTCGCATGAGAAAAATCCTTGTTGTCACCCAACAACAAGCCTTGATGTCACATGAAAAAGTCTTGCTTTGTGCGACACAACAAGGTTTGTTGTCACACTACAACAAGGCTTGTTGTCATAGGACAACAAGGCTTGTTTTTGGGTGATAATAAGGCTTTTCATCATGTGACAACAAACCGTGTTGTCACCCAACACCAAAAAAATATTGATTTCTCCCCCTTAATAAAATGACAGGTGAAAATTTGAATTTGAAATCCTGGAAAATTCACCTTCCGATGAAAGTGGTTCGAGGTATATTCGTGGGGATTTTCCACCTCAAATTTACTAGAGGCTTCTTAAAATGAACCCCGACAAGTGTAACTTGCACATTATTCATCCCGTCCTAAGTGGACTATCTAGCTATTCCTATCTCCTTCATAAAAAAATTCAAAATTCATGGATGCTTATCTTAAAAGCTAGCTTACTCAAAAAATAAATCAGACTTCTCCCTTGAAGGATAGTTCTTTATAAAATAAAATGTTAGAAGTATGGACTGAACCCTTGAAGAAAAATTATCATGCATATTCTTATCCTTTCATTTCTTAAAAGAAAAATCCAAAATCCAAGATAAAAAAATTAAAATGTAGACCACTCCCTCAAGAATGGCTACCATCTCATATCATGGCAAAGAATAATTCCCACATTGATACACCTTCTATCTACTCGTAAAAATAAAAAGAATAAAATTTGAAAGTAAACATCCTAAATAATGTCTACACATTGATCAACTTTCTCATCCATAATAAACTTCTCGCATTGACCAATTTTCTTTATATTGCTTAGAGATGTAGCATAGACCTAGGAACACTCACCTAAGAAGAATCTATTTTCTCGCATACAATTTATACCTAGAACCACTTATGTCATGTTGATGTTAGGTCTATAGGTTCAGCCTTCCATACTTTCCTTGTGACCCTATGGGATTACAAACTACCAATGGTTATCTATTAACACTTGTTATTGGCTACAAGTACATTTCCTTGATTGCCTCCTTTTTGTGTTTACCTCCAATCCAATTTTAAGCAATGTTTCTTTGTACGGTGCTTACTTCCATTCAGATAACATTCATCTCTTTTTATCACTTTGTATCTAATTTGAATCATTTATCTCACATCTAATTTTATTCCATCATATAACCTTCTCATCCATAATTATGTATATATCTATCAAATCCATTAAAATTTCCAATTAACATTTACCATATTTGAATATTATAATATGTATGCCATACCATCTATATTTAACCTATTTCCACAACCATCACATCATTTGTATTTATTTATCTTTTCCTTTCCAATCACATCTATTCATCATCTATATATGCATCATGTGTAATAAAACATCACATCATATCACATTCACATTTTATTTAAAAAACCATGAAAATATATCATTAGCAAATCCATAATCCAAACAAATATAACATCATCAAATCCATATATCAACACATAAAACATGTTAAATCTTGAGAAAAATAATATATCCATCATATGAATACTCTATACATCCATGATAGGCCACTAAGGGCTCTGTCTCAAAGATGATATATCATCAAAACCTATGAATTGTACATTGGATAATCTCAAATATTTTTCCCCGGTATAGGTGCATGTTCATCTCTATGGTCATCATCTCCTCCATCATGGCCTAGATCTTTCTCCGGTTGTGTCACGCTTGTTGTATTATTAGATGGCACTAGTCATATGTTTCCCCCTTCTCCCCATGCATCTACAAGATATGATGTGTATATCTAAACTCGTGGAAACCTCAACGTCACTATGCACTCATGGTAGCACATCTCCACCGCTAATGCCTTGTAATACTCCAAAGGAATAAGAGCCAGGCCAAAGCATAGTCATCTAAGTAACTCCTTTTCATGTTGCTATTACCCCACTCTATGACATTGTAGTAAGTATAGGACCAAGGTATCAAAATCAGTCCCTATACTCCTACCTCTACCTCCTATATGTCCCACTACTACATCACTAGATCCATATCCTCGTTTAATGCTATATATTCTTGGTATGTCACCTATCTCCTAGCATGTTGCATCACTCTCCTATCTATTTTATACCTAGGTGGGTCATCTCCACCGTTGTACCTCCATCTCCACTCTAATAATCCATAGGTGTTATACCTTCCTCTCTACCTAACACCTCCTCCTCCCGATCCAATCCTGCCTTGTCCCTCTCTTCCTCCTTTGCCCGCTGCCTATACCATTCTTGTCCACCTTGCAAATCTTTCTCTCAATCCCAAGTCGTCATCCTCGTCCATTGAGATCATTCCTCCTCTAATTCCTCATCCATTATTGGACTAGGCGATTCCCTCTCTGTTTCGTCTCGTCTATATCTAATAGGCTCTCTGGGTATATTTTTCACCACACTAAATTGTCGCATAACCCATGGAAAATGCATCTCCTCCATTATGTCTTCTCTCCTCCCATGTACGCAACCGATACTCCTCATCCCCAAAACTCTACATCCGCCCTAGGACATGCTAGAAAATCATGGTATGGCTAGTGTCTCACTTGTTCTACATCTAACTCTGCTAGTCTCTATGTGTACCACTCTTCTCCTCTCTCCCTCATATCTCTGTGAGCCTGATTGGCTCGCATCTAAAAATTCAAAAAATAGCTCAATATGATCTAATGTAACCCATGGAAGCCCTAATGGCCTAATCACTATTATATGCTCATACACCTAAAAATGTAATAAAAATAAAACATCTAATCCCGACCTCCTCTCGCACGCATACATCCATAACTCATAATAAACCTATACTAGCAAGGCAGGCCCAATGCAAATACCCTTCTCTACTATATATCTCAATAAGCACCCCAACCAACATCCATGGAAATATCACACCACTAGAATCTTGAATTTTTTAACATGAAATAGCCATCATAACAACACATATCAATCTATTATGTGTCACTCTTCGCTCATATCTAGTATCATACTTGTTGTATAAAAATAACAACACCCCGAATGTCTTGATTATGAAATGGGGCATTCGGTGTGATTGCACACCATTGGACCATCTCTCAAGCTGTGAGACTTGCAGACTTGAGATGGACCTACAGAGAAGGTTGGTTCCTTCTTCCTAAACTACCTACCACAAGCTACTCTAGTGCAGGAAAAACTGATCTTTTTAATCTAACCATTCCAAGGAGACAAGGAGAGAGAGAGAGAGAGAGTAAAAGAGAGCCTACACTAAGCGGTGATACACCAGAAAAGTAAGTGGTTGATCACAAATCCAACTTCCTAAAGTGGATAGAGGTGATAAAAGGAGGGGGTGGACAAGATGCACCACAAACTAGAGATGAAGTTCAAAGGGAACACCACTTCAAAACCATTAAACATAGCTCCCAGAACCTGCAATAAACATCATAGTATGCACAGTATACCCTGCAATGATGAGAGGCAAGAAGAGAAAAACAAATAAGCAAGGATGGACAAAAGCATTACAACACATATTTTATTGTTCCAAAAGTTCACACAAGACATCATCGGTGGGAAAGAGGCAAGAAAATTCCATTATAGAGCCGAGAGAGGAGGTTTAGAATCCAAATTCTACCTAAGGAAGATAGAGAGAGGGGGAAAGAGAGAAATAATGACAAACCCTTAAAAATGCCCCTCCTTTACAATATATAGGAATAATAAGAGAGAAAGGAGGGAAGAATTTGAACCCTGCTCCAACCACCCCTAGAAGAACATTGAATCCACCTACCACAATGAAGAGTCTCACTACAACACCCATGCCCCCATCATTGTCCCTTACTAGGCAAGAAAGAGTCCCATTCTTCATCATGGTGGCATGTGGGAGACTTGATAGCCTTGAAAATGGTGGACCAAATCATTAATGGTGGCAGGTGAGAAGCCGATGTTGAGAGCTTTCCAAAACATCCCCCCTTTGCCCAAATCTGAGTTTTTAGTTGAAATTTATGGTTATCTGAAGATCAGGGTCATGGGCACACAATATTTAAAACATTCCATCCGTGCAAGACCCACGTGGCAGCCTCATGCATTGTGTAGATTCAGCCCCTTCCTCTCACTCATGAAGTTGTGTCATACTAACACATGGCGGATTCTGCAGGCTCCTCGATTTCTTCTATATACTTCCTAAGTCCTTCCCATTAGTGGAGACATTGTGCCCAACTTGAGACATGTGGAGGTTTCACACTCATTTAGAAATTACACCTAGCTTTTACTTTTGAAGTTTTGTAGATATGACACATGGAGGCCTCTCGCAGTTATAGGACATTTTAACAACCAACCTTACCTTTTTGGATTCTGACCACGTGGTGGGTTGCACTCATTTTGGGACTACCTTTTGGGTTCACCTATTGAAAGAGCACTAAAGTGACATGTGTCTCCTTCCACACCTACCTCTGTTTACACTTTTCAATGGCTAATTCAGCCTTTTCTAGCTTTGGACACATGGAGGGCCAACGCTTGTTTGAGTCTCTGATTTGGGTCGAGCATTTGAATTTGCACTGATGAGACACATGGTGCCATCCACTGGCTCTTCTATACTTAGTTGATTTAGGCTTACTACCCATTTGACTTCTGTTGGACCCTAGACATGTGGAAAGTTAGCGCTCATTTGAGTCTCTTCTTTGGGCTACAACCTTTGAAGTCAGTGTCGATGAGAAACGTGGAGCTTTCACCACCTCGCTCTTATACTTAGTCAATTTGGGCCCACTTTGTACCCTTTTTTAAATCTCACCACGTGGTGAGCCTATGCTTATTTGGGGTACCTCCTTTAGAATTGATCTTTGAAGTTATACTGCCGAGTCGACATGTGGCACCTTCCACTGGCTCTACCCCATTTTAACTTTTCAACTGTCGACTTTGTCCCTTTTCAGACCAGGGACACGTGGAAGCTTGGTGTTTGTTATGGGTTTCATTTTGGATTATATCCTTGGATTTGCGCCGATGAGGCACATGGCACCCTTCATGGGTCTATGAATTTTTAATGGCTAATGAGACCCCACAGGCTCGTGGGCCTACACTTGAAAAATGTGCCATTTTGAGAAAAGTGCAAAAGTTCCAAAATGCCCCTGCAGACCTGCTGGCCCAAATTTACACTTTGGAAAAATTTCTTCCATGGCCCCATAGACCCAATTTTGGAAAAAGAAATCTTCCCTGGGCCTGCTAGCCCACATTTTCTAGATTTGGCAAAAAGACATCTCTAGTCCTATCGGTACTTTTTCCACTTTTCATAAGAAATCCTTCTCGGGCCCGCGGGCCCACAATTATACTTGTGCATTTTGCAAAAAGTGTAAAAATGAAAAATATCTCCCGCCACACCATCGTTCCGTAAATTTCCCATTGGAAAAAAATCTTCCCTTGGCCCAAAGGCCCACTTTTGGCAAAAAAACCTTCCAAGGCCCACCCGCCAACTATTTACAAAATATGAGGAGTGAAAAGGACTTCTTTATATTTATGGAAAGAGGAAGAAATTTCCTATCTGATGGAAATGATTTCAAGGGACCTTAAGTGCTTAAAATATACAAAAGTTTAGATTGAATCACCAAGAGCGGGAAAATGGTGTTAGTTGATGAAAAATAAGTTTGAGCTTATTTTGGTTAACAATTTGGTGACTCATGGGGATCATCTTCCTACTAGGTGAAATGATGAGTTGCCTTGAAGCATCCATTGGGCATTAAGTTTTCCTGGTTAACAAAAATCTGATTTGAACTATGAAAATATGATCCCTGAGCCACTTGGAAAATGCTAGAACTAGAGATAACCTCACCAAATGCTACTTCCAATGTACTGTGCATGAGAAACAAGACACCACAACACACTATGTACAAAAATAGAAATCATACAAACCACAAGTGGGATATGCGAGTGTGCACAAGAACTTCTTCTGCTGAAAACAAACCTACTCCTATACTATGATAACCAAAGAGAAAGGGGATTCAAACAAATCTTGCAACCCGGTAGGGAGAAGTAGCTTTCCTTTCTCAAAAAGGGAAGCCATGCAAATGATTTCACACTGAATATGGCTGTTTGTATGAGTGAAAAACTTACTATAAGCCAATCTTCCACCCAAATCATCAAGGTGTCAACTAGAAACAAGAAAAATACCTCTTTCAGCTTGCTCTCAGTATTTGGATTGAAGAGGCATTACAACTGATCCTTAGTACTTTGATACTCATCATCATGCCCTAAAGTGGGCATGACTGGTTTTGGCTTCTCCCTTGGCTCCAATGAAGCTAAGTACCTAATAAGGCATGGTCTGATCCGATGGATGTGGCCATTTCTCTGAACTTCAACTCCAAGAATGGAGTCTTCTTGGTGACCTTCCTAGGTGGATGGTGTGAAAGAGATGATGACATCCTCTTACTCCTTCCCTTCCTTATCTTGTGAAGAACATGGAAGATTCATAGCTTCCAACCTTGGTTCCAAAGGGATTTTATGAAGTGCAGGTTGTTGTACTTGAATGTTCTCCTTCATGGCGTAAGGTTCATGTGCTTAGAGGGTGGATGATAGAGGATAAAACGATGTGATCTCCATGGGATTCTCTCCATTAAAGAAATCCTCAAAGTCAAATAGATAATCTACCTCCTTGTTGTCCTATTGCATGTGCTTGACCTCCTCCATGGTGTCCTCCTGATCTGAAACTTGCTCACCATGGCTCCCCTCATCCTCAAACATGAAGTTTGAAAGATCAAAATCTTCTTTAACATCAAAGCTCAAAGGGGATGAAGTGGGAGGAAGAACTGAAGGTTCTTCTGTGGCCTTCTCCACACTTGGAGCCTCTAAAACTATATGGTCCTCCTCTGTCATGGGTTCATCAATCAAATCAGGCCCTTCAAATGAAAGAAAAAAATCTTCAATAATGCTTTCTTCATTAAGTGGCATCAACTCTTATTTGATCTCTTTCGCTGCTCCTTATTGAGGTGTGGATCCTTTTTTTGGTCTTCTTGAATCAGTTTTGAAGTGTTGGAGCTCGAAAGGTTAAGTTTAGAGACTTCAAGAGCATTTTGTGGTTGTTTGTTGTGACGTTTGCTCGCGATGGCGCTACTTGTTAACTAGCTATCAACGTTGGGACTATTTTTTCCAGCCATGGGAAGTTGAAAGATCATGACTTTCAATCTTCTAGGGTTGGCTTTATGGCTTCTTAGAAGGATTGTAATCCTATAAATAGAGGTGTTAGGGTATCTTGAAGATATCTTGAGTGTTCAAGAGGTCTTGAGTCTTAGAGATCAAGAGGTGATCAAGAGTGATCAAGTTATGCAATTGGGTGTCAATTGTGGTTTAGATGTGGTTTAGCATCTTTGGAATTCTATTGTGAATTCGAACTGAGAGAAGACTGTGAGAGTTGTTTTACTTTTGTTGATAATAAAATCTGAGCAAGTTCTTGGTGGACGTATCCCACATTGGGTGAACCACATTAAATCTTGTCTTGTCTTCTTTTGTGCATTATTCATTTATGTTGTTATATTTTTGTAAGTATAATTCTACTATATAGTTTCCTACTCTTTGTGGTTTGAGGAATTGTTTCCATATTTGTTCTCTAATTCCTAGCAATTGGTATCGTAGATTTACTGGTTTTTGCTGAAGTTGTAAATCACAGGAAAGTTAAGCTTGGGTGGGAGCTATGGTAGATGAGGGAAAATCGAGGATTGAGAAGTTCAATGGGCAGAACTTTGGTTTGTGGAAGATGCAAATGGAGGATTACTTATATCAAAAGGACCTCCATGTTCCTTTGGCTGGAAAAGCAAAGAAACCTATAGCCATGTCGGATGAGGATTGGGAATTGCTGAATAAAAATTCACTTGAGGCAATTTGTTTATTCCTTACATCTTTCGTTGCTTTCAACATATCGCAAGAGAAGACCACGAAGGTCTCATGAGTGCGTTGGGGAAGTTATATGAAAAATCCTCTTGCCTCTAATAAAATATTTTTGATGAAAAAGTTATTTAATATGAAGATGTTTGAGAATGGTTCTATTGCTTGATCATTTGAATGAATTTAATACGGTTGTAAGTATGTTAAAATCGATAAAAATTGACTTTGATGATGAGGTCAAGGCTTTGTTGATTTTTGCTCCTTGCCGTATAATTGGGAAAGCTTGGTTATGGTTGTAAGTAATTCGGTCTCTAATAACTCAAAGCTAAAGTTTGAGGATGTAATAGGTGTGATCCTAAGTGAGGAAATGTGAAGGAAGAGCACTAGAGATTCTTCTACTTCTAGAAATTCTTTGATGGTGGAGAGCAGAGGGAGATAAAATAACAGAGGGAAAGGTAACCGTGGGAAGTCAAATGATCATGGAAGGTCAAATTCTAAGAGTAAGTTAGAATGTTGGCACTGTGGGAAGGTTGGTCATGCTAAGAAAGATTGTTGGGCTCTTTGGGATAAGAAGAACAAAAAGGAGGAAACTAAAGAGGTAAATGTGGTAGCAGGTGATGTTTGTCAAGATGCCTTAATTCTTTCTTTAGATAATATTGTTGAATCTTGGGTGTTAGATTCAGGGGCTTCTTTCCATGCCACCCCACATAGACATTACTTTACTGATTTTTTCAAGGTGATTTTGGACATGTATATCTTGGTGATGATAAACCATGCAAACATAGTAGGGAAAGGTCGTGTTCAAGTGAAAATGCGAATGGGAACACATGGCTACTTAAGAACGTTAGGCATGTGCCTAAGTTGAGGCAAAACTTGATATCGGTGGGACAGGTTGGGTAGTGATGGTCATGTACAGATATTTTTACAATAGATTCTTGGAAGGTACCAAGGAGCTCTTGTGGTTGTAAGAGGTAAGAAAAATGGTACTTTGTATTCAACCGGTGGTGCTGATTATTACAATTTAGTTATTACAGATGGATATGTAACTTTGTGGCACCAAAGACTTGGTCATATGAGTCATAAGGGCATGCAGATTATAAAGGACAGGCTTCCTAGATTAAAGGAGTTAGATTTGGACTTTTGTGAGGACTGTGTTTATGGGAAACAGAAGCGGGTGAGATTCCTCAAGGTTGGACCTACCAAAAAGGAGGGTAAGTTGGAGTTAGTACATACAAATGTATGGGGGCCAACTAAGGTAAACTCTATTAGTGGTTCATGTTATTACGTCACTTTCATTGATGATGTAACTAGAAAATTTTGGGTATATTGCATTAGAAAGAAATCTGATGTGTTTGAAACTTTAAAAAATGGAAAGCCTTGGTTTAGAATGAAATAGGTCTCAAGCTAAAATGTATCGGTTAGATAATGGAGGGGAATTTTACAACAATGAATTTATTGATTACTTTTCGGTAAATGGGATCCGCAGGAAAAGAATGGTTCCAAATACACCACAAGAAAATGGAGTGTCGAGAGAGAATGAAGAGGACAATCATGGAACATGATAGGTGCATGAGGTTACATACGGGGCTGCCACTCATGTTTTGGGCAGAAGCGGTAAGCACAATAGTTTATCTAATTAATAGAGCACCCTCTATGGCCTTGGATGGAGGTATACCTGAGGAGGATTGGTCTAGTAAGAAAATTGATTACTCATTTATTAGAGTATTTGGATGTGAGGTATTTGTTCACATTGATAAATATGATAGGACCAAGTTAGAGGCTAAGTCTGAGAAATGCACCTTTATTGGATATGGTGAAGATGACTTTGGTTTTCGTGTTTGGAGTCTTAAAGACAAGAAAATATTTTGGTCTAGAGATATTGTCTTTAATGAAAAAGTCATGTATAAAGATCAGTTGTAGGAACAGAAAGAGGAATCAAATAAATAATACACAGTGTTAGAGGACATTGTGGATAGCAAGGTGTCCAAGGGGCTAGTTCAGGTATAACATGTTCCAAAGACAAATGGTTTAGGTACTACTCATCAGGAACCCCAAACTCTTGAGGTGAGAAGGTCTTCTAGGGTAAGAAGGGAACTTGAAAAATTTACTCCATCTTTGAATTATTTATTGCTCACTGACAATGGAGAGCCAGAGTGCTTTGAGGAAGTAGTGTAGGTGGATGCCAGGAAGAAGTGGGAGTAGGCCATGGATGAAGAGCATATATATCTTATGGAAAACCAGACTTGGGATCTGGTGGAGCTACCCGAGGGAAAGAGAGCATTACAAACAAGTGGGTGTATAGAATCAAAGAGGAAGATGGAGGCAAGAAACAATACAAGGCCCGATTGGTGGTCAAAGGATTTACACAAAAGAAAGGTATAGACTTTGATGAAATTTTTTCTCCAGTTGTTAAATTGAATTCTATTAGGACTATTCTTGGTTTAGTTGCAATATAAGACCTACACTTAGAACAGATTGGATGTGAAGATTGCATTCCTTCATGGTGAGTTGGAGGAGGAATTGTAAATGCAATAGCCACGGGTTATGAGGTCAAAGGGAAGGAGAGGTTAGTGTGAAAATTGAAGAAGAGCTTGTATGGCCTAAAACAAGCTCCACGGCAAGTGGTATATGATGTTTGACAGCTTTATGCGGGAGCGGGGTTACTTCAGTGTCACTCGAGACCATTACGTTTACATCAAGAAATTTCTCTATGGTAGTTATATTATTTTATGCATGTATGTAGATGATATGATTGTTACGGGAAGAGTATAAAGGAAATAAAGGTACTCAAGAAGCAGCTAGATGACTCCTTAGCTATGAAGGATTTGGGGGCAACAAAAAAATCCTTGGTATGAGAATAACTCGGACAGGAAGGAGAGGAAGCTGGTATTATCTCAAGAAGAATACATAAATAAGGTCTTGGAGAGGTTTAGTATGCGGGATGCTAAACCGGTTAGTACTCCTTTGCAGTCACTTTAAATTATTAAAGGAGTAGAGTCCTAAGATTGAGGAGGATAGAATCCAGATTTCCAAGGTACCGTACTCATCAATAGTTGGTAGCTTATTGTATGCTATGGTATGTGTTATCTCTCAAAAGTGCACCCGACAGAGAGATGGCAATAGGTTTTCTAAGTCTGCAATAGATCTCTCTCTCTCGTAGATACAATGGGGACACCTCAGGTCTGTGGGTATACCTATTTTGAGGTGAACCTCCGGGGTTAAAAGGCCGGTTCCTTATTGGTGTTCACTAAACTATTTTCTGGGAGTTTAAGGGAAAAATATGACTATAAATTTAAATAATACTAAGGTGATACACCAAATTTGAGATGAGAACTTGACTGAGTGACATACACAACTGATTTGTGAAGAATTCTTTAGGTGCACAAACCAATTAATACTTTCTCGTAGGAAATAAGGGAAAACACTTAATTTGTGCTAAGGGAGAATCACAACAGCACTAGTAAGCTAATATGCACAATAAGATTTAGCAGAAATGGTAAATTTGCAGCAGGGTAAAGTGATTAATCAGGGAATATTGATTCACAAGATTAATATTGACATACACAAGACTACAGAATAACTTGGAAAGGCAAGAATAATTCACACTCAGAGGGAAAAACTGGCAGAAATTTCTTCAGTACTCATATCAAAAGTTCTCTAGGAAAAATATCTAAAAATTCCCCCTTTTTGTGCTTTGCAAGAGCACACAATATATAGCAAAAGTTCACCCCCTTCCTAAAAATAGCCTAAAAGTTGTACTCGCCCATGCATCCTAATTTTACCCTTTATTTAATAATAAATAAAGGAATAAAATAATACAAACTAAAGCATGTGATAAAAATAGGCATTATCAGCCTTAGATACAATATAGTCAAACTAAAGTTGACTATTCTATTTTTAAGAAAGAAAGGTGAATAATTTGCTAAAATTACAAATTGCTTGCTAGGCAAGTCTTCTTTCTTTGCACATGTAAACTCATCATCTTCTATTTTGTCCTATTGTGAAGGCATGCAAAATATCATCTCCTGTGTAGGAAAAAGGATGCAACCTTTAGCAATATTTGCACAATAAAATTGAAGTGGGGACCACCTTTGGCTTGTGAAGTTTGGAAGCTGCCACCTTGTGGACTTAGGCAATTGTATGTGTATTTGATTAAAAGGGGACCACCCTTTGGCTAGCCCACCATGAGTTTGATCTGCCACCTTTGGTTTGGCACATAATACAAACTTTACCTTTTTTGGTGCTTTTGGCATATAATGATGTCTTGATTTTTGCGGGCATGCATAGTTTAGACTTTCTAAAGTCTTGGCAAATGATTATTGCTCTGTCCACATGGGCTGCCCCCTCCATGATGACTCGACCCTTGCGGTCTTAGGTGGTGGTAACCCTAACTGGGCTTGGTTAACTTGGTTTTTGTGAGCTCTTACGGCCCTTGATCTTCGTCCTTGGTTTCTCTACCACCGTTGATTCTTTACCATGGTTTAGGATCTGTCCCTGGCATTTATTTGGTTGGTGGCATTTAATTTGGGCTCATCACTTCGAACCCTATGCAGACCGATCACCATTTGATCTTGTACTTGGGCATTTCTGGGCCGTTGATCTCTAATCATGGGTTAGGGTTTTGGAACCCTAGTCTCGATGGAAGGTTAAAACATTTCGAGCTCACACTTGGTCATTTCATTCGGTTTTTACTTCGTGGGTGAAGCCCTAGAAATTTTTTTTTTGCTCTGGATTTTTGATGAAAGCATGGAGATCTTGGAGGTCTTTGAGCCTATATTTTCATTTTGGAGACCTTTGACGCCATTCGATTATGACTGGGTGTGCATTTTTGAGGAACTCAAAGGTATTCTTTTGTATTTCGTTTCCTATAGCTTGACTTGTAGCTTGGCTTTTCTTTTTTGAGTATGATCTAAAGATCATTTAATCTATTTACTTGTTGTTTATCCTTTGTAGACCATTCGAATGACTGCCTTGCTTCTGGTTTTCTATCTGGTTTTTTGATTCAGTTGCTAATGAGCTCAAAAATGAGCTAGCAGAGGGAAGTGCCGCCATCATTTTGCTTGTTTGTTTTGTCTTCGTCCTTGGGCATGGTGAGTTCTTTAACCATTTTCTTATCATAGCTTCTCCTTTTCAAATTCGAGCTTAACCTCTGTACCCCTAAAGGAAATGTAGAGATCTCTGGTTATTTGTTTGATAATGAACTATTTTTGTGTGTACGAAGTTCATATTTCTTCTTTAATGAATTTTCAAGCTTGACAAGCCATTGACACTTGTAGAAGAACTCTTTCTATGCTGAGGTTTTGGTATTTCACTTGTAGACCAGCCTGGTACTTGGAAGTGTTTCCTATTTTGGTTCTTTGTTTTGATATACGAGTTTTGTTTCTTCATGTAGTAGACGTATGCTTGGTATTTGTCTAACTATGTCTGAAGATGTAGTGAGAGGAACCTCACTTCTTAGCATTGGTTTTTGGTATTCCTTCTTTGCAGGACTGTCACATTTCTTCTTCCTTTTGTAGATGTATACTTGACTTGTCATTGTAACCTTGACTGTAGATGTACATTTAGTTTTTTACATGCTTTCTTTGTATACCTGTATCTTCTGATAAGTGAGCATTTGTGTTTCATTTCTTTACAAACTGAAACTGAAAACTGGGTAGTATTGTATGAGTTCAAGCTCCTGTAGATTCATTCTTCTTTCTGTAAATGCAACTCTTTTCTGTAAATGCAACTCAATTTACTTTTGTGAGCTCTGTGAATGCATACTTGACTTGTTTATTGGATATTGCTGAGCCATATCTATAGATGAATACCTGGCACTAGTAGTCCACTTCTCTTGTGATTCATTTCCCTTTCTGATGTAATGAAAGAAAACTTTCACTTCTGAGCTTGGATTTTGATGCTCTTGCTTTGCCAACCTGTCTCGTTTTATTTTCCTGTAGATGCATATTTTGATTTTTGTTGAACTTTGTCTAGATATTCACTCCATTTTTGGTAGTTTGTAAATCATTTCCATTCTTGTGCAGACTAGTAAATTCCAACTAGACATTTGTAGGCTTGAAAAATAAGTTCTCCATTTTGTTTGCAGTAGTTGACCTGTTTAGCCTTGACTCAAATGTTTATTTGATATTGTTAAGCTCGTAGTTCACTTCTTCAGTTTAGAAGGTGACTGCCATCTTATGTGTTCTGTAGCTTTAACATTTTCACTCAAAATAATGACTTTTGGAAGTTGTATGTTGTTTCTTTGTTGCAAACATGATTGCATTCCATTCTGTATAATGAAATAAATGCTCCTTTACTAGAAAATGAAGGAAATACTTAGTTTCTTTTTTTGTAATGACTTTTTCCTTTTCAGAAGTCATGATAGCAATTATATTTCAAATTTTGCATTAAAATATCTTTTTTGTTTTTCTAGAAAAGTCCATTTTGCAAGGGGAAACTCTAGCAAAAAAATTTCAAAATCCTTCTCTCTCCGATTCTTATGATTTGACCATTCTAAAAGGATATGAACATCTCTCTTGCTTGTCTGATCACTTGAATAAAGTTATCCATGTTAGCTTTACTTGATTCATTGCATCTTCTAAAATTGTGAAGTAGTTGCCTTTTGATTCACACTTAAATTTGGAAATTAAAAGGAACTTTTAATAGTTGTAGCATGATGAAATTTTGGAGTACCTGTATGTTTCATTTGATCATGATATCAACTAAAAAAGTGATGAAACATGTACCTTTGTTGACTTGTTTTTGTTCCTTTTGAAGCTCAGATAGCTTATAAAGCATGTAATAGCTTTAAAAGCATGTATTTCAATTCTGTTTTAAATCAAAAGTCAATTTTACAAGGGGAGACTCTGGCAAAATTTTTCCAAAATCCTATTTTCTCTCTCCTTTTCCGATTTCCAACCCTGATTTGCAAAAATATATCTTTCTTGACCCATTCTGATGCTTGATGCTTCCTGCAAATCATCTGAAATTGATGCTTATTCCCTTTTAGTCACTACTTTCTTCTTAACCAGATTAAACTAATTTTATTCAATGTTGCAACCTGTTCCTGCAAAATTCATAAATAAGTTAGAAATAAATAGGCTTTTTGGCCTCTCTTGTATCCATGTGGTTTATTTCTTCTTCTTTCCTTCTTCTACAAGTTGTTTTTGCAAAATTCTTTCATGTGCTATCTCCACATCTTTTCTTTTAAAACTTCTTCAGATTCTACCTTTTCTAACCCAATCCTTAGCTTCTTTGATTTTCTCTTGCCATTCATTTCACTTTATGTACTCTACTTTTTCCTTTGCTGCCAGCCTATCTATATTTCTTTCTTATCCTGTGTCATGCATTTCTGTATTTCTTTCCTTCAAGTACCATTAGATACATTGAACTTAGAATATGTATTTTCTTTAGAACATGAGTATTGGAATAACATTGTACCCTAAGCTCAAAATTTGATAGATACTGCTCTTGCCTTATAGGTAAAAGAGGATGGAGATGGAAGTGGAAGATGGAAGAGTTGAGATGGAGATGGAGATGATGAGGAGCGGGATAAAAAGATAGAAAGGCAATGATGGGTTCCTTTTTACTCCTCTACTCTTGTTCTTTAGCACATGCAGTATTCTCATTTCCATGTATATGATGAGTTACTTAGTCATATCCCATGGCTTGTGTGGGAAAACTTATGATCTCTTATGAATAAAGCATTAAATTGAAATAATGAGTTGATTATCTCTTTCTGCATTCAGTTTTCCTTTGATTGTACAATGATGTAGGCAACTCAATATCTCAATAAAATGAATTAACATAAGGGATAATCTTAAAATGAATACCTGTAACTTCCACTGGATAACCATTGAATGAAATGTGCCTCCTTGTATGTTGTTTAACTGTCTTAGCCTATGCCTTTCAACTTGACTCCTTCCTGCTACTTACATTTAGACATTATTGTCACCATTTGTTTGTCAGTATTTTCTTGACGTAAGTAGTAGGAAAGGAGTCAGTTGTAATCATTTATGATAGTGTAGATGGATGCAATCTCATTAATCACAAACAACTTTAATGAACACAGAGCAATAAATTTGATAGGCACCAAGATAATAACCGTGAATCTGATTACTTGAAAACTGCCACTATGTCTGTTGTTCCAAAACTATACACCTCACATACTCTGCAATCCGGTGTCTTCATCAAGATAACACAGCTTGTCCTTCGGGGCTTGTGTTCTTTTGCTAAGGATATTCATGAAATTACAGACTATGTGATTTGTTACGTTTTGTAACAACACACATAGCTGCAGATTTCACTTAATCTCTTTCACAAATCAGCAGTAACAAAATAATCTGATGTAAATTCCTTAGCTTAGGTATACTTCACCAAAGCTATCCATCGTAACAAAGTTTCGAGTTTCCCATTTTTGCACAAGTGCAAAAATTGTCAACATTTCTAGTGATCCTGTGGGGAAAGCTGCCTGCTAGCTTGTAGACTAGTGCCTTACTCTTATCCATTGGGTATGGAGTCCAAATTTGTAACCAAAATCTGCCCTTTTCCAAAAGGTCCAACCCTTTCAAAACAACTAAAGCTAGGAAAAGATCTGGAAAACTAGACCATGTGCACGAATGCACTTATTGAAAATAAAGAATGATGCAATGTGCAAAAATTGCACTTATTGAATGGGAAATCCTACTCTAACCATCACTGTAAGATTTTCAATAACAGTGTTTGAGAAACATACCATTCACAGGAATGGGAAGTTCCTCTCCATTTAGCTTAGAAAGCTGAAAAGCATTGTGTTCTTTGCAAGCTGAAATCATATAAGGACCACTCTAGAGTGTATCAAACTTTGAGTGTCTTCCTGGCTTAGCATGATCAACATCCCATTTCAACACAATATCTCCTTCATTGAAGATTCTAAATTTGGATTTCTTGTCAAAAGTATTCTTCATCTGTTTCTGATTTTTCTCCATGTTCAAATGAGCTTGATCTCTTAGCTCTTGTAATTCCATCAATTCTGCATAATGGACCTACAATGGTTCACTTTCAAGTAACTCCATTTGATGCATCAAATCTAATGCAGGTAATTCAACTAAAATTGGCATCCTCACTTCTTTCCCATACACAAGCTTGTATGGTGAGTTACCAACTGATCTTTTAGGGGTCACCCTATCAACCCAAAGTGTTGAATTCAACATTAGATGCCAAGCTCGTTGATTATCCTTGAGTGTTCTTCTGATGATTCTTAACAGATTTTTATTAGTGCTTTCAGCTAAGCCATTACCTTGTGGGTAATAATTAGATGAAGAGCTCAAGTAGATTCCATGGCTAATAGCCCAATCTGATTACTTTAGCATTGAGAAATGCTAAAGCATTATCTAATATGATAGTTGTTGGAACACCAAATCTGCAAACTATACCTTCATAGAAAGCTAGTATTGAAGCTTCGTTAGCATCTTTCAAGGCTATTGCTTTAGTCCATCATGTAAAGTAATCTGTAGCAGTTAGAATCCATTTATGTCCTTGTGAAGAAGGTAGGTTAATCATTCCAATAAAGTCAAGACCCCACTGCATAAAGGGTTGATCAACTGAAATAGGCTACAAAGGCAGCTGAAGCTAAACGTTCTTTTCCGATAAAGAAAGAACATTTCTTACACTTTCTGATCCATTCAAACAGTCCTTAAATATGCTAGGCCAATAGTAACCTACTTTCATGATCTTCAAAGCTATAGTACATGCTGAGAAGTGACCTCCTACAGGTCCTTCATGGAATTCTGATAATATTCTCTGAATTTTATCATAATCGACACATCGCAGCAAAATTCCATTTATATCTCTTTTGAATAATACACCATCAACAAAGAGATAAGGAATAGCTTGTAACCTGAAATATCTTCATTTATTCTTATCCATACCTTCCGGATAGGTGCCATGTTGTAAATAGTTAACCAAATCAGTCATCCATCTTGATTCCTAAATTTCTTGAGAAGGTTCAGGTTGCTGATTTTCTGGTTGCAACATAACGTTTGATTGCTGATACGTGGTTTTAGCATGCTATTCCAAATCTTTGGGTTATGCATCCTGCTGTTTCTCCATATCAGCAATTAGATGCTCACATAAACCTTTACCTTAAACTATCTTGGCAACTCGGATATCAACATCATATTCCATAACCTTTGTTATCTAGCCTGCTCTTTTCTCATTCAACTCTTTGTTTAACAAGAAAGCTTTCACACTTGGATGAGAAACAAGAACATGAATTCTATTGTTTGAAAGCATGTACTTAAAATTCTTTAGTCCTCTGACTACTAAAAGTACTTGTTTTTCAAGGAATGTGTACCTTGTTTCGTAATCATGCAAGCTCTATCCAAAGAAAGCAATTGGTTGTTCGATATTCTCATCATTGACCTGAGTTAGAATAGCTGAGATTGTTTCAGCTCCTGCAAGTGCATACATTGTAAAATATTTGTCAAAATTTAGATTTGCAAGAGTAGGAGCCTGAGAAATAGTTGTTTTAATAGCCTTAAAACCTTCTCTCCCTTCACTGGTCCAAGAGAATGTTTTCTCTTTCTTTAGCATGGTTGTCAATGGCTTAACCAATGCTGTAAAATATGGAACAAATCTTCTGACAAAGTTGATTTTTCCCAGAAAGCTCTGTAATTCCTTCTTGTGACCAGGTAATGATAGTTGTGATATGGCTTCAATTCTGAAAGGATCAATTGATAAACCCTGTTTAGAAACAATATGGCTAAGTAGTTTACCTTCATGTATTGAAAAGATAGACTTTTTGGGATTCAAGGATATTCGAACTACTGCAGATCTGAAATTCTATCTCAAATGCATTAGATGTTCATCAAATCTTTTGAGAATACAGTGACATCATCTAAATAAACAAGTATGCATTTATTTAGTAGGCTACGAAAATCCATGTCCATTGCACGTTGAAACGTTGCACCGACATTTGAAAGACCAAAAGGCATTATTTTATAAGCGTAAGTACCCCACTTGGTGGTAAAAGCTATTTTATATCTATCTTCTCCTCGAATAAAATCTGATTATATCCACTGTAACCATCTAGAAGGGATAGTCTATCTGATCCTAAAACTATTCTCAAAATCTGATCCATGTTCGGTAGTGGATAATGATCTTTTAATGATGCTTTGTTAAGATCTCTAAAATCCACACATAATCTGATTTCTCCATTCTTTTTCCTAACTGGAATAAGATTTTCTACCCAACTTGAATGCTTAACTGGGAAAATAATTCCTGATTCAATCAATTTTGATAATTCTTTCCTCATAAGAGGTTCTATTCTAGGATTTATAGGCCTTTGTTTCTACCTAACTGGTTTAGAATTTGGTTGTAATTCAATCGTATGTTGTGCTAAAATGGGATCAAACCCTTTCAAGTCTTGGTATCTCCAAGCAAAAACATCTTTAAATTCAGTACAAAGCTTAATAAAAGACTATTTTTTGGATAAGGAACATACCTTTCCAAGAAATAAGTTCTTTCCTTCATCAATTGAAACCTCTTCATAATTATCAGCATGAGTAGACATCTTAGCTTTGTCCTTTCTTAACTGGTCATTAGTGTTAAGATGTCTTCCAATGTGACAAGTCCTCGAGGTAACTTGTTTGTCTTTAACTGAACAATCTGGTCACCATATAGATGTTGTAATTTATCCTAATTTACTGCAGAAAATTCAGCTTCTTGCTGCAAAAACCTGCAGATTTGATTATCACTTTTAAAAACTTGCCAATTAGATTCATTATCAGGTATAGAAGGCCTGAAAATTAACTTAACATGAGGATGAACTTTGTTGTTTTCTATCTATTCGAGCACTTCAAACTAGCACCAACTATCTACAAGTCTATCAAAGATGTTTATTTTCAGCTCTAGGAATAGATTGAATATTAATGGCATTAAAATCTTCAATTAAGTCTGAAACTCTATGCCTGTAAGACTTCATTAATGGATTCTTACATACATTGAAGTTTTTCACTTGATAGATTACTAACTCAGAGTCACCAAAGACTCGTAACGTGTTGATTCCTCTTTTTCTGGCCCAAAGTAAGCCATGAATTAATGCTTCGTACTCAGCTACATTACAAGTGCACAAAATTGAAGACTTGGAGCTATAAAATACCTTTCATTTGTTGGGGAAGTGAGCATCAAACCTGCTCTCTTCCTTTCTTATTCTTAGCTCCATCAAAATAGAGCCTCCAAATCCCTTTTGTTGAATTTTCTATTTTGAACAGTAAGGGAATTACTATATTTGCATGCAATATACACCAAAAGGTGTTCTTAAACTTCCTTAAAAGGATCATGAGCATGTTCTTCAACTATCTTCTCATCCATGAACATGTTAGACACACCCTCTAGCACAGAAATCTAAGCTACATCATCAAAATCAAATTGATCTAAAGCGGAATAATTTTCCACTGCATTTAGTGAATGAGGCTCAATATGAAATCTAGCCAATGGCTCTGAATTGATAGTAACTTTAGTGCCATAACATGTAGTGAAAAATAAGAAAGACCAATCAGAAGAGAGGTAACCTCCTATTTTTGCTATAAAGTCTCTAGATAGGCACAAGGAAAAATATGGAGGTAAATCCACAACAGTAAAATCTTGCAAAATGGAAACATTTGGGCAAGCATATAATGTTACCTCCAAATTTCTGATTATACCAATTGTATTGGTTGTAGTCCCATCAAGCTGTAGAACACTTTTTTCTATTGGCTCATACTGCAGGCCTAATTTTTCAACAATTGACTTTGGCATAACTATACTTCTTACACCACTGTCCACCATGCAATTATGAACTAAATTTTCTCCAATAATCAGAGATAGATAAAAGGGTGGTGGCTTATTAATGTCATGAGCATTCAAAACCTTTTGAACCATCCATCTAACATCTTTTACGTGATCTTGATCAAGTGTTCCAAGGACCATATCTGTATTTTAGACTTCCTTTACTGTTGTTTTTGAAGAAATATGTAGTTTAGCTAGTTCATGAGAGAGTAAATCCTATTGTCCTGGAATGCTTAAGGCATCCCACATTGAGATGTTAACATTGTGCTTCTTCATCACATCAAAATATTAAAAGAAGCAACCATTTTAGAGATAGACTCAACTATTTTAGCATAAGCCTTAGTGAAAATAATTTTGCTTCAAAGCAACCTTAGATATCGAGGGATAAATTATCTTCTTGGATCAGCTGAAGTTGTTTTTGTTGTTCTTTACTAACTGCAACATTTGCTATTTTCTCGATGGATAGCAGGTCATTGGCTGGTTTCAAGGTCAGTAGATGCTTGATATATCGAGTAATAGTGGGTAGCACAGTGCATGCTTTGTTGTTTTTATTCTCTCGTAGCTTTCTCTTGAGCTCTAGTGGTGACAACAATGAAATAATCCTCATTAAAGCTGACCAAGTTCTATTCAGGTGTTTTCTGAACATGACTTTCTTGCTGCCCACCCTCCATTTAAGTCATGAATAATGCTTCAGATTGAGGTTTTGCAACAAGATTCAGGTTTAGGAATGCATTCGGATAATTTACAGCTTGATGAGGTTGATTACAAGGTTGGAACCACTCTTTTGTAGCCATATTAACTGGAACCAAAGCATTAGATGCACTAGGAACATTAGAATCAAACTACCTTTGCTGATAAGGTTGCCTGTAATTCTGATTCTATTGGTAAGGTTGCCTATTTTGTTGATTTTACTGATAAGGAGCCTGATAAGGTCTGTTAGGCAATGCAAGTTTATTCTTAATTGATGTTAGCTTATTTCCCATGGTTTGCAAAGATTTAAACATATCTAGGGATGGGGTTACAACAGTGGCTCCATAATTGTCATAGGTTGTGGGACAGAGCTAAATCTACCAAAAAGGCATTGTAGGCCTTGGTGCTAATTTTCTAGCCTAGATAAGGTTGTTTTCAACTTTTAGCAATTTCATAATTTCGGAAGAGTAAAAGCTCCCATGGATTGGATCATGGTTGAAATATCACTATTCAAAGCTCTTAGATAATAAAGGAAAGCGTGATCAACTTGAGGCTTAACACTTGTTGGGATTCTTTCCCAAGTTCTAGCAAAACGAATGTTGAAACTAGATAAATATTCATGAGGGGCTCTCTTGATAGTAGATAGTTGTTCTATCAGGGAAAATGATCTGAATTGTCTTGGAACTGTTCCAACAATTTCTCTCCTAATTCATCCCAAGTTCTTATGCTTCTAATTTCTAAATTTTTGTACCATTGCAAGGCTTGTCCTTTAAAAGATGCAGCTAAAAGTCTTAAAGCTACATCTTCATGAGTAATATTGTGGACTGCACATATGGCTGCAACATCTTTAATATGTTTAGTAGGTGTAACTTGATTTTCACTTAAAATGATGGCAAAATTTTCAAAGCAGCATTGGGAATATCATGGTACACTAGAATTACTAATGGGCTGCCATTAGTGAAGGCCACAAAATTTATGGGTGGTTGAATAGCCATTTGAAAAACTGGGATATTGATTGAAAAATTTATACGTGGTGAAGGAATATCATGAGGGTTTTCAAAACCAAGTCTCATTATAAGGAAAAGTATTACCAACCCTTCACCTTCCAAAGAGAATTCAAAGGTAAAGAAACAAACTTAGGAGTAATTCCTCTTACCGATGATCTTGTAGTTACTTTAGGCATGGAACATGCCAGTAATATTGGTCTAAAATCAACTTTATGAAGTTGCCAAAATATTGTAGAATCTTTACAATTAATTTGCTACACTCTTCTCCGAAAGTAACTTTTATTTTACTGTAAATCTACTTTTCATCTCCTTTAGAATCTGGGATTTGCATGCATATCTGATTCGTTGTCCCACCGGCATGCCAAAAACTATTATCTATCGAAATTGCACCTGAAAAAGAGATGGTAGTAGGTTTTCTAAGTCTGCAATAGATCTCTCTCTCTCTCTCTCTCTCTCTCGTAGATACAATGGGGACACATCAGGTCTGTGGGTATACCTATTTTGAGGTGAACCTAGGTTAAAAGGTCGGTTCCTTATTAGTGTTCACTAAACTATTTTCTAGGAGTTTAAGGGAAAAAGATGACTATAAATTTAAATAATACTAAGGTGATACACCAAATTTGAGATGAGAACTTGATTTAGTGACATACACAATTTATTTGTGAAGAATTCTTTAGGTGCACAAACCAATTTACCATTTCTGCTAATCTTATTGTGCATATTAGCTTACTAGTGTCATTATGTTGTGATTCTCCCTCAAAGACAAATTAAGTGTTTTTCCCTTATTTCCTACGAAAATATTAATTGGTTCATGCACCTAAAGAATTCTTCACAAATCAGTTTTGTATGTCACTCGAAGTTCTTGTCTCAAATTTGGTGTATCACCTTAGTATTATTTAAATTTATAGTCATCTTTTGCCCTTAAACTCCCAGAAATTAGTTTAGTGAACACCAATAAGGAACCGACCTTTTAACCCCGGAGGTTCACCTTGAAATAGGTATACCCATAGACCTGAGGTGTCCCCATTGTATCTATGAGAGAGAGAGAGTCTATTACAGACTTAGAAAACCTCACGCCATCTCTCTGTCAAAGGTGCACTTTCGAGAGATAATAGTATGCACTAGGCTCGACATTGCCCATGCGGGGGAGCGGTGAGCGGGTTTATGAGTGATCCGGTAGAGAGCAGCTGTGAAGATAAAGTGGATCCTTTGGTATTTGAGAGGGACCATGGGAGCAGCATTGTGTTTTGGTGGATCAGACACTACATTACATGGATATGTAGATTCAGGACATAGCGAAGATTTGGACAGAGGGAGGAACACAACATGTTATGTATTTATGGTTGGTGATACAACAATGAGTTGGATTTCATGGTTATAAAAGGTTGTGGCTTTGTTAACCAAAGAGGTTGAGTATGTTGCTGCCATAGAGGAAAACAAGGAGATGATTTGGCTACAGCAATTGCTTGATGAGTTGGGGCATAAGCAAGAAGTTGGGAGACTACATAGTGATAGTTAGAGTGCTATTCATTTGGTGAAGAACTCCGCTTTCCACTCTAGGATGAAGCACATTTAGCTAAGATATCATTTCATCAGGACAGTTTTGGAAGAAGATAAGTTGAAGCTAGAAAAGATTCATACCAGTTAGAATCCTACGAGATATGATGACCAAGGCAGTCACAAGGGAGAAGTTGAAGTTTTGTTCAACTTTGATTGGCCTTCATGGTTGATAATGAAGGGTTAAGAACTTTGCTTAGTGGAAACAGTCTCCAAGTGGGAGATTGTTGGGGTGTGGAGCCTGTTTTTGGTCTTCTTGAATTAGTGTTGAAGTGTTAGAGCTCGAACAGTTAAGTTTGGAGACTTCAAGAGCATTTTGCAGTCGTTTGTTGTGATGTTGTTGCGACATTGCTGTTAACATGTTGTTAACTGGCTGTCAACGTTGGGACTATTTTTTCCAGCCATGGGAAGTTGAAAGATCGTGACTTTCAATCTTCTAGGGTCAGCTTTATGGCTTCTTAAAAGGATTGTAATCCTATAAATAGAGGTGTTAGAGTATCTTGAAGATATCTTGAGTGTTCAAGAGGTCTTGAGTCTTAGAGATCAAGAGGTGATCAAGAGTGATCAAGGTTATGCAATTGGGTGTCAATTGTGGTTTAGATGTGGTTTAGCATCTTTGGAATTCTATTGTGAATTCGGGCGAGAGAAGACTGTGAGAGTTGTTTTACTCTTATTGATAATAAAATCTGAGCAAGTTCTTGGTGGATGTAGCCCACATTGGGTGAACCACGTTAAATCTTGTCTTGTATTCTTTTGTGCATTATTCATTTATGTTGTTATATTTCTGCAAGTATAATTTTGCTATATAGTTTCCCTCTTTGCTTTGGTTTGAGGAATTGTCTCTCGCATATTTGTTGTCTAATTCCTCACACTCCTGCTCAATAGGACTTGGAGCTTATTTTTCCTCTTCCTTGATGAATGATTGTGTAGCTTGGATTAGATCAACATCCTCTTCAGATAAAGTGCCATTATGGACACTGCATTAAGAGAAAATAGATTGCTTATATTCTCCTTCTTGTTATTGTTCTTCCTCTGCTGTAAACTCAACCTTAGCCACCACTGTCTCTTCAACCTTGACCTCCTTTATTGGCTTAACCATCAAGGGGATATTTGTAAACCCAAATCTGGTAGCCCAAATCTTCATATTTTCTATCATTTCTTCTTTGTTGGGTTCCTCTTCTTGTTGTTCTCCTTGACTAGTCTTTGGAATATCTTCCCCACATGGAATTGGGAAGGAAAGAGGAGGAGTGGATGGGATTTCAACTAGCTTTGAAATTTTTGTGGTGGTGAGGGAAGTGGAACTTCTTTTTTGTTTGGAGGGATGACTGCTTGGAAGGGAAAAGGGTAGAGGAATTGAGGTGGGATGGAAGACTAGGGGATGGAGAAGGGAATCAACACTTGGGGCAGAAGATGGGGAGCTAGACTCATGACACTCTGTGATGATACTAATTAAGGAAGAGGAAAAGAAAATCTAGGAGGTGGTGGACTTACCCATTGAAAAGGTTGTCTTGTGTCCAACTCATAAGCCTCAATCTCCTCAGTCCATTGCGCAAGTTGGGGCAGCATTTTAACCATGAAGTCAAGCTTCTCCTGTGGGTTGTAATGTCTTGGAAAAGGGCCTCCCCATGGACAAGGTTCCCTACAACCAATCCTGAATGCCTTCATCTATGTTGTAGCCCTGGACTGCACCATGCTAGCCTCCATTCTTTGGATCTTCTCCAACAAACCAACATTCTCCATATAACCATCACCATTGAATGCACACCCTTTCTCTTGATAATCTCCTTGGCCAAAATGGTTTTGACACTGCTCATATGGGTAAGCATAATGGTTCGGATTTGATCATAATTCTGATCTAGAGGAGTTGGGAAATACTTGGATGCAGGCTGCATTGTGGTTGCTGCAAGTGTGAGTTCCAAGATGGGAATGAATTCATGATTGCACAACTTCATGGGATGGAAGAAGATGAAAGAGATGGAAGAAAAATGGATGAAAATGGATGGGAGAAGGTCTACAACTTTAGAGATGGGTTGTTGACCAAATGGAGTCGCCAGATGTGCTTTGCATGTGCCTCAAAAGGTTGAATCCTAACAAGAACACACCAACTTGCTAAGATGAAGTGGTAAGGTGCTTCAGACCTGTCCCATCGGGCATGCCAAAACTGTTGTGTGGTCGCATGGTGGCTTAAGATTTGTTGTTTGTAATGAGACACCTTGGAAAGATGAGAAAATCTAACCTCAGTGTCCCACCAGGTGTGCCAAAATTGTTGTTGCAAAATCACAACACCCCCAAATGTCTTGAGTCTGAAATGGGGCATTCGGTGTGATTACACAACATTGGACCATCTCTCAAGCTGTGGGACTTGCAGACTTGAGATGGACCTCCAGAGAAGGTTGGTTCCTTCTTCCTAAACTACCTGCCACAAGATACTCTAGTGCAGGAAAAATAATCTATCCTAATCTAACCATTCCAAGGAGACAAGGAGAGAGAGAGAGAGAGTGAAAGAGAGCCTACACTAAGTGGTGATACACTAGAAAAAGAAGTGGTTTATTACAAATCCAACTACCTAAAGTGGAGAGAAGTGAGCAAAGAAAGGGGTGGACAAGATGTGTCACACTACATAGATGAAGTTCAAAGGGAACACCACTTCAAAAGCATTAAACACAAACTCCCATAACCTTGAATAAACATCGAGCATGCATAGTATACCCTACATGACGAGAGGTAAGAAGAGACAAAAAAATAAGAAAGGATGGACAAAAGCATCACGAAACATATTTTATTGCTCCAAAAGTTCACACAATACATCATTAGTGGGAAAGCGGCAAGAAAATTCCATTATAAAGCCGAGAGAGGAGGCTAAGACAACAAATTCTACCTAAGGAAGAAAGAGAGAGGGGGGAAGGAGAGAAACAATGACCAACCCTTGAAAAATGCCCCTCCTTTACAATATATATGAATAATAAGAGAGAAAGGAGGGAAGAATTCAAACCCTGCTCCAACCACCCCTGGAAGAGCATTGAATCCACCTACCACAATGAAGAGTATCATTCTAACACCCATACCCCCATTGATGTCTCTTAATAGGAAAGAAAGAGGCCCATTCTTCATCATAGTGGCATGTGGGAGACTTGATGCCTTGAAAATGGTGGACCAAATCATTAATTGTGGACGGTGAGAAGCTAATGTTGAGAGCTTTCCAAAACATCCCCCTTGCCCAAATCTGAGTTCCAAATTGAAATTTATGGTTGTCTGTAGATCAAGGTCGCGGTGTGCAATGTTTAAAATATTCCATCTTGCAAGACCCACATGGAACCCTCACACCTCGTGAAGATTCAACCCCTTCCTCATTCTCATGAAGTTGTGTCGGACTTACACGTGGCGGCTTCTATGGGCTCTTTAGTTTCTTCTATATTCTACCTAAGTCCTTCCTGTTGGCGAGACACTGTGCCCAACTTTGAGACACGTGGAGGCTTCACACTCATTTAGAAGCTTCCCCTGAGTTTTCTTTTGAAGTTACGTTAATATGACACGTGGAGGCCTCCGCAGGCTTTTGGAATTTTCAGCAGCCGACATTACCTTTTTAGATTCCCGACCACGTGGTGGGTTGGTGCTCGTTTGGGACTGCCTTTTGGGTTCACCTCTTAAAAGGGCACTTTGAAGTTCCAAATGGCTCCTTCCTCGGCCTGCCTCTGTTTAGAATTTTCAATGGTTGATTCTTCCTTTCCTGACTCTGAACACGTGGAAGGATAGCACTTGTTTGAGTCTTTGATTTGGGTCGTGCCTTTGAATTTACACCATTGAGACATGTGTAGCATTTCGCTAGCTCTTCTATACTTATCAAATTCAGAATACTTCCCATTTGAATTCCATTAGACCCTAGACATGTGGAGATTTGGTGCTCATTTGAGTCTCTGCATTGGGTCGTGCCCTTTAAGCTCTTATTTGTTGAGACACATGGGGCTTCCACTAACCTTTCTTTTATAATTAGTCGATTTGGGCCAGATTTATCCACTTTTTGAATTTGGTTGTGTGGCAATCCTATGATTTTTTGGGTACCACCTTTGGAGTTGATATTTGAAGTTGTCTTTAGTCAACACATGACACCTTCTGCTGGCTCTACCCCATTTTGACTTTTCAACTATCGAGTTTGTGGTTTTCGGACCTAGGACACGTGGAAGTTTGGTGCTTGTTTGGGGTCTCTATTTTGGATTCTATCCTTGGAGTTACGTCGATGAGGCACATGTCACCTTTACAGGTCTATGACTTTTCAATGGCCAATGAGACCCCGCGGCTCGCGGGCCTGCAATTGAAAACTACACCATTTTGTGAAAAGTGCAAAAGTTCCACGAAATGGCCCCACAAACCCACCGACTCAAATTTACACTTCGAATAATTTCCTCCATGGCCTCACGAGACCCACTTTTGAAAAAATAAATCATCCCTAGGCCCCTAGCCCTCATTTTCCACTTTTGGCAAAAAGACATCTCCGGGCCCACTAGCCTGCTTTTTCCACTTTTCATAAGAAATCCTTCTTGGGCTGCGGGCCCGCATAATACTTGTGACTTTTGCAAAATGTGTAAAAATGAAAAACTATCTCCTCGCTACCTTGTGATGCATTTTCCCATTGGCAAAAATCTTCCCTAGCCCGCTAGCCCACTTTTGGCAAAAAAAACTTTGAAGGCCCATTGCCCACTCCCGCCGGCCCCGCTTATTTGTAAAATATGAGGAGTTAGAAGGACTTCTTTATTTTTGGAAAGGAAAAGAAATTTCTATTTGATGGAAATTATTTCAGGGGACCTTAAGTGATTAAAATATACAAAAATTTAGATTGAAGCACCAAGAGGGGGAAATGGTGTTCGTTATCCAAAAATAAGTGTGAGATTATTTTGGTTAACAATACTAAAAGGCCTTGGATGTGAAAGTAATTTATTGTGCATCGACTCCAAACAACCTTGTAAATACCCCCAATCTTCATCAACTATGATCAACTCTATCATATCCCTCTATATCTAAAGTCTTAAAATGTGATATACATCTTCGAGTGTGATGTCATCTCTCCAGTCTTGAACAAAATGTGATGGTTCGTACATCCCATCTATCCACCAAAGCGATCATAAATCCCACATCTCATGGAATCCTCTCGATAATTTGAGAATCCACCCACCCTACTATGGTGAAGTGGTCCCACTTTGCATTGGTTACATCTCCTCTAATCTAATCATACAAATTGGACACTTTGTCTCAAATATATAAGATGCCCCGAGATACAAAACCAATCAAATAAGAAATCATTAGTCTGCATACACATCTCATCATCAAAAATAAGAAATTTTTACATCCTAGCCCTAGTCCCCGACCCAAGTTGGGTCAACACCTCCTAGCTTTGGTCAACACCTTCATAGGCCATGTCGATGGTGATCATACCCGATTACCGGTGACCAATCCTTACATTGACCAATAAAGCAAAAAAATGCAAAAATAAAAATTAAAACAACAAAAATTTAAGAACTAAGCTAGGGTTTAGGAACTTACCATCGTATGAGTCCTATGGAGTTTACCTGCTGATCCACCACCGACCTCCATTTTGCTCAAATTATCAACTCTTTTTTCTTCTCAAAGCTCTCAATCATCAATTCACATAGTAAAAATGAGCTTATTCTACCAACCTAGGGGTTTATATAGCCCACAAAACCATGGTCTTCATCAACCCCTTGGGTCACCGTCACTTCAACCTTAGTCTCCGCAGCCCATACCGGTGGTCATAGACTTAGACATAAATTTTTTTATCTATGTTATTTCTTGTCTCTTCCCAATCAAACCTTCCGTTCAATTATCTTGTCTTCCACTTTTTCCTCGTGTGTTGCTTATACCGCATCATTATTTGTCCCACTAAGCTTTGCTATCAATCTCATATTTAATTTTGCATCCAACATCTCAACTTTGTGGCCATCTTCATGTTCATTATTTGAGAACCATTATTTTACTCTTTTCCCACCCAAACACATATTTTTGATTCCTCCTATATTAATGATATCACATTTGCTTTTTCCCCACCCCCTCTCTCACTTTTTTCCCGACCCTAGGTCTCACCATTTTAACATTTTTTTTCCGCATAGTGTATATCTTCCTTTGACCCATTGGTCACACAACTTTTACATCCATTTGAGTTAATTCCCCTTGATTCCCACAAATTTTTAGTGGTTTTACCAACTCGCAAGTTTGTAGGACATTACCATTGTCTCCATTGAGGCTATAGTTTACTCCCTACCTTAGTGATTCAAAATCAGTCCCATATTTTTTTAGTTTTTATTTATCCTCGTCTGGGATATCTTATCTCCTCATCTTCTTTTTCTCATCCTTTCCACCATTTCTTCCTTCATCTATCTCTTTAAAAATCGTTACCAATTCCACTTCATGTTGTCGACCCTAGTTCCAGGGAAGCACCTCATTAATCATCTTCTCATCTCTTCTCATTTTTGTCTAATGTCTTTCCCAATGCAAACCACTCGATAAAAGGGGGCAAATGTAGACACCAACTTGTGGTATCACTACCCCTCACCCATTATTCACTCTTCCTAATATTTTATACATACATACCTCTCTTCCTATTCAAATGAGTTTCCCATCCTAAATTCAATTTATCCCATTTACCATTATTTACAATCTTAATTTGTCCACAATAATTCTCTTAATTACCATTAAATTCACATTTAACTCATTTACTCTCCCTACATCCTCCCTTTTATCCTCCCTAGGCCCTCATTTCTAAAATTCACCTCCACTTTATCTTTATTTAATATTTTCCACCTTTTACCTTCCCATGTATCCATCCTAAGAAACCCTAACCCATCCTCACCCTTCAAAACCATAATCCCACCGTATAAAATCTCATTGCCTCAAGCTTTTCACCCTTCCACCACCCAAAGGGAAAGATCCTGAAATAGGGTGGAAAGCATGTCTAGTCTCCATTGACCCTATAAAGCTGCCCATACCCTCATTTTTTCAAGATGCAATCTCGGATACTTTCGGTTGTCTTGTGATCTCTCATTCATTTGTTGATCTCTCTTGCATCTTCCATCATTATGTTGGATATCTTATGCTTCACTTTGGGATATTTCGAGAAAATTTTCCATTTTCCATGCTTGGATTTATCATTACAATTTATCATCATATTCTTCATCGTGGTCTTACGTAATGTTTAGCCATCTTCTAGGAGCTCCATTTCTTCCTTAGTAGATCTTTATTTTCCATCTATAATTTTTGTTCTTTCCCATCTTCTTCCATCAGATCAACCATAGTCTTTGTAGACCGTGTGTGGTCACCCTTAACCAAGATTCCATTTCATTAGCGTATTTTTTATTCGATCACCGGTCATCTACTTTATGATATCATAGTCATTCATACCTTAGATAGATCACAGACTATTTCCTTTTCGTCACCTTCAAATCAGCTTGGTTGTGGTTGACTAGATCAATCTTCATTACATTCATCTTCATATTTTTTATTTTTTGAATCCTTTGACCATATTCAGTTCTAGATATTTTGCACGTTCTCGGCTTCATCATTTAAGATTCATGAAAAGCTTCACATTTACATCTAAGGCCTTCTTGATCTGGATTTTCTATCATTTTCCACTTGATCTGCTCCCTTCGTCATTGACTAGGCCCTACTGGTCTTAGGTCTCCGCCAACCTCCAAAGGTTTGGTTTGATTTTTATTTATATTAGATATACATTTTATCACTTTTATTGCATTTTAGCTTTTGCTATAGTTCAAATTTTGCTACATCCAATTTATCAATAGCAATTTTATCTTATCTTTATCAAAAATGTGGGTTGACATCCATCCTAGGAAGTTTTCACTTCTTGGGAATGACATTGTCAGGTAAACCCACCCATCTATCTACTAATCCATTTCTTGTGTTTATTTATTTTATTTTACAGGTCATCTACCTCTCTTCGAGGAGGATCTCTCATTTTCACCCATATCCATCATCATCCCATTTAGAGGTACCTTAAACCCTCTCATACTTGGAGTTTCTTATTCTCTTGTTGCGATTTCACTAATCTAAAACAAGTAGTGAGGAAACTTGTTCAACAACAATAACAAGAATAAAGGTTTGTAAAAACCCAAGTGGGAGAGGGAGGAATGTGGATTAGTCTCCTTATAGATTGAAATGAGTAGCGGGAATAGGCCTTAAACCTCAAAGTTAAAACACCTCTTTATACCTCCACCTCACCTTATGCCTCATCAAAACTTAACTTTTCCCTTAATCAAAGGCCAATATGAACCTACCAAAACTCCCTCCAAAATATATCACATTCACAACAACCCTAAAAATCATATTCCCTTCACCAAACTAATCCCACATCCTCCCCTCCAATACCAAATCCTAGAAGCTATCTACCCATTCAAGCTCATTTCATTGCAACAAAGAAAAAAAATTTAAAAGGGACTGAACATGATTAAAACCATCTAAGGAAAATCAATCAACCAAGCACACCATTTTCATCATGCAAGATAAACAAAAAACAACGCAAAAAAAAGGCTTCAAATCTATAACTCAAACCCACATTTCTAAATTCCTTTGCTCGAAAGATCTCTCTCTCAAGCTTCTCTAAGAATAAGAAATATCCCCAAAATATAGCAAGAATGAACTATCCAACCCACAAATACTAAACACAACACTTATTTGTAGAATAAGTAAGGGAGAAGGGTCATTTAGCTCCACATGGATGCAAACTAGAGTACTGTTAGTGCGTAATCACATTTGCCAATGGCCTAAGTGTGAAGTGGGGCATTTGGTATTATTACACAACATGGGACCTTCTTTCAAGCTTTGGGACTTGCAAAACTCTAGATGGACCTCCAGAGAAAGTCTGTTCTTGCTTCCTAATCTACCTGCCACAAGCTACTCCAGTGTAGGAAGAATCTAACTAATCCTAATCTAACCATTCCAAGGAGACAAAGAGAGAGAGAGAGAGAGGGTGAAAGAGCCTACACTAAGTGGTGATACAACAGAAAAGGAAGTGGTGAGATACTTTGATGAGGGATAATGAAATAGGGAACATGGGACTCGAGAGAGGTCAAACATAATTGACACATACCTAGATCCAAATCCGTTGTCAAAACTCCACGAAGCATGACATCTTACACCTGAAAACATGAAATACATACACATGGAGTAAACATGAGATAGAGAGGCACAAAGAAACAATCAAAATAATGCCAAGGGTTGAAAATACCATGAAACAAGATTTTATTTCTCTATAAGGTGCACAAACGATCACATGGGTGCTCAGAGGAACAAATACACTCTCCAAGCATTAGAGAACCCTTTCTACTCAAATGGAGTCGTGAAACGACTTTGACAAAGTTTCCATACATCCAAAATGTCTCTCCCTTCTCAAATGAGAAGTGTTACAATATATAGGTGATGAAAACCAGAAAGAGAGAGGAGAAACTTGACTCTACTCTTAAAATCCAACCACCAACCATCAATTCCCACCATGAATCCACCCATATTCTCACGATTTTGGTTCCCTATGCCCGTTTGGCATGTTGAAGAAGGAAGAACAACGGATTGAATCGAATCAAATTTAGTAATTTAAGTAATCAGATTCTGCATTAATGGCCTGAAAGATGTTTTCCCATTTTTCACCCACCTAACCTTGTCAAAATTAAAGTTTCATGCTCTCATGACATAGATGATGTCAAGACCTTTCAATGGTCCAAATTTTTTGATTTTTGGGCACTTTGGATCAAAAGATAAGTCCATTTGAATGTTTGAGTTGGGTTTGTACAAAAATAGTGAAAACTAGTTAGCAAAACAGTCCATGGGCCCGAAACTTATTTTGTGCCTTTTGGCACCAAAAATACAAAATACAAAAATTTACCCCTGCCAACACACAATTCAATTTTCTCAAAAAACCATTCTCGGGCCCGCAGTCCGCATTTTCCATTTGGGTGAAAAGTTGCTCCCAAGCCCTTGCCCGCATACAATTGAGGCTTGACACGTGGCTCCTTGGGCATTAGTGGAGGTGTGGCTAGTTTTTTTATTTTATCCCTTCTCAAGGCAAAAAGTTAAAACTTCCTCCGATGACCCACCTTCCCGCTTTGACTTTTCAACATGGCTACGTGGCGAGTTGGCGCTAGTTTGGGGACCACTTCTAGATTTACCTTTTGAAGATGCACCAAGAAGACACGTGGCACCTTCCGTGGCTTGCTTTGTTCCTTTGTATTTTGGCTAAGTCCTTTTTGCTTGGCGGGGCCATATAGTCTGACCCTGGACATGTGGAGGCTTGGTGCTTGTTTGAAATCCCGCTCTCGAATTTTAATTTTGAAGTAGTGTCATGCTGACACTTGGCTCCTTCCACTGGCTACCTCTATTTTGACTATTCAACCCCCTACTCTATCCCTTTTTTGACCTAGGACATGTGGTGAACCCGCACTTATTTGGGGGCTGTCTCCACTTTCCTTTTGAAATTGTGCTAATGAGGCTTCCATTGGTTCTCTATACTTAGTCATTTTGGGCCCGCTCTCTCTTTGGTCCCTGATTACAAGTGGAATCCCGCATTTTTTTGAGTCTCCATTTTGGATTCAATATTTGGAGGTGCATCATTTGGAAACTTGGCAGCTTCCGTTGTCTCCTCCATACTTAGCCAATTTGGGCTCACTCTGAATCATTTGTGAAGCTTGAAAGACTTTGAGCCTTTCCCCATTTTCCTCCTTTGAGCCTCTAGTTTAGTTAACAATGCTTGCATCTTTAGCTGAACCCTCTCTCCTCCATTTTCGATCCCAACTACAACTTAAACTTTAGATTTTAAATGTGTACACGTGTGATAGAAGTGACCCTTATATTTCTTCTGTGTGGGGTCGTTTGATCCTTTGTAGACCCTGCTTCTCCATTATAGAGTCCCTCTGTTGCCTGATTGTTGGATTTGAATGTGAGTTCTCTGGTTTCTTCTATGTGCGGGGTCATGTTTGACCAATTTTATCCGGGGAAAAATTGGGATAACAATTTGGTGACTCACGGGACATCTTCCTACTAGATGAAGGGACCAGTAGCCTTGAAGCATCCATTAGGCATGGCATCAAGAATAGTAGCTTGATACTGAGATCCTTTTGCTTTGGAAATCGATCCACGAGGCTGCTGCGAGCCTAACTTCTTGCTTAGCAACAATGAACCTATTCTATAAATGGACTACATCAAGACCCAATTTTATTTTCTCTATATTTTTGTTTTATTTGAAACTAGCAACTGTTATAGGCAACTATGGGTCTCTATGTCGTGAACACTGAAGGGCCTAGCCTCTATACCTCCAGCATTTAATATGAAAAAAAAACGTATGTACAAAGACAAATATCATACATGCCTCAAATGAGACATGCAGAGTGTGCACAAGCACTTCTTCTGCTGAAAATAAAATCTACTCCTACTCCTATACTAACCAGAGAGAAAAGGGACTCAAACAAATCCTGCAACTGGACGGGAGAAGTAGCTTCCTTTTCTCAAAAGGGGAAACCATGTAAATGGTTTGTCCTTTGAATATGGTTGCTTGGATGAGTGAAAAAAATTACCATAAGCTAGTCGTCCACTCATATCATCAAGGTATCAACATCAACCAAAAATACCTCCTCAATATGATTGGCATTGGACTCATCGAGATGTTGATGATGACCCTTGGTACTTTGATATTCATCCTCATACCCTAAAGTGGGCATGACTGGTGTTGGCTCCTCCCTTGGCTCCAATGGAGCCAAGTACCTAATACGACATGGTGTGGTCCTTTGAATGTGTTAAAGTAGGTATTTACCTTAGCTCATGTTCACCTAGGTACATTATTTACCTTTATTGTATTTATCCTCACCCACTTATGTGTGTGGATATTTCTTTTTATTTATTTAGATATTAGGAGATATTATCTAGTTGTTAGGTATAATTCCTTCCTAGATCTATGGTATTGACTAGATCCTTGATGTCTAGTTCTCTCATAAATCTATGGACTTGACTAGTTCTTTCCATGATTTATGACTTGATCTACGACCTTTTGGTTCTTAGATTATTATTCCTTGCTTATATAATCAAGGCCCCTTCTCATTGCAATTCATTGAGTTCCATAATAATATATGATATTGTTGCTCATTTGTTTGAAAGGTTTGTAAAGTAAATTTATTTCATCTTGATTTTATTTCATCTTATTGATCGTGACCCATTTAAATCCTTAGCTCCTGGTCATATGGTATGGTCATATGAGGGCTTAAATCTTGTGATTCCTACTAGTAGGTGCTTAACTCCAGCCCCCTTTCATTTTATTTGTGTGGTGAAAGCAAGAGCATTTTATTCTATTTTAGTGGCAACTAAAATAAATAGTAGAGCATAATATTGAAAAGCTTGTAACTTTTGATCGGTAACTCGAGTTTTGAGTGTCGTTTTTGCAAAAGCACTTGTTTTTCCATGTTCTTTCCATTGGAAATATTTATTTTGATAATTTCACTATAATTATAAAGTGTCATATTGTAACACGCACTCATTATAAAGTGCCAAAATCTGGGGGGGTCTTGGTGCATTACTTGGGGGTCTTGTTGCATTGCTTGGTTCTTGCATTTATTTTGGTGATTTTTTGAGGATGGCATATAATTCTGCATTAGATCATGTTGAGCCATTAATAACACATAATTACCACACATGGAAACTAAGAATGGAAAAAATAATTAAGCGAGAAAGGATTATGGGCTTTAACTTCTTCGAACAACTAGTATTCACTAGAGAATATGAGAAATTTCAGTACCAGCAAATTTGATGAGTGTATAGGTTTGATAGGAACTTATGTAAGTGATGATTCTTTTGTTTCACTTGGAAAAATGTGACTCTCCTTTAAAAATATGGGAGAAATTAGAGGATTTATTTGGTAAGGTGGATAATATGAGAGCCATGCAAATTGAAATTGAGATCATCTCTCTTAATCCTAAATATTTTCCAACAATTATATACTATCTTACCAAGTTCAAGAATTTGTTGACATAGTTGAAGGAGAGTGGAAGAGATAAGAAATATGAAGAGTGTGTTTACTTGATTCTATCCAAGTTGAGAGGACCATTTCAAATATTTTATTCTACCTTTTTCTCTAGCATGGATGCCTTAGGTAACAAATTTAAAATGCCTGACTTAGAAACATTTTGTGAAAGACTTACTAGGAAGTATCCAAATTGTCTCACCTTGATTCTTCCATCTCTCAAAAGGCATTAGTTACATCTAATCCTAAGGGCAAGGGAAAACCAAACAGTAAAACCAAATCCACCCCTTCTCCATCTCAAAATGCTCCTAAACCCAAAGAAAACAACTCAAAACCCAAGGATTCTTCTAAATCCAAGAATAAGTTTAGCCGTTCATGATCTTTTTGTAGGGGTAGTAATCATGAAGAACATAGGTGTTATAAGAGAATGCAAGCCTTAGAGGATGCGGTCAAGAAACAAAAAAATTCTATCTCTACTCCACCTCCTTCTAATCAGCATGACAAAGCACTTAATGCTATTGGGAGCTCTCAATCACCACTTATGATAGTTGGGTTATAGATTCTAGTGCTTCTCATCACATGACTTCTATTGATGGTGAATCATAGCACCCCTAAATGTCTATAACTCAATGGGTTGACACTCTAAGTGCGATTACATAACATGGAGCTTTTCCCAAGTGTGGGACCTTGCTCAAATCGAAAAGCTCTTCGAATGAAGGCCAAATCCTATTCCTCTGTTCGAGATGCACACGTAAAAAATGCAGAGGGTTTACTCAAAACCTAAACTAACTTTCCATGGAGACAAGGTAAGAAGATGCATAAAATAAAACCTAAACTACAAAGGTGATGCACCGAGGAATGAAGAACACCTATCTTGCCAATAAACACAAACCATTAAAATGTAATGCAAGATCATGCACAGATAACTAGATTTGCAGTGAAAGATCAAGAGGATGAAAATGAACATAGAGAGGGTTGAGAATCATCCACAGACATGTATTATTTACTCCAAAGATTGATACAATACACTACAAAATTCCAAGAGGCAAATTTACATTACAGTTTTAGATGGGAGGTTTGAACTCCACAAATTCACCTTCCAAAGATAAGAAGGGAGGGGAAAAACAAGAATGTCCAACCTTTAGAAAGAAGCCCCTCCTTACAATTTATAGGAAGAATAGAGAGAAAAGAGAGGAATTCCAAATCTACCCCAACCACCTCCAGGTTGCATTTAATTCATCTCATTATGATGGTAGGTGAGAGCCTAGCGAACCCAAAAAGTGGCGAAATGTATTTTTAATTTTTAAGAAATTTTCTCACCCAATTAAAGATATCCAATCATAGTTAGGATAGAGGACCTTGTAATCTTTCCAAAAGTCCAACTTGCATGAATCGAGCTCCTGTCAAAATTTATGGCCATCTCGAATATCTCGCGCTGGGGTCTACTTCTGCAGCGGTGCTCGTAATGTTGCGCCTCCCAAGATGCACGATGGCGCGCATCCATTTTCATGATAACACCTTCGATGTGCACCTCTTACCTACACTAAGGGCGTGACTTTTACCATGTCGACACTCTATGTCATGCACTTCTTACCCGCGCTTGGGCGCGACTTTTGCCATGTCGACACTCTGTGTCACGTGCGCCTTCTTACTCGCGCTAAGCAAGGGCGTGAATTTTCCATGTCAACACTCTGGTCATGCGCCTCTTACCTATGCCAAGGGCGCGAATTTTTCATGTCGACACCTTGTGTCGTGTACCTCTTACTTGCACCAAGGGCGCGACTTTTCCATGTCAACACTCTGTCGTGCACCTCTTACTTGTGCTTAAGGGCATGACTTTTGCCATGTCGACACTCTATGTCGTGCACTTCTTACCTGCGCCAAGGGTGAAACTTTTGCCATGTCGACACTCTGTGTCATGCGCCTCTTACCTACACCAAGGGCACAAATTTTGCCATGTCGACACTCTGTGTCGTGCGCCTCTTACCTACACCAAGGGCGTGACTTTTTCCATGTCGACACGCTATGTCATGTGCCTCTTACCTGCGCAAGGGCGTGACTTTTCCATGTCGACACCTGTGTGTCGTGCGCCTCTTACTCGCGCCAAGGGCATAAATTTTTCCATGTCGACACTCTATGTCGTGTGCCTCTTACTCACGCCAAGGGCGCGAATTTTTCCATGTCGACACTTTGTGTCGTGCGCCTCTTACTGCGTGCCAAGGGTGCGACTTTTTCCATGTCGACACCTTGTGTCATGCGCCTCTTACTGCGCGCCGAAGGGCACAACTTTTTCCATATCGACACCCCGTGTCATGCACCTCTTACCCACTGCCAAGGGCATGAATTTTTCCATGTCAACACTTCATGTCATGCGCCTTTTACTACCTATACCAAGGGCGCAATTTTTCCATGTCGACACCCTATGTCGTGTGCTCTCTTACCTGCCATGGCAATAAATTTTTGGAGTCTCGAGTTTCTTTGATTTCCCATACTTATTCCTTGTCTATATCTACACGGGGAGATATATACAACAATTTGGTGACTCAACAATGTCACCCGCCTGCTAGGTAGTAGTAGATCGTGGCCTTTTAACAATCCATTGGGTATGGAGTCATAAGAAATAACCTGAAACCAACCTGATATCTAATCCCGAGCTTGATATCGCAACCCCTTCTTCAAGAGCATGCTTGAACTATAGAAAACAACCGAGAGCAACAAAACCTCCTATCAAAGCACTTAGGGAAAATGAAACCTAACTATAACAAGACAATGTGCATACGCACTTAGAGGAATTGAAATCTAGGCTAATATTTACAAGGGTAAACCTTTTCCTTTTAGTAGCAATGTTTAAGATAGATTTCGTTAACCGGAATCGGGAGTTCTTCTCCATCTAATGTAGACAATTGGAAGGCATTACTACTTTTACATCCCATGACCATGTAGGGGCCACTCCAAATGGCATCAAAATTGGAATGCCTTCCTGGTTTTGCCCGATCTGCATCCCATTTCAGAACTAGGTCCCCTTCTGGAAGGTCCTTGCTCTTTCTTTCTTATCAAACCATCTTTTTACTAAGGCCTAATCTTTCTCAATTGTTTGAACTACATGTTCTCTGATTTCCTCCAATTCCATCAACTCTGCATACCTAGCCTCCATTGGTTCGAACTCAGCCAACTCCAACTACTTCATGAGCTCCAATGCAGGCAGTTCTAATGATATAGGCAATACCACCTCTTTCCCATAGACCAATTTGTAGGGAGAACTACCTGTAGACCTCTTTGGTGTTATCCTGTCAGCCCATAATGCTGATTTTAGCTTGGTATGCCATGTCCTTTGGTTTTCATCTAGAGTCCTTCTGATGATCCTTAGCAAATTCTTGTTCGTGGACTCTGCTTGTCCATTACCCTGCGGGTAATAATTTGAAGAGGTGCTCAAATAGATTCCATTCTTGATAGCCCATTCTGTAATCTTGGAACCTATGAATGCCAATGCGTGTGTTATGATATGATAGTGGCGGCACACCGAACACTCCTTCACTATTCCTCATAAAAGTCTAGTATGTTAGACTCATTTGCCTCTTTGAGCGCTCTTTGCTTCGGTCCACTTGGTGAAATAGTCCGTTGCCGTGAGAATCCACTTGTGGCCTTGGCTTGAGTTTGGGTTGATGACCCCGATGAAGTCCAATCCCCATTGCATAAATGGTTGGTCAACCAAAATCGGGTGCAATGGAAGCACTGCTAGTCTTTCTTTGCTTGTGAAAAGTGCACATTTTTACACTTTCTTATCCATGTATAGTCATGATCCTTTACCGTGGGCCAATAATACCATGCCTTCATTATCTTGAGAGTCATTACTCGTGGGGCAAATGTCCTCCTAAATCTTCATCATGAAAATATCATAACACCCTTTTAATTGTATTTGTCCCAACACACCTCAATAGAACTCCATTGATGTCTTTCTTGAACAAAACACCATCAACAAGCACATATGGAATAGCTTGTAATCTAAAGTATCTCCTCTTTTCTTTGCTCATTTTTGGAGGGCATAGGCCTGTCTGCAGAAGTGTATCATATTCTGAGTCCAACAAGGAGCGGGCACATCATCATTTTCTTGTTCTTGACCATCCTGTAGTACCAAGATAGTCTCTTTTTCATCACCTGCTTCAACTTGCTGACTCAAAGCTAGTTGTTCACATAATCCCTTTCCACGGACCAGCTTAGTGACCTTAATTTTGATGTCATATTCCATGACATGAGTGATCCATCCTGCACGTTTCTCATTCAGATCCTTGTTTAGAAGGAAGTCCTTGACTCCCGCATGAGAGACCAATAATTGGATCTTATTGTTTGAGACTAGGTGCTTGAATTTCTTTAAGCTCTTGATCACTGCAAGGACATGCTTTTCAATGAAAGAGTACCTAGTTTTGTATTCCTCCAAGCCTTGACTGAAGAAAGCAACTGGTTGTTCTAATCCTTCTTTGTTTTGTTGTACTAGGATTGTAGAAATTATGTCTCCACCACCGAAGGTATATAGCATGAAGTCTTTGGAGAAGTCTAGATTGACGAGAGTCGGAGCTTGAGATATAGCCTCTTTTATTGCCTCAAAACTTTCCTTTCCTTCAGATGTCCACTTAAATACCATGCTCTTTTTCAACATCAACGTTATTGGCTTTACGAGAGCTGCAAAGTTTGGAACAAACCTACGGAAAAAATTGATCCTTCCCAAGAAGCTTTGAAGAGCCTTCTTGTGACTTGGCGATGGCAACGCTCAAATTGCTTCAACTCTTTCTGGATCAATCGTCAATCCCTCCTTTGAAACAATATGGCCTAGAATTTTTCCTTCGTGAGCCAAGAATATGCATTTTTTGGGATTCAATGATACCCCAAATCTTCTACACCTTTGAAATACCTGCCTCAGATGAAAGAGGTGATCCACTGCATTTTTGGAGAATACAGTGATGTCATCAAGATATATCAAAACTATTTTATTGATCAACCCTTGAATGCCATATCCATTGCCCTTTGGAAAGTGGCTCCAGCATTTGATAGCCCAAATGGCATCTTCTTGTAGGCATAGGTGCCCCATTTGGTGGTGAAAGCCATCTTGAACTAGTCATCTTCTTTCACCATTATCTGATTATACCCTGAGTAGCCATCTAGGAGAGAGAATCTCTCTGAACCGGATACTACTTGCAATATTTGTTCCATTGAAGGAAGCGGGTAATGGTCTTTGAGAGATGCCCTATTGAGGTCTCGAAAGTCCACGATAGCCTAATTTCTCCACTCTTCTTCCTGACCGGAACTAAATTTGCAACCCAACTTGAGTGTTTGATCGGAAATATAATGCTTGCCTCTATTAGCTTGTTTAACTCTTTCTTCATTAGAGGCTCAATGTGAGGGTTGACTGGTCTCTGCTTCTACCTAATGGGCTTAGCATCTAGGATCCAATTCTATGGTATGTTGTGCCAACTTCGGGTTGAAACCTCTCAAGTCTTCATAGCTCCAAGCAAAGACATCTGGAAATTCTTGGCAAAGTTGTATGAAATCTGATTTCTCCTGCTCAGTGGCCACTTTGCCAATTTGAAGTGTTTTTCCTTCCCCAACTAGAATTGGCTTTGAATCTTCTCTCTTGACCTGTATGTTAGCCTTCTCCTTACGGAACTGGTCGTTAGGGTTGAAGATAGACTCCAATGTTACTAAACCCTTGGGAAGCTTGTTTGTCTGTAGCTGCACTACTTGATCACCGTACTGCTGCTCTAGTCTCTGTCTCCGATTCTTGGTGAGAATTCAGCCTCTTCTTGCAAAAAATTGGCAATCTTGATCGTTCTCGAACACCTACCATCTTGTGTTATTATATGGAATCTACTGGCCTCACAATCACATGGATATGTGGTTGTGTTTTTTCCTTCGATGTTGTCCACCACATCAAACATTACTCCAACTCTTCTGCGAGAGCTATCCGCGGCTTCATTTTTCTTCACGGTATGGACACAATGTTGAAAGCTTCGAAATCCTCAATGAGGTCCCACACCCTATTCTTGTAGTTCTTCAACAGTTCATTCTTTGTAGCATGTTTTCCCCTAACTTGATTGATGATTAGCTCACTATCTCCAAACACCTGCAAGTTCTTTATGCCCTTTTTCCTGGACCAATGAAGTCCATGAATCAAGGCCTCATATTCAACTGTGTTGTTTGAATAGGAAAACTGGAAATGGAAAGCTGAATAATATTTGATGCCTTGAGGTGAAACAAGCATAGATCCTCCTCCTGCACCTTGTCTACTCCTTGATCCATCAAAAAACAACTACCATACCTCATTGTCATCTTTGTGGTTTGGCTTGGTGATGCTAGGAATAGGCTGATTTTCTTCATGTATGTAATAGACTCACTCAGATTCTTCTATTTCTTGATAAGGATCAAAAGCATGCACCTTGCTTGCCCATTCATCAAGAGTTAAATCTAGGATGCTTCCAACCTTGGTGTCAGCTTCATCAATGCTTGGATGATCTTCTTGATCAAACGCTGAACAATTGGCATTAATCTGACTTGGAGTGTAAGGCTCAATGTGAAAGTTTGCAATAGGTTCAGACCTGATTGTGGCTTTGGTTCCATATCTTGTTCTGAACAGCATGTGTGACCAATCATCGAGAAGAAATAACCTCCAATCTTAGTTGTGAAATCCCTTGACAAACATAGGGAAAAGAGTGGTGGAAGGTCTATTACTGAGACATCTTGCAAAACAACCACATTGGGATAGGCATGCAAAGTAAGACTCAAGTTTTTAATCACTCCAACTGTTGTTACTATTGTCCCATCCAATTACACCACCCCTTTGGATATGGTTTCATACTGAATTCCCAACTGATCAGCTATTTGCTTGGGCATTACTGAACTACTTTCCCTGGAATCAATCATGCAATTGTGTACTAATTGATTTCCAATAATCAATGAAATGTAGAATGGAGGGGGCTTCAATATTTTACCTTGTCTGTCCTCCATGATTCCCCTCAGGCTGGGTAGCATTTGTGAGCACCTTCTCTCGCATATGGACCTGCTGGTTCGAAGTTGACCAATTCTTCATGGCAGCTTGTAGAAGATCTCTTTGTCCTGGGATGGATAAAGATTCCCACATTGATATATTCACGTTTGTCTTCTTCATTTGATCAATGATGCTAAATGGGGATGAAATATCTCTTTGTTGTCCTTTAGGCTGCACATTCCTTTCTTGTGCATGGGCAGCAATAGTTGGCATTTGAGCTGGCTTAAAAGGTGGTTTGGGCTGTCCTTGCGTGTTTGGAACTGTATTTTGCTTACCAACACCTTGTGGAGTGATGGAAGGTTGCAGATCACTTGGAGCCGATGACTTCCCTTCACTAATATTCCTTTTCTTTGATCTTGTGTTAGCTTCTACACTATAAGAAATTGTTTGATTCATGCCACAAAAATCCTCATCTTGCCAATTCGCAAGTGTGGTATCATTTGGAGTTGTGTTTTGCTGAGATGTCCCTTGTTGCTGATTTGTTTCTTGACTCACTTCACCCTCTATGCCAGTAGTTGTCACCATCAAGGCTTGGTTCAAAGCACCATTGAAGCACATAGATTGGTTGTGAGGTTCATTGCATGGGAAACACCAATCATACTCTTGAGCTATGTTGTTTTTCACTAGCACTAATGCTTTAGAAGAAGATGCAACATTGGGGTTATAGGGCTGAAATGGTCTATTGGCGGGAGGCCTTACTTGGCTTTGATTTTGATTTGTAGCCTAAGTGGGTGACCTATGAGGTTGATATGGCTGCCTGTTAGGCTGAGCTTGAGGCTGGAAGGAAGGTCTAAAACCTTGAGCTTGCTACCTTTTGAGTGTAACCAGCTCATTACCTAGATTTTGCAATTGCTTCATGACTTATTGAAGTTCATTTGAGGCACTAGAAGATGAAGTGGAAGCTTCACTTGAATTTTGATTTCTAGGAGTGGGAATAGAAGCTAAATTAGGCACTTGGCTAGTACTTGGGCTCTCTAAACTTGGAAATAATGGCATTGGAGGCCTAGGAGCTAGCTTGCCAGCTTGAATCAAACAATGTTCAGCTCTAATCGCAATGCTTTAAGCAATGGCGATAGTTGTGCCTCCCATGGACTGAATTAACATAGAAATATCAGAATTTAAAGCTTTAAGATAGTATAGAAAAGCACCTTCAGCTGTTGGCCTGACGGCCACTGAAATTCTATCCCAAGACCTTTGAAATCTGAATTTGAAGTCAGTCAGCTGCTCATTGGGAGCTCTCTTGATAGTTGTCAATTGTTCTAGTAGAGACAAATTGTCTCCCTTCTCTCCAAACTACTTATGGAGAACTATGCATAACTGATTCCAATTTGTGATAGAACTAGCTCCAAGGCTCCTAAACCATTGCAATGCCTTCCCTTTGAATGAAGATGCCAACAATTTGACAGCCACATCCATTTCATTTATCTCATGGATTACACAGACGTTAGCAATGTCTTTGACATGATCACCAGGAGTGGTATGATTTTCTCCAGTGAAAAATGGAATGTTCTTCAACGCTGCAATTGGAACTGGATTCTGTGCATTGAGGGCAAGTGGGCTGCTGCCAGTGAAATTGACAAAGGGATTCGGTGGTTGTGCCATTCTGATTGGCCTGAGAACCCTTGTTGATTGGATGAAAGGTCTACCAGGTGGAGGGGTTGATAAAGTCCTATTAGGTGGAGATGGTGATCTTTGTGGTCTTCTTCCTCTCCTTCCTCTGCCTGGTGATAGTTGCAAGTGGAAAAATAGCCCTTCTTCTCAGTATCAGACTGGTTTGAATTCTTCTCATGTACCTGGGCAACTGTGGCTATACCACTGAATTCTATCCCCTCGGAGTCACCAGATGTGTTAGATAATGAGCCTCAAAAGGCTAGATTCTGCCAAGTTACACACCAAACTCTGACAATATTTAAACTTCAAAATTTTGAAAGACCTATATTTTTGAGATTTTAGGGTTTGGAATTTGATTTGGAATGACAGTCCCGAAAACCCAAAAAATGCCAGACTTCCGAAATCCCGAAATCTGAAATACCAAAAACCATGAAATTTTGAAAGTCAAAATCTCAAAAATCTAAGAATACCCTTTTGAAGAATATCCCCCGATCTATCAACTGGTGAAATTTTGACTTGTTTTGAGCAAGTTAAGCCCTTGAAAATTAATTTCAAAGTTCAGCCTAGAAGGTGAAAAATTTGAAATTGTAAAACCTGCAATTTTTAAGTCCAAATTTCTTGAAAATTCCTTCAAATCTGTGGAATGACCTCTTGGTCCCACCGGGTGTGCCAAAACTATTGATGGTGAATCACAACGCCCCTAAATGTCTACAACTCGATGGGTTGAGACTCTCAGTGTAATTGCATAACATGGAGCTTTTCCCAAGTGTGGGACCTTGCAAAATTAGAAAATCTCTTCCCATGAAGGCCGAATCCTATTCCTCTGTTCAGATGCACACGTAAAAAATGCAGAGGGTTTACTCAAAACCTAAACTAACTTTCCAAGGAGACAGGGTAAGAAGATGCATAAAATAAAACCTAAACTACAAAGGTGATGCACCGAGGAATGAAGAACACCTGTCTTGCCAATAAACACAAACCATTAAAATGTAATGCAAGATCATGCACAGATAACCATATTTGTAGTGAAAGATCAAGAGGATGCAAATGAACACAAAGAGGGTTGAGAATCATCCACAGACATGTATTATTTTCTCCAAAGATTGATACAATACACTACAAAATGCCAAGAGGCAAAGTTACATTATAGTTTTAGATGGGAGGTTTGAACTCCACAAATTCACTGCCAAAGAGAAGAAGGGAGGGGCAAAACAAGAATGTCCAACCTTTAGAAAGAATCCCCTCCTTACAATTTATAGGAAGAATGAGAGAGAAAAGAGAGAGAGAATTCCAAATCTACCCCAACCACCTCCGTTGCATTTAATTCATCTCATTATGATGGTAGGTGAGAACCCTAGTGAACCCAAAAAGTGGTGAACTATATTTTTAATTTTTAAGAATTTTTCTCACCAATTAAAGATATCCATCGTAATTGGATCTGCACCTCGTAATATTTCCAAAAAAGTCCAACCTTGCATGAATCTGAGCTCCTGTCAAAATTTATGGCCATCCGAATATCTCGCGCTTTAAGGTCTCTGCTTCTATTAGGCTCGTAATGTCGCCTCCCAAAGATGTGCCATGGGCACATCCATTTTCATGTTAACACCTTCTAATGTGTGCACTCTTACCTATGCCAAGGGTGTGACTTTTTTCCATGTCGACACTCTCTCGCTTCGCTTCTTACTGCGCCAGGGTGAGATTTTGCTTCTTACACTCGCTGTGTCGCGCCTCTTACTGCGCGTGACTTTTTCCATGTCGACACTCTATGTCGTGCCTCTTACCTGCGCGCCAGGGTGTGACTTTTCCATGTCCACCCTATGTCGTGCACCTCTTACCTGCGCTAGGGCGCGACTTTTTCCATGTCGACACTTTGTGTGTGCCTCTTACTGCGCGCCAAGCCTTTTGCCATGTCGACACTTTCTACGCCAAGGGCATGGATTTTCCATGTCGACCTCTTACCCGCGCTGAGGGTGTGAAATTTTCCATGTTGACACTCTTGTCATGCGCTCTTACTCGTGCAAGGGCGCATGACTTTTTCCATGTCGACACCTGTGTCATGCGCCTCTTACTCGCGCTAAGGGCTTGACTTTTTCCATGTCGTGTTGTGCACCTCTTACTTGCGCTGGGTGCAAATTTTTCCATGTCGACACTCGTATCGTGTGCCTCTTTACACTGTGCAAGGGCACAAATCCATGTCACACCCCCGTGACGTGCGCCTCTTACATGTGGTATGGAAATAAATTTTGGGGTCTGAGTTTCTATGATTTCCCATACTCTTCCGCTTGTCTATATCTCCCTGGGGAGATATATACAACAACTTCTTCTAAGGAGTCTTTTGTTTCTCTAGGTTTGAGTTCTACTTCCAAAATTGAGGTTGGAGATTCTTCCTTTCTTTCTATTAAAGGAAAAGGTGATATACAACTTGATGGTGGTAGTATCCAAGATGCACTATATGTTCCTAACATCACTACAAATTTGCTTTATGTGTATCAAATTTTTCATTCTAGTCAAGGGAAAATAGTGACTTTTACACCACATGGGGTAGAAGTATGAACTTTGTTGGAGCCAAATTCACTTGTTGCTCAGGGTATTGTTGATCATAGTTCTAGACTATATCACTTTGAGGGTTTTGATGACACTTCTCTATAGGGACAAGATTGGTTTCTCATGTAGATTTAGAGAGTAAGCTTTGGCATGAAATATTTGGACATCTTAATTACATATATTTGAAGGAGTTGAGCACTCGTGGTATGGTAGATGGTATTTCTAGAGTTTATAGTCTTGAGGGAGTTTGATCTGGCCGTGCATTAGGGAAACAACACCAAGATCCATTTCCTAAGAATTTGTCTAAGAGAGTTTCTTCACCACTTGAGCTTGTGTATAGTGACTTGATGGTTTTTCCTACCCCCTCTTTCAATGGAGCTAAGTATGCACTTATGTTTATTGATAATTTCTCGAGGCGTACTTGGGTTTATTTTCTCAAGTACAAAAGTGATGTTTTTTCACACTTCAAAGTCTTTAAGGCTTTGGTTGAGAAACAATCTTCTAGTTGCATAAAGAACCTTCGTACTGATAATGGGGGGGAGTACTTCAGCGATGAGTTTTCTGAATTTTTGGCAACTCAAGGCATTATTCATCAGCATTTTGTTACTCGTACTCCACAATAGAATGGCTTAGCAGAAAGGAAGAATAGAACTTTGAAGGAAATCACTAATTGTGTGATGTATTCTAGAGATTTACCTCCTATCTATTAGGCGTAGTATTTAATTGTGCTAACTATATTCAGAATTACACACCACATAGAGCACTTGAGCATTTGACTCGAAGAGGAAGCTTGGTCCAACACTAAGCCGGATGTCTAATTTTTTCAAGTCTTTGGGAGCCATGCTCGGGCATTGTGCCAAAGAAGAAAGGGAAAGCTTTGGATAAGAAGAGTAAACCCTTGATCTTTGTATGGTATTGTGAGGACATGAGAGCTTATCATCTTTTAGATCCTGATACACATGATGTTCTTTTTCAAACACATGTTTAGTTTGATGAGCGTTTCACTCCTCATGATTCTTCATCTCGTCTTGAGGATCCTTCTTTGAGGAGATTGATGAGGAGGTTATAGATGTCATTGAGATCCTATTTCCACCGATTTTGTCACTATGCCTAAGTGTGCTCGTACTTTATAGTTTTTAAGGCAACACCTTTCATAGAGGATCTTCCACCCACTAGGCATCATCACGCACATTCTACTAGTTATTTACTTTTGTGTCGTAGTTTTGAGGATCCACAGTATTTTTCAAAGGCTCATGAGATACTTTGGAATGGGATGATGTGATGGTAAAATGAGTATTCTTCTTTGATGAAGAATCACACTTGGGATTTGTATCTCTTCCTAAAAGAAGAAAGATGGTTTGATGTGAGTGGGTATACCAAACCAAATACATAGTTGATGGGTCCATTGACAAGTACAAGGCTCGTCTTGTTGGAAAGGGTTTTCACAAGTCAAAGGTATTGATTACTCTGAGACTTTTGCACCCGTTGCCAAGATGGATTCTGTAAGCCTTGTACTTACTATTGTTGTATCACAGGGGTGGCTCGTATACCAGATGGATGTGAAGAGTGCCTTCTTACATGGAGATCTACAAGAGGAAATATATATGGAGCAGCCAATTAGATTTGTTCAGATTCTTCTCTTATTTTTCGGCTCAAGGTCTCTCTATGGTCTCAAACAAGCCCTCGGGCTTGGTATGAGAAGATGGATTATTTTCTTCTATCTACTGGTTTTGTTCATTTCCACTCCGATCATATAGTGTATCTCCAGCATGTCGGTGAGGATATTGTGATACTTTCTGTATGTTGATGATCTATTACTTACTAGCAACTCTTGTTCCCACATTCAGAGTATTCATAGGGCTCTTTCTACATAGTTTGACATGACAGATCTTGGGCTATTGTATTATTTCCTTGGTTTGTAGATTTCTCAGACAAATTCAGGGATTCATTTGAGTCAGCAAAAGTACACCCATGATCTTCTTAGGTGCTTTGATATGGCTGATTACAAACCAAATGCATCTCCTATTAAGTCTGTGGTTACTCTTACATCCACATGTACCACACCACTTTGTGATCCTATGTTGTATAGGTAGTTGGTTGGGAGTCTCATGTACTTGACCCATACTCTCCATGATATTTCATTTGCAGTAGGGCTTGTATCTTGGTTTGCACATTCTCCTCATAGTGGTCATTAACGAGGCTAATAAAAGGATTTTACGCTATTTATAGGGCACTTCCCACTTTGGCCTACACTACACTAGGGGTTCTACTCAGTTGGTTGGGTATACAGATTTAGATTAAGTAGGTTCTATTGATGACAGGTGTTCTACTTTTGGCTATCTTTTCTATCTTAGTTCTTCTCCAATTGCTTGGGCATGTAAAAAGCAATAGGCTATTGCACTTTCATCTTCAGAGGTAGAGTACATGGTAGCAGTTATAGTGAGTTAGTAGATTCTTTGGCTTTGCACGTTATTGACAGAGTTTGGATTCCCACAAGATTCACTAACTGTACTTTGGTGTGATAACCAAAGTGTAATTCACATTTCTCACAACCCAGTTGAGCACCAACGGACCAAGCATATCGAGATACACATCCACTTCATTCGGTAGCACATTCAGGATGGAGTTCTTTGCTTGGAGTACCTTCTGACTCAATAGCAGGTTGTAGACATCTTTACGAAGCCTTTTGCATCACCTCACTACCTTGAGTTGCGTGGAATGCTTGGGTTTCAGAATTTGTTCTTGGGGGGTGTTCATGAGAACATCTTCCTTCTTCTTTTCTTTCTCTTTCCTTATAAGCAGGATTCTTTCCTTCTTTTGGTTCGAATATTTCTTCATGGATATATTGTACATGAGTATCTCATTAGGCCTAGTTGCTAGGACTCATATTGTGGACATGCCACTTCTATTTTGGCCCCTAGCTTCACTTGAGGGGGTGTTATAATAGGTATTTACCTTATCTCATGTTCACCTAGGTACATTATTTACCTTTATTGTATTTATCCTCACCCACTTATGTGTGTGGATATTTATTTTTATTTATTTAGATATTAGGAGATATTATCTAGTTGTTAGGTATAGTTATTTCCTTGATCTATGGTATTTTCTAGTTCTTTCCTTGATCTATGGTATTGACTAGATCCTTGATGTATAGTTCTCTCATAAATCTATGGACTTGACTAGTTCTTTTATGACTAGTTCTTTCCATGATTTATGACTTGATCTATGACCTTGACTGGTTCTTAGATTGTTATTCCTTTCCTATATAAGCAAGGCCCATTCTCATTGTATTTCATTGAGTTCCATAATAATATATGATATTGCTGCTCATTTTTTTGCAAAGGTGTATGTAAAGTTATTCTGGTGAATTTCTTTCATCTTATTGATAGTGATGTTTGATTAGCATCTATGTTCTTGGATTGGCACAATCTAGTTATCGTTTCTTTTAGAATGTGTCCATGGTTCTAAACTTTAACTGCAAGAATGGATTCTTCCTGGTGACCTTCCTCAATGGATAGTGTGAGAGGGATGATGACATCCTCTTGCCTTTTCTCTTCCTTCTCCTATGAAGAACATGGAAGACTCATGTCTTCCAACTTGGTTCAAGATAGCTGTTATGAAATATAGACTATTGTCCTTGAATGTCCTCCTTGATGGCAGTAGGCTCATGTTCTTGGAATGTGGATGATGGAGGAGAAAATTTTGTGATCTCCTCGGGCTCCTCTCCATAAAATAAATCTTCTAAGTTTGACAAAAATTTTCCTCCTTGTTGTCCTATTGCATGTGCTCAACCTCCTCCATGGAGTCCTCCAAATTTTAAACTTTCTCACCATGGTTCCCGTCTTCTTCAAACATGAAGTTTTAAATCTCAAACTCTTCTTAAACATTAGAGCCTGAAGGGTATGAAGTGGGAGGAAGAACTGAAGGTTCTTCTATGGATTGCTCTGCACTTGGAGCCTCTAAAATTGTATGGTCTTCCTCCATCATGGGTTCAATCAAATCAGCCCTTGAAATGAAAGAAAACAATCTCCAATGATGTTTTCTTCATTAAGTGGATTCAACTTTTATTTTATCTCTCTAGGATGCTCCTCTTCAATGGGACTTGGAGTTGATTGTTCCCCTTCTTTAACTTGTTGTGCATCTTTGATTAGATCAGCATTCTCTTCAGACAGAGTGCCATTAGGGGCACTTCATTCAGAGAAAATAGATTGTTGATCTTCTTCTTCTTATTTTTGTTCCTTCTTTGCAAAATCAGCCTCAACCACCACTGGTTCTTCAACCTTGACCTCTTTTGTTGGCTTAACCATCAAGGGGATCTTTGTAAACCCAAACTTAGCAACCCAACACTTCAGATCTTCTATCATTTCTTCTCTATTGGGTTCCTCTTCTTGCTTTTCTCCTTGACTGAATTCTTGAGTCTCTTCCCCACATGGAATTGGGAAGGAAAGAGGAGGGGTGGATGGGGTTTCAACTAGCTTTGTAATTGTTTTTGGTGGTGAGGGAAGTGGAACTTCTTGTTTGTTTGGAGGGAATGACTATTTGGGAGGGAAAAGGGTAGAGGAACTAAGGTGGGATGGAAGATCAGGGGATGGAGAAGAGAATTCAACACTTGGGGTAGTAACTGAGGGGCTTGACTCTTGACACTACCGAGATGATAAAGTTTGAGAAAGAGAAAATGAAGGAAAAAGAGCTAGTGAACTTACCCATTAACAAGGTTTTCTCATTGTGCAAATGCACTAAATATGATCTGTCAAAGGTTTGTCGATGATAAAACTAGAAATGAAATATTCTAACCCTTCTTTACCCAAATGTATCAAACTAAAAGCTAGTGCACTAGGTGTGAAGACTAAGGAACTACACACAACACTTAAAACATACAAGGAGTACTTTACTGTGGGTCTTAAATTTAAACTGAAACTTCCCATGATGGCGCCACTAATGTTCGTACCCAATTTTTTTCTCCTTTTCAAGCCAAGTAGTAAAACTAATTAAACATGGAGCTTAGAGGCACCTAGATCATAAATATATGCCATTTTGTAGGCCGGGAGGAGGTCTAACTGTCACTTTGTTACTTGGATTTGAGGAGAGAAGGGTAAGCACCTTAAAAGGATATGATCTTATCCTAACTATTTTAGGTTGTGCCTTTCAACCAAGGTAAGAGAACCTATTTTGTAATCTCTCATTATCGAAAGGAGATATAGGTACCCTTCTTTTCCATAAATTTTGTAGAGAAGACCTTAGGGAAAATATGATCAACACACTAGATCGACTCTCAAAATTTGTCACTTCCAAATCATGGAAATATTCTCACAAAGAAAGGCAAAGGTTACTAAATACATTTGAGACCCTCATTTATCCTACATACTTTGCAAATGGATTTTGGTCTTGTGTGGGTATACAAAGAAAAACAAGGGTAGTGTGGATGGGATTGATTGTTGTTAAATGAATTTTGGTGGGAGGGGAGATATGATAGACTTGACTCACCAAATCCTTTAGAGCTTATTCAAAATGGAAATATTCTATCAACAAAATGCTACAAAATTAAATAGTTTCCTTAACTAGAATATGTGCTTCAATGGAGGCCTAGATTAGCACTCATTCACATAACTCGTGGGATTCTATCATGAAGGCTTGATTTAAAGGACCTAATAAAGCACCAATATTTTAAACCAAGTCATGCTTGAGGTACACCCAAGGCTTACAAAAATCTCTATCAACAAAATGAAAGAAAAGTGATTTTAAACCATTTCACATTCCCATACCCAAATGAAATTATTCTGCCAGAAAAATATCAAATTTATAGATGCCACTAAAATATCACAAGGACTAAGACCTATGTGATTAGACTATATTTTGGTACAAGATTGCAATAGAAATAAGAAAAACTACCTATATGCATTAAGAAATGAAATAAATACACTTTACTCAAGATTGACACAAGATAACTCAAAGTTTGATCAAATTTATTAGCAAGGGAAAGTTTCTAGAACAATCTCAAAGATTTTCAATGGCTATACACTTGCAACCACCTTGACATGATCAAATTTGACACAAAGAGAGATATATAGGATTCTCTAGATGGCTTCTCAAAATGGATGAGCTATGTCAAGCTTTTTCTACTAGAGAAAATCAGTCCTGATCTTTCCAAAATTCCCAACGATTTGCACAAAAATTCATGCCATTTATAACATTTACACTAGAGCCCCTTCCTCCTAAAAGACAAAAACTTTAAATGTAGTAGTGTTTGCCATGATTCTTTCGTGATTCATAGAATTAGACTTGTAAAATTTTTGAGCTGCTTGAGGAAAATATCTTCAATTTATTCCCACATTCAACTCCTTTCTCGGAAAAACACGCCTCCATCCATTCACCAACTACTTCCACCCCATATCAATCAAATCTATCCCCTTTCATGCTCAAGAGAAAAAAAATGAAAAACTAGATTAGGCTCGAGAGTCAGACTATTTTAATGGCGAAAGACATCTCCAAATCTCTCCTACCAAACTCTAGATATCAAAATTAACTTGCTCCTCTGTTTGGTGTGTAGAAGATAGCAAGAAATCATGAAGACTCACACTTCCGGATGTGTTGCAAAGAAAATGGGGGAAAATTAGATTTAAACACTCGGAGTTGTTGATCTTTGATTTTGAATGTGGTCCATCCACGTCAAAGATCCAAAAATGGGCTCAGGGGACTTCCTTTGAGCTTTTCTGACCCTTTTGAAAAAATGGAAAAATTTCCCATTTTTCTCCGCACCTTCGCTTTTCAAAAATGGGCCTAACATGTGTCCTGAGGTGGGTCTCTAAGGAATCATGGAAAAATACTGCCATTCGACTCTCTTTTGGAAAAAAGGAAATTTTCTAGGTTTCCCCCACCGCTCCACCCTTGAGAAATACTTTTGGCACATGTCCCAATGTCATTCCAAATGAAACTATGCTTCTCCTTTTACTTTTAACTCTTTTTTCTCAAAAGTAAATTTTCCAATTTTCCTTCGTGGGTCCGCACCTCCGCCATTGACCAGGGAAAAACATTGACTATTTCCCATCGAGCTTGGGGCCCTTTTTGATATTTTAACCTTTATGAAGGAAATAGGTGAAAATTTTGAATTACCTTCGATGGTCCGCTTCCCCACCCCCTATGACTTTTCAAATTGCCACATCTCATAATGGCACACCTTGAGGCAGCCCCAAAAATTTGATACCTTGAACGAGCGCGGGCTCACCATGTGTCCTACATTGGCGAAGTTTACATGAATGTTTGAAGCTCAACGAAGGCGCCACGTGTAATTCTCCAAAGCGAGTCTCCTTTGGCCGTTGAAAAGTCTAAGTAAATTACAAAGTGAGTGGAGGCCTCCATGTGTCACCCTGGCGCTTATTTAAAATGAAACACAAGGTTTGGTTCCAAAACATGCACGGTTCCTCCATGTGTCTCCATGGTACCATTTCAAAATGGTCCCCAAGGTGGAGATCTTGAATGAGCGTGGGCTAGCCACGTGTCCCTGTTCTGCCAAACTATTTCCATCTACATAAAAAATTGTCTAAGTATGGGAAAGCAACAGAAGCCTGCACGTGTCCTCCCTGTGCTACTTTAAGGAAAATCCCAAAAGAAGATCTTCAAATGAACTTTGTTCCTCCACGTGGAAATATTTTAAAAAATGAATCTTTTCATGGAATTTTCGTAGTATTAAGCTGATCCACATCCAACCAAGAGGTGCCACATTTCCTTGTCGACTAAATGATGCAAAATTGACATGGAGAAATGCCCGTCAAACCATAAAAAAAGAAAAACGTCCATTTAAGCCAAAAATGGGATTTTCTTCTAGGATAGAGAATTTAGACTCTTGAAAGGATCAAACACGGTCCTTATGGACACATCAACTCATTTCTCCTCGAGTACCTAGAGAAAAAACGACAAGAATAACAAATGGGGTGAGACAATTAGAGGACTAACATTGGCTCCAACTCGAGGATGGGAAATCCTGTGAGTTCCAAAATAACAATAGTAGACCAAGTGCCAAATATCCATGAAGCAATCTCTAAAAACAAACAAAGAAGATAGCAAAAACAGTCACTAAGGACCATGACAAACCAAAACACAAAACACGGAACAAACAACAAGAAATACACTAGTCAAGATGTGTTTACCTTAATTAAGAGGAATCAATCCAATAAATTCTTTATATGCCTATGATTAATAAGGCGCTCAAGAAATTCACCATTTAGATCCTTCAAGAAGAAGGTGTGTTCACCAATTCTGATGTCAATGGAGTAAGGGCCCATCCACAACGAGTAAAACTTGCCATGCTTGCCCTTATACTCATGCCTACTATCCCATAATAGCACAAGATCTCCAATATTGAAGGATCTAGGAGTGAAATTCTTGTCAAACAAATTTATTTAGCTTTTCTATGAACTTTATATGCCTCTAGTGAGATGCCCTCCTCTCTTCATTAAGATCAACAATTTGGTTAATGCGGGCATCACGAGGACTCACTCTTTGATCTTCCAGGTTTTGAATGAATTGAAGATAATTGCATATGAGGAAATAGGGCTTGAGTCCCATATACCAACTCAAATGGACTCTTTTCAGTCGCTCTTTTGATAGTGATCCTATCAGCCCAAATAGCAATCTTTAGCTATTCACCCCATTTTCTCTTGTTCAACTCCAAGTTCCTTCTCATAATCTTTAGCAAATTCTTATTATTGTCGGGTTGTCCATTTCCTTTCTGGGATTATAATTAGAGGCATATGTCAAATTGATCCCATATCTTTTACACATTGGCACTAGAGGTCAAACCCTGAAACTCATGGCATTATCGGCTATGATTTTGACTGGTACTCCAAACCTACAAATAATATTGTTTAGCAAAAAATCCATGAAGACTTGGTGTGTATCCTTCTTAGTTGGGATTGCTTCCACCCACTTGGTAAAGTAATCAGTGGCTACAAGAATCCACTTATGGCCAACACTTTAAGGTTTTGAAATCTCACCAATGAAGTCCATTCCCCGTTGCTTTAAATCAGGGTTCAATTGATACAAAATACAAAGGTAGGGAGCTTGAAGCCTTCACCTTCTAGAGAAATACTCATAACCTCACATCTTCTTACCAACATGGTTACATCCTTGAAAATATTTGGCCACTAATAACCAGCCCTTGAAAAGATTTGACTCTTGTATCCATGGAGATCAACAATGATTTTAGGGGCTTCATCTTCATGATGCATCTTAAGAGGACTCCTCCTCTGGGTTCTTCCATGCCAACCCAAGATCAGAGTGACATATTTTTGGTTCATCTAACTTAAGTTCTCCTTTCTGGTTCTTATTCAAATGCTCATGGCGGTTTAAGTGTCTGAGATAGAACATCACATCCTTGTACCACTCAGAAATCATCAATATTTTAAAAAAAGCTTCCCTTTCTTCCTCAATCTCATTTACCTCAATGGTCTGCAAGTTACTCTCAGCCATGAGCTTAGCTAACCCCAAAACTCTCACCAACTTCGTGGTTTGGATGTCCATATCATACTCTTGCAATTTGTTCACCCATCTACATCTTTTACTTGAGAGTTCCATCTCTAGCAGGATGTCTTTTACCATGGTATGGGGGTATGGGGAACATGAGCAACAACTTTTGAACTTAAAATATAAGGCCTGAAAACCTTTGTTTCTTTGACCAAGGAAAATGCCTACTTTTCCATGATGGTTTATTTCAGTTATGCTCCTTGCAAAGCCTTACTAAAAAAGGAAATGGGCCTCTCAGCCCCTTCATCATCCTTCTATAGAAAGATAGAAGCAATAGTGTTTTCTAAAGTGATAGAAAATAGCTAGAATAGTTTCTTGTAATCTAGGGCTGCTAAAATAGGGGCATGCTTTTCCATGATGGTTTATTTCAGTTTTACTCCTTGCAAATCCTTAATGAAGAAGGCAATGGGCCTCTCATCCCCTTCATCATCCTTTTGTAGTAGGATAGAAGCAATAGTGTTTTCTAAAGTGAAAGAAAACAGCTGGAATAGTTTCTTGTAATCTGGGGCTACTAAAACATGGGCATGCTTTAATGCCTCTTTGATTCCATTGAAATCTTGGATGGCAACCTCTTCCCATTTGATGATATTATCCTTCTTTAACATGGAATTGATTGAATAGTCAACCCAACAAAGTTTGATATAAACCTTATAATGAAGTTTATCTTCCCAAAGAAGCACTGAATTCCTTTTTGGTTCTTAGATGGGACTTTCTTGATGGCCTCCACTCTTTACTCGGATCAATCATCAATCCTTCTTTTGGCATAATGTGACCAAGTAATTTGGCCTTCTGCACTCCAAAATGGTATTTCTTTGGATTGAGTGAGATGCCATATTGCCTACATCTCGATTAACATCTTCTCTAAGTGTAATAAATGGTCACTTCTCCTTCTTGAAAACATGGTTACATCATCTTAGTAAACAACAATAAAGTCATTGATGTAACCAGCAAAAGCAACATCCACTTTGCTCTCTAAAAAGTGGTTCCAACATTCATTAGATCAAAGGGAATCCTAACATATGTATATGTTCCCCATGGAGTAGTGAAGGTTGTCTTGATCCTTTCTAAATCTTTCATCATGACTTGATTATAACAAGAGAAGCCATCTAAAGTAGAAAGCAACTCATAACTAGTCACCAACTGTAGCATGTGCTCCATGTTAGGTAAAGGATAATTGTTCTTCATTGAGGCCTTCTTTAGGTTCCTAAATTCCACACACAACCTTTGATGTCACCATTCTTCTTTCTTATTGGCACTAGGTTAGGCAACCCAAGAATAATACCTTTTGGGCTGGATAATTCCTCCATCCTTTAGCTTCTTCAGCTCCTCTTGCATTTTGAGATATAAAAAGGATTAATTGGCCTCTCTTCTACCTAAAGGGTTTTGCTTTGGGCTCCAAGGGAATCTCATGCTTGAACAGGTTATTCTTTGTATGTTTTGAGCTCAAAATTGGTCCAAGCCATATAATCTTTGTATTTCTTTAACAAATGGATGTATGACTACTTTTCATCTTTGCTAAGACTGCTTCCCAACCAAATCTTCCTTGGTTTATCCTTCATGCCAAGGTCATGCTCCTCAACATCCTTCAAGGCTGCCATATGCCTATTAATAATGCAGTCAACATTTTAAAATTTGATTCAAGAGAAACCATCCCTCTAGGAATGGTGTTGGTATTTAGCTAGATGATGCCTTTGCCAAAAAGGTTTCCTTCCCTCTCATGCAGCCCATTGGTCCCAATCAATGTTTTGATCAAAAACTCTCCATCATTTTGCAGAACCTTCCGACCTGAGCCTCATCATCAAAAACTACCAATGTTTTATATTTTCGGGGACAGAGGGTCTCGTCACTACCTCCACCTCATATTAACAATAATGGGATGTTGCAGAATCACAAACCGAGACCCCAACACTACAAGCTTTTCTACCAAGTCATTAAACCTCCTGCCATGATGCATAATTTTGAAGGAGTCAAACATCTCAATGAAGTCCCAAACTCGCATGATTTTACTTGTTTGAGTCGTTGATTCTTTTCAGGCATATATTTTCTGAATTTATTGACAACTAGCTCGAGTCTCCTTTGACAATGATGTCCCTAACACCATACTTCCAAGCAATTCTTAAACCTAACAAAAATACCTCATACTCAAAGAATATCGTTAGTACACTCAAAGTTAAGCTTAAAGGAAAAAACAAACCTTTCATGGCCTGGAGAAATTAGGAAAGCACCGGTACCATTTCTAAATTTGGAGAAAACTCCATCAAGTGATAAAGTCCAAGGAAATCCTACCTACTCAAAACACGAGACTCCTCAATCTTGTGCTCTTTTCCATTAGCAAATCCCACAAATTTGTTAGCATCAACATTTGTATACAATACTTCATAGGACGCATTGTTAGGATCCTTAAGAAGGTGCAACATTTTCTTCTCCCCATCTAACCTGAAAAGGATGCCATCAACTGGGATGGTGGCATAAGACATGTCCATTTGGACACTACCACCAACACTTGCAGCCCATTTTCTTGACAACGCCAATTATCTAGGCAATCAAATATGACAAATCATCTTTAAATTTTTACATGGGTAGGCTGCATGGTGCTGCATCAAACCTTTCGCACATCCCACTACCGGTACCTCTCTGGATTCCATGGCAATACACTTCCCATATGTTTTTGTTACCTTAATATTCATCTCATTCATGACCTCTAAAGGCATGACATTACATGATGCCTCTAAGTCAAACATTCAGATTATCGAGAAGCCTATCGTTAATGATTAAAGTAGTGAAGAATGGATCCACATTCATCTAAGATTCTACCAAAGATGTCCCAAAAAAACCTCGGGGTGGTTACCTAGCTCTTATGATGCTGATGGTGTCTCAAACTCTTCAATGGCTAGAGGATTCTCCATAATTCTCACATTTCTCCCCAAGGAAGTCCTCTCTTCATTCAATCCCAAGTATTCAAATGCTCTCCTTCTGTGCTCAAGAATCCTAAGAAACTCAACAATTGGGACAAAGACTTTGATTTGACTTAAAACTTAGGCAATGTCATATGGGACATTCTTGGGCAAGCCAAGATTGGATAGAAATCTGATACATTCATTTGGTATCATAGGATTCTTGATAGCTTGAGCATAAGGAGGGGTATTATTTTTCTTGGAACTACAAGGATTCTCGCAGATGGATCTTTCCTAGGAGCCTCTTTAGCAATGTTAGAAATCAAGGGAGCTTTTGGCTTGGCTTAAGGCCCTGCCCCTTTGACAACCTTATTTCTTGTGTTATATCCCTTCTCTTGAGCCACAACAATGTTCATTAATAATTGCATGTCCTCCTCAGATGGGATTCCTCCATCATACTTTTTTATCATTAAAGCCCTTAAATATTCAAAGTCATTATTAGGCAATTCTAAAGCTTGTACATTATCTCCTCTAAATTATGAGAGGGAGGGAGAATATGTACTATATGAATGTAGTCCCAAAAAGTGGTATGTTTCTCGTACTTATCACCTCAGTTGAGGTTTCCCTTTGTTGTGAGATAGTGGAGCATCCCATCATGCAAACATCATCATCACTCTTATCATCAACTACATTTTCTTCTTGTTGATCTTCTTCATAAGGAGAATGGGGCATGAAACATCTATCACACCAATCAATGACTTCTGTCTCTTCCACCACAGCAACTCTGGCAGCCAAAGGATCAGGTAACATTCTACTTTATCTACCTTGAGGCCATCTATTCCCAAATCCAATAGTTCCCTTGCCTCTATCATCAATTATTTGATGATTTGTAAATGTCTCTGGCCTTTTTGCTTGTGTTTCCTTGGGAACTTTACCCAACTCCTTTCTCAGCTTGGGCTAGTTTGTAGGAGATCTCCTTGACAGCCCCTACCAAAGTTTTCACAACTTCTTCCAAATTAGTAGCCTTAATTGTTTGAGGTTCTTCTGGGTTAACCAACTTCACACCTTCCCTCTTAAGAGGTTTCCCAATTGCCTTGATGTTGTTCTCTATTTGCAAAGCCATGGTGAAGGCCTGCCTCAAATTTTTGGGGTTCTTGTCTCTTAAGTAATATGCAACCTTTTTATCAAATGCATCAGTATATTTGATCAAACATGACTCATCACATGGCCTTATCCTAACAGGAAATATCCTCAAGGTATTATTGAACCTTGTATTAAAGTCATGTACTTACTCATTAGGATTCTTCTTGATGTTTTCAAATTATGATAGAAGAAACCTAGGGTCAGTCCTATCACCATATTGTAATCTGAATGCATTTCTCATCTCAGCCCCATAGTCAATAGAGTTATTTGGAAATGCTTTGTATTAGTCCTCTTGCATCCTCCTCCTGGAGTGTGAATAAACAATTTGATATATACATCTTCATGTTTAATCTCAAAGTCTTCCATCATATTGAGGAAGAGCTTTAGATGCTTGATCACCGTTATGGAATTATTTCCCTAGAACTTTATCATTATATTCCTTACATATTGAGGCATTGCATTTGGATATCTAGTCATTCCCACAAAATTTATAGGTCAAAAGGTGTTTACAAAAAATATAGCCCTGTGTTGAGCCATATTGATTTGAGGAGGTGATCCTGGAGGGGTGACAAATTAATAAGGGGCAGAGGGTCCTTGGAACACAAGAGTGTATCTTTCAAAATGGACACCCTCTAAAGGCCTTGCTTCTTGGAAATCTCTATCAACCTCAAAAAACACGGAGTGCGGATTGTGAAGAAAATATTTCAAAATCAAATGAAGGCCCTCTCTAGTGGGGAGTTCAATTCCACAAAAAGGATACATGACTCAGAGGCACTTGAAATACAATCTTCAATAATAGGCCAGTCACTTTCATCAATGGTGATCCATCTTCTTATCTATTGATCTCCCACAACTCTCGAGGCTTTCCTTTCCTTTTGATTTTGATTTTCCTAGCTCTGGAAACAATGTCTTGGTAGGACCCTAGCAAAGAAAGATCTTCTTCCTCCAGCTTTGTAAATATTAATAATAAATCTGACTTTGACAAAGTTTTAAGACATTGGTACTCATTAAAAAGTAAATCAACAGTAGTCGCCACTAAGGATTTTCACCTTAGTTGTGCAAATGCACTAAATATGATCTGTCAAAGATCTTTCAATGCTAGAAACTTGAAATGAAAGATTCTAACCCTTGTTTACCCAGTTTATCAAAATGAAAGCTAGTGTAGTAGGTTTGAAGACTAAAGGAACTATACACAACACTTGGAACATATAAGTAGTACTTTACTAGGGTCTTGATTTTGAATTGAAACTTCCTGGAAAGGTGCCATTGATGTTGGTACCCAAATTTGTTATCCTTTTCAAGAAAAGCAACAATAAAGATTCAACATGGAGCTTAGAGGCAGCTAGATCATAAATATATGTCCTTTTATAGCCGAGGGAGGAGGTTTGATCGTCCCTTTGTTACTTGGATTTGTGGAGAGATGGGTAACACCTTAAAAGGATATGATCTCATCCTAACTATTTTAGGTTGTTCCTTTCAACAAAGATAAGAGAACCTATTTTGGAACCAATGTTATCGATAGGAGTTACAGTACCCTTCTTTTTCATAAATTATGTAGAGAAGAACTTGGGGAAAATATGATCAACACACTGATCCGACTCTCACGAGTTGTCACTTCTAGATCATGGAGATATTCTTACAGTAAGGCAAAGATTACTAAAGACATTTGAGACCCTAATTTATCCTACATACTTTGGTAAATGGATTTTGGTCTTGTGTGGATATACAAAGAAAACAAGGGTAGTGTGGATGGGATTGATTTTTATTAAATGAATTTTTGTGGGAGGGAAGACAAGATGGACTTGACTCACCAATCCTTGAGAGCTTGTTCAAAATGGAAAGATTTAATGAACAAAATGCTACAAAAAGTTAAACTATTTCCTCAACTAGAATATGTTCTTCAATGGAGGCTCAGATTAGCACTCTTTTACATAACTTGTGGGATTCTATCACAAAGGCTCAAGTAAAAGGACCCAATATAACACCAAAATTTTAAACCAAGTCACACTTGAGGTACACCCGAGGCTTATAGAAAATCTCTATTAACAAAATGAAATAAAAGTGATTATAAACTATTTATCCCATTCCTAGATGAAGGCTCTTCCGAGAAATGAATTTGTAGATGTCAATAAACTATCACAAGGATTGAGACCTATGTGATTGGACTATATTTTGTTACAAGATTGCAATAGAAACAATAAAAACTACTGTATGCATTCGAAATGAAATAAATAAACTTTACTCAAGATTGACACGGGATAACTAAAAGTTTGATCAAATTTATTAGCAAGGGAAAGTTCTAGAACAATCTCAAAGCTTGTAAATGGATATACACTTGCAACCACCTTGACATGATCAAATTTGACACAAAGAGATATATACAAGCTTCTCTATATGGATTCTCAAAATGGATGGGCTTTATTAAGCTTTTTCAGCTGGAGAAAATCAGTCTTGATCTTTGCAAAAACTCCCAACCATTTTTATGAAAAATTTGTGCCATTTATAACATTTACACCAGAGCACCTTCCTCCAAAAAGACAAAAACTTTAAATGCACTAGTGTTGTTCATGATTCTTTCATGATTTGCAAAATCAGATCTGTAAAAGTTTCTAGCTGCTCGAGGGAAAATCTCTTTGATTTCTTCCCACATTCAACTCCTTTCTCGGGAAAAACATGCCTCCATCCATTCGCCAACCACTTCTGCCCCATATCAATCAAATATGGCCCCTTGCATGCTCAAGAGAAGAAAAATAGAAAACCAGATCGGGCTCGAGAGTCGACTATTTTAATGGTGAAAGACATCTCTAGATCTCTCCCACAAAACTCTAGATATCAAAATTAACTCGCTCCTCTATTTGGCATGTAGAAGATAGAAAGAAATCATGAATAATTACACTTCGAAATGTGTTGTAAGAAAATGGGGAGAAAATCAGATTCGACACTCAAAGATCCATTGATCTTTGATTTTGAATGTGGTCCATCCATGTGGAAGATCCAAAAATAGGCTCGGGGCTTCCTTTGACCTTTTCTGACCCTTTTGAAAAAATGGAAAAATTTCCCATTTTGCTCCGCACCTTCACTTCTAGAAAATGGGCCTGACACGTGTCCTAAGGTGGGTCCTAAAGGAATCATGGAAAAATTCTACCATTTGACTCTCTTTTGGAAAAAAGGAAAATTTTCCAAGTTTCCCCCGCAGCTCCACCCTTGAGAAATACTTTTGACACGTGTCCCAATGTGGGTCCTAGTAGAACTACGCTTCCCCTTTCATTTTAACTCTTCTTTCTTAAAAGTAAAATTTTCTAATTTTCCTCTACGGTCCATACCTCCGCCGTTGACTAGGGAAAAACATTGATTATTTCCCGTCGGGCTTGCGGGCCCTTTTTACTATTCTAACCTTTACGAAGCAAAGAGGCAAAATTTTTTTGAATTGCCTCGATGGTCTACCTCTCCACCCCTATGACTTTTCAAATTTCCATGTGTCACAATGGCACACCTTGAGGTGACCACAAAAATTGATACCTAGAACAAGCGTGGGCTCGACATGTGTCTTTCTCAGCGAAGTTTTCTGAATGTTTGAAGCTCAAAGAAGGTGACACATGTCATGCTCCTAAGCAATCTCCTTTGGCCATTGAAAAGTATAAGTAAAATATAAAGTGAGCAGAGGCATCCACATGTCCCCCCAATGCTTCTTTAAAATGAAACTCAAGGGCTAGTTCCCAAACATGCATGGTTCCTCCACGTGTCTCCATGGCGCTATTTCAAAATGGTCCCCAAGGTGGAGATCTTGAATGAGTGTGGGCTCACCATGTGTCCCTATTCCACCAAACTATTTCCATCTACATTAACAAATTTCTAAGTATAGGAAAGTAGTAAAGCCTCCACGCGTCCTCTCGACGCTACTCCAAGGCAAAGCCCAAAAGAAAATCTTCAAATGAGTGTCATTCCTCCACATGGACACATTTTTAAAAATGAGGCTTTTCATGGAATTTCTGAAGTATTAAATTGATCCACATCCAACCAAGAGGTGCCACGTTTCCCTGTCGATTGACTAATGCAAACTTGACCATGAGAAACACCCGTCAACCGTAAAATTTAGAGAAACATCCATTCGAGCCAAGAAATGAGTTTTTCTTCAAGGACAGAGACTTTAGAGAATTGTAAGGCTCAAACATGATCCTTAGGGACACATCAACTCATTTGTCCTCGAGTACCTAGGGAAAAAATGGTAAGAACAACAAATTCTAACTGTGGAGAATGGAGAAAATAGGAAAATGTGAGTTTTGAAGGAACAAAGCATGGGAGAATCAAAATACAGAGCTTTTCCAGAGGAACAAAGGAACCATGAGACAAATACGGACCCGAACATGATCTTTGACCCAAGAGAAGATTAAAATGGCAACAAAGATCAAGCAAAAATAATACGGGGAAGCCTAAAATGACAGAGACCATGAATCAATAAATCTTCAAGGGCACAAATGGGGCGAGACAATTATGAGCACCAACATTGGCTCTAACTCAAGGATGGGCACTCCCTACGAGTGCCAAAAGAACAATAGTAGACCAAGTGCCAAAATATCCATTGAGCGACAGAGTCACTCGTAGAGTAGAGAAACAAAGCCATCTCCAAAAACAAACAAGGAAGCCTTTAAAAATAGGTCACCAAGGACCACGATGAACCAAAACACAAAACAGGGAACAAACAACAAACTATAATCTATGAGCTATTTACCTTTATTAAGAGGAATCAATGTAAGAAATTCTTCAAATGCATGTTGTTAACATGTAGTTCAAACAATTCACCATCTAGATCCTTCAAGAAGAAGGTGTGTTCACCAATTCTTATGTCAATGGAGTAAGGACCCATCCACAATGAGTCAAAATTTCCATGCTTTCCCTTATCCTCATGCTTGTTATCCCATAATAGCAAAATATATCCAATATTACAGGCTCTAGGAGTGACCTTCTTGTCAAATAGTTTCTTTATCTTTTCTCTAAATTTATATTCCTCTAGTGAGATGCCCTCCTCTCTTCATCAAGCTCAATAATCTGGTTGATGCGGGCATCATGGGGACTCGCTTTTGATCTTCCAGTTGTTGAATGAACTGATATGAAGATAATTACATATGCAGGGGAAACAGGGCCTGAGTTCCATATACCTACTCAAATGGACTCTTTCCAGTGGCTCTTTTGACAGTGATCCTATCAGCACAAACATCAATCTTTAGCTGTTTCACCCCATTTTCTCTTGTTCAACTCCAAGGTTCTTCTAATAATATTTAGAAAATTCTTATTGCTAGACTCATCTTGTCCATTTCCTTGGGGATTATAATTAGAGGCATATGTCAAATTGATCCCATATCCTTTACACATTTCCACCAGAGGTCTAGCCCTAAAACTCATGGCATTATCAGCTATGATTTTGACTAGTACTCCAAACCTATAAATAATATTGTTTAGCACAAAATCCATGACAACTTGGTGTGTAGCCTTCTTGGTGGGGATTGCTTCCACCCACTTGGTAAAGTAATCAGTGGCTACAAGAATCCACTTATGGCCAACACTTGAAGGGTCTGAAATCTCACCAATGAAGTCCATTCCCCATTGCTTAAATGGGGCTTCAATTGATACGACTATAAAGGTAGGGATCCTGAAGCCTTCAGCCTTCTAGAGAAATGCTGGCAACTCTCACATCTTCTTACCAACATGGTTGCATCCTTGAAAAGAGTTGGCCACCAATAACCAGCCCTTATGATCTTATGTGTTGTGACTCTTGCAACAAAATGCCCCCCACAAACTCCTCCATGGAGATCAACAATTATTTTGGGGGCTTCATCTTTAGTGATGCATCTTAAGAGGACTCCCTTTGGGTTCTTCCATGCCAACCCAAAATCAGTAATGAAATATTTCTGGGAATCCAACTTAAGGTCTCTTTTATGGTTCTTATTTAAATGCTCAGGGTAGTTTAAGTGTCTGTGATAGAACATCACATCCTTGTACCACTCATAACTCATCAATATTTCAAAAATAGCTACCCTTTCTTCCTCAATCTCATTTACCTCAATGGTCTACAAGGTTCTCTCATCCATGAGCTTAGCTAAACCCAAAACACTTACCAACTTCATGATTTGGATGTCCATATCATACACTTGCAATTTGTTCACCCATATACATCTTTTACTTGAGACTTCCATCTCTCGACAGATGTCTTTTACCATGGTATGGGAACATAAGCAACAAATTTTGAACTTAAAATATAAGGCCTAAAACCTTTATTGCTTTGACCAAGGAAAATTCCTGCTTTTCCATGATGGTTTATTTCAGTTTTTCTCCTTGCAAAGCCTTAAAGAAGAAGACAATGTGCCTCTCAGCCCCTTCATCATCCTTCTATAGCATGACAGAAGCAATAGTGTTTTCTAAAGCGAAACAAAATAGAATGGAATGGTTTCTTGTATTCTAGGGATTCTAAAACAGGGGCATGCTTTAATTCCTCTTTTATTCCATTGAAATCTTGGATGGCATCCTCTTCCCATTTGATGATCTGATCCTTCTTTAACATGGAAGTGATTGGGATAGTCAACTCAACAAAGTTTTATATAAACCTTCTAATGAAGTTTATCTTCCCAAAGAAGGATTGAATTCCTTTTTGGTTCTTGGAATTGGGACTTTGCTGATGGCCTCCACTCTTTCTAGATCAATCATCACTCCTTCTTGTGACACAATGTGACCAAGAAATTTTGCCTTCTACACTCCAAAATGGCATTTCTTTGGATTGAGTGAGATGCCATATTCCCTACATCTGATCAACATCTTCTCTAAGTGCAACAAATGGTCACTTCTCCTTCTTGAAAACATTTTTACATCATCTTGGTAAACAACAATAAAGTCATTGATGTAGCCAGAAAAGCTAACATCCATTGCTCTCTGAAAAGTGGCTCCAGCATTCATTAGAAAAAAAGGGCATCTTAACATATACATACGTTCCCCATGGAGTAGTGAAGGTTGTCTTGATCCTTTTTTATTCTTTCACCATGACTTGATTATAACTAGAGAAGCCATCTAAAGTAGAAAGAAACTTAGAACCAATCACCAACTATAGCATGTGCTCCATGTTAGGTAAAGGATAGTTGTCCTTCATTGAGGCCTTGTTTAGATTCCTAAAGTCCACACAACCTGATGTCACCATTATTCTTTCTTACTGCACTAGGTTGGAAACCCAAGAAGAATACCTTATGGGCTGGATAATTCCTCCATCCCTTAGCTTCTTTAGCTCCTCTTGCATTTTGAGAGATAATAGAGGATTAATTGGCCTCTACTTCTACCTGAAGGGTTTTGCATTGGGCTCCAAGGGAATCTCATGCCGGAGCAGAATAGGTCCAAGCCATGCAATCTTGGTATTTCTTTAACAACTGGATGTATGACTACTTTTCATCTTTGTTGAGACTATTGCCCAACCAAATCTTCCTTGGTTTCTCCTTCATGCCAAGGTCATGCTCCTCAACATCCCTCTAAAGGTTACCATATGCCTATTAATAATGTAGTCAACATTATCAAAATTTGATTCAAGAGCAACCAGCCCTCTAGGAATGGTGTTGGTCTTTAGCTGGATGATGCCTTTTCCAAATAAGGTTTCCTTCCCCTCTATTGTATAGACCATTGGCTCCCAATCAATGTTTTGATTAGCAAACTCTCCATCATTTTGTAGGAACCTTCTGACCTAAGCCTCATCATCAAAAACCTACCAATGTTTTATATTGTCAGGGACAGAGGGTCTTGTCACTACCTCCACCTCATATTCACAATAAGGGATGTGCGTAGAACTATTAAACCGAGACACCAACACTGCAATATTGTCTACCAAGTCATTGAACCTCCTTCCATGATGCACAATGTTGAAGGAGTCAAACATCTCAATGAAGTCCCAAACTACATGTTTGTATTGTTTCAATCACTGATTCTTTGTGGCATACAATTTTCTAATTCTCTCGACAACTAGCTCGAGTATCCTTTGATGATGATGTCCCTGACACCATGCTTCCAAGAAATTCTTAAACCTAACAACAATGCCTCATACTCAACAATATTTTTAGTACACTCAAAGTTAAGCTTAAAGGAAAAAACAAACCTTTTTGGGCTTGGAGATATTAGGACAACATCGACACCATTTCTAAATTTGGAGCAAGCTCCATCAAACAATAAAGTCCAAGGAGAGCCTTCCTACTCAAGACACTTAGACTCCTCAATCTTGTGCTCTTTTCCATCAGCAAATCCCACAAATTTTTCAGCATCAACATTTGTATACAATACTTCATAGGACACATTGTTGGGATCCTCAATAAGGTGCAACATTTTCTTCTCCCCATATAACCTGACAAGGCTGCCCTCAATTGGGATGGTGGCATAAGACATGTCCATTTGGACACTACCACCAACACTTGCAGCCCATTTTATTGACAATAACATACCCCACTTGGCTGGGCAATCAACTATGAAAACATCAAGCTTTAAATTTTTACCTGGGTAGGCTACAAGCTACACCACCAAACCCTTCACACATCCCACTACTGGCACCTCTCTGGATTCCATGGTAGTGCACTTCCCATATGTTGTTGTTACCTTAATATTCAACTCATTCATGACCTCCAAAGGCATGACATTGCATGATGCCCCTAAGTCAAACATGCAGTTATGGAGTAGCCTATCCTTGATGATCAAAGTAGTGAAGAATGGATCCACATTCAGCTGAGATTCTACCAAAGATGTCCCCAAATAAACCTCAAGTGGTTCAGCTAGCTCTTCTGATGTTGATGGTGTCTCAAACTCTTCAATGGCTAGAGGATTCTCCATAATGATCACTTTTCTCCCCAAGGCAGCCCTCTCTTCATTCAATCCCAAGTATTCAAATGCTCTCCTTCTGTGCTCAGAAATCCTAAGCAATGCATCAATTGGGACAGAGAATTTGATTTGATTTAAAACTTGGGCAATGTCATATGGGATGATCTTGGGCAAGGCAGTATTGGAAGGAAAGTTGATACATTCATTAGGTGGCATAGGATTCTTAATAGCCTGAGCATAAGGAGGGGTATGATTTTTGCTTGGAACTGCATGGATTTTTGCAGATGGATCTTTCCTAGGAGCCTCTTTAGGAATGTTAGAAAGTAAGGGAGCTTTTGGCTTGGCCTGAGGCCCTGCCCCTTTAACAACTTTATTTCTTTGTTATATCCCTTCTCTTGAGCCACAACAACGCTCATTAATAATTGCATGTCCTCCTTAGATGGGATTCCTCCATCATACTTTTTTATCATTAAAGCCCTTAAATATTCAAATTCATTATTAGGCAATTCTAAAGCTTGTACATTATCTACTTCTAAAGTATGAGAGGGAGGGAGAATATGTACTATATAAATGTAGTCCCAAAAAGTGGCAACATTTAAGGTACTTATAACCTCAGTTGAGGTTTCCCTTGTTGTGAGCTAGTGGAGCATCCCATCATGTAAATATCATCATCACTCTTATCATCAACTACATTTTATTCTTTTTGATCTTCTTAATAAGGAGCATGGGGCATGAAACATCTATAACACCAATCAATGACTTCTGTCTCTTCCACCACAACAACTCTTACAGCCAAAGGATTAGGTACCATTCTACTTTCTCTACCTTGAGGCTGCCTATTCCAAAATATAACAACTCCCTTGCCTTTGTCATCAATTATTTTATGATTTGTAAATCTTTTTGGCCTTGTTGCTTGTGTTTTCCTTGGGAAATCTACCCAAATCATTTCCTACTCAAGCTACTTTGTAGGAGATCTCCTTGAAATGCCTTGCCAAATTTTTCCCAACTTCTTCCAAATCAGCAAGATTACTTATCTCGAGGTTTTTCTAGGTTAACCAACTTCACACCTTCCCTCTTAGAAGTTTTCCAATTTCCTTGGTGTTGTTCTTTATCTACAAATCCATGGTGAAGGCCTGCCTCAAATTTTTGGGGTTCTTGTCTCTTAAGTAATATGCAACCTTTTTATCAAATGCATCAATATATTTGATCAAACATGACTCATCACATGGCCTTATCCTAATAGGCAATCTCCTCAAGGTCTTATTGAACCTTGTATTGAAGTCATGTACTGACTCATTGGGATTCTTCTTGATGTTTTCAAATTCTGATAGAAGAAACCTAGGGTCAGTCCTATCACCATATTGTAATTTGAATGCATTACTCATCTCATCCCAAGAGTCAATAGAGTTATCTGGAAATGCTTTGTACTAGTCCCTTGCATCCTCCTCTAGAGTGTGAACAAATAATTTTATGTATACATCTTCATGTTCAATCTCAAAGTCTTCCATCATATTGAGGAAGAGATTTAGATGTTGATCACCAGTTATGGCATTATTTCCTTGGAACTTTGGCATCTATTTCCTTACATATTGAGGCACTGCATTTGGATATCTAGTCATTCCCAAAAAATTTATAGGTCCAAAGTTGTTTACAAAAAATGGAGGCCTGGGTTGAGCCATATTGATTTGAGGATATGATCCTGGAGGGGGGTGACAAATTGATAAGTGGCAGAGGGTCTTTGGAACACGGGAGTGTAGCTTTCAAAATGGAAACCCTCAAAAGGCCTTGGTTCTTGGAAATATTTATCAACCTCATAAAAAAAAGGTGCAGAGTGTGAAGGAAATATTTCAAAATCAAATAAAGGCCCCTCTCCACTGGGATTTCAATTCCACAAATAGGCTACCTGACTCAAAGGCACTTGAACTACAATCTTCTATAATAGGTTGGTCACTTTCATCAATGGTGATCCCTCTTTTTATCTCGCTTGATATCCCATAACTCTCTAGGATTTCCTTCCTTATAATTTTTCTTTTCCTAGCTCGGGAAACAATTTCCAGTAGGATCCCCAACAAATAAATATCTTCTTCCCTCTAGCTTTGCAATTACTAATAACAAATATCACTTTGACAAAGTTTTAAGACACACCGTACTCATTAAAAATCAGATCAATAGGGAGTCGCCACTAAGGATTTCCACCTTAGTTGTGCAAATGCACTAAATATGATCTGTCAAAGGTTTGTCAATGCTAGAAACTGGAAATGAAAGATTCTAACCCTTCTTTACCCAGATTTATCAAAATGAAAGCTAGTGCACTAGGTGTGAAGACTGAAGGAACTACACACAACACTTGGAACATACAAGGAGTACTTTGCCAAGGTCTTGATTTTGAATTGAAACTTCCCCGACAATGGCACCACTGATGTTGGTACCCAAATTTGTTCTCCTTTTCAAGCCAAGCAACAACACTGATTCAACATGGAGCTTAGAGGCAAATAGATCATAAATATATGTCATTTTGTAGCTGGGGAGGAGATCTGATTGTCCCTTTGTTACTTGGATTTGTGGAGAGATGGGTAACACCTTAAAAGGATATGATCTTATCCTAACTATTTTAGGTTGTGCCTTTCAACCAAGGTAAGAGAACCTATTTTGTAACCTCTGTTATCATAAAGGAGATACAAGTACCCTTCTTTTGCATAAATTTTGTAGAGAATACCTTGGGAAAATATGATCAACACATGAGATCGACTCTCACAAGTTGTCACTTCTAGATCATGTAGATATTCTCACAAGTAAGGCAAAGGTTACTAAAGACATTTGAGACCCTGATTTATCCTGCATACTTTGGCAAATGGATTTTGGTCTTGTGTGGGTATACAGAGAAAAATAGGGGTAGTGTGGATGGGATTGGTTTTTGTTGAATGAATTTTTGTGGGAGGGAAGACAAGATGGACTTGACTCACCAGATCCTTGAGAGCTTGTTCAACATGGAAAGATTCAATGAACAAAATGCTACAAAAAGTTAAACTATTTCCTCAACTAGAATGTGTGTGCTTCAATGGAGGCCCAGATTAGCACTCTTTTACACAACCCGTGGGATTCTATCACAAAGGCTCGAGTAAGAGGACCCAATATAACACCAAAATTTTAAACCAAGTCACACTTGAGGTACACCCGAGGCTTATACAAAATCTCTAATAACAAAATGAAATAAAAGTGATTTTAAACTTTTATCCCATTCCTAGATGAAGGCTCTTCTCAGAAATGAATTTGTAGATGCCACTAAAATATCACAAGGACTGAGACATGTGTGATTAGACTATATTTTGGTCCAAGAATGTAATAGAAATAAGAAAAACTACGTGTATGCATTCGAAATAAAATAAATACACTTTACTCAAGATTGACACATGATAACTCAAAGTTTGATAAAATTTATCAAATCAAGGGAAAGTTTCTAGAACAATCTCAAATCTTCTCAATGGTTCTACACTTTTAACCACCTGGACATGATCAAATTTGACACAAAGAGAGATATACAAGCTTCTCTACACAGCTTCTCAAAATGGGTTTTGGCACTATCAAAGTTTTATGTTGAGAAAATCAGTCTTGATCTTTCCAAAACTCCCAACAATTTACATGAAAAATTCATGCCATTTATAACATTTACACTAGAGCCCCTTCCTCCCAAAAGATAAAAACTTTAAATGCACCAGTGTTTTCCATGATTCTTTCATGATTCACAAAATACGATCTAAAAAGTTTCCAGTTGCTCAAGGGAAAATATCTTCGATTTATTCCCACATTCAACTCCTTACTCAAGAAAAAAATGCCTCCATCCATTCATCAACCACTTCCGCCCCATATCAATCAAATCTAGCCCCTTACGTGCTCAAGAGAAGAAAAATAGAAAAGCAGATCGGGCCCGAGAGTCGAATGCTTTTAATTACGAAATAATCCAAGAGAAGCGTGGGAAGATCTCTCCCACCAAACTCTAGATATAAAAATTAACTTGCTCCTCTGTTTAGCGTGTAGAAGATAACAAGAAATCATGAAGACTCACACATCTAGACGTGTTGCAAAGAAAATGGGGAGAAAATCAGATTTAGACACTCAATAGTCATTGATATTTGATTTTGAATGTGGGCCATCCATGTGGAAGATCCAAAAATGGGCTCGGGGGCTTCCTTTGACCTTTTCTGACCCTTTTGAAAAAATGGAAAAATTTCTGATTTTGCTCCGCATCTCTGCTTCTAAAAAATGTGCCTGACACATGTCTCTGAGGTGGGTCCCAAAGGAATCACAGAAAAAATCGTGATTTTACTTTTTAGAGAAAAGAAAAATTTCCAAGTTTTCCCCATAGCTCCGCCCTTGAGAAATACTTTTGACACGTGTCCCAATATGGATCCTAGTAGAACTACGCGTCCCCTTTTTCTTTTAACTCTTTTTTCTCAAAAGGAAATTTTTTCCAATTTTCCTCTACGGGTCCACACCTCCACCATTGACCAAGACAAAACATTGACTATTTCCCATCAGGCTCATGGGCCCTTTTTGCTATTTTAACCTTTATGAAGCAAAGAGGTGAAAATTTTGAATTACCTCTGATGGTCCGCCTCCCGCCCTATGACTTTTCAAGTTGCCACTGTCACAATGGCGCACCTTGAGGTGGCCCCAAAAATTTGTTACCTTAAACGAGTGCGAGCAATTGCCATGTGTCCTGCTCCGGTGAAGTTTTTTTGAATGTTTGAAGCTCAGCATGTTAATCAAGAAGGCGCCACGTGTCATGCTCCGAAGTAGTCTCCTTTGGCTATTGAAAATTCTAAGTAAAATGCAAAGTGAGCGGAGGCCTCCACGTGTCACCTCGATGCTTCTTTAAAATGAAACTCAAGGGCTGGTTCCCAAACATGCGTGGTTCCTCCACGTGTCTCCATGGCGCTATTTCAAAATGGTCCCCAAGGCAGAGATCTTGAATGAGCGTGGGCTCGCCATGTGTCCCTGTTTTGCCAAATTGTTTCCATCTACATAAAAATTTGTTTAAGTATGGGAAAGCAGAGGAAGCCTCCATGTGTACTCCCGTCACTACTCCAAGGAAAATCCCAAAATCAGATCTTCAAATGAGCATCATTCCTCCATGTGGACACATTTTTAAAAATGAGGATTTTCATGGAATTTTTTAAGTATTAAGCTAATCCGCATCTAACCAAGACGTTCCACATCTCCCTTTTAACTGAATGATGCAAATTTGATCAGGAGAAACAGCCATCAAATTGTAAAACACAACGAAATGTCCATTCGACCTAGGAAATGATTTTTTCTTCAAGGACAAAAATTTAGACTGTTAAGGCTCAAACATGATCTTTAGGAACACATCAACTCATTTTTGTTTGAGTTCCTAGGGAAAAAATGACAAGAACAAAAATTATGACTCGGGAGAATGGAGAAAATGGGAAAATGGGAATTTTGAAGGATCGTAGCATGGGAGACTCAAAATACGAGCTTTTCCAAAGGAACAAAGGAACCATGGGACAAATACGGACCCACACATGATCGTTGACCCAGATTAAATTAAAATGGCAAAAAGACTGGCCAAACATGATACGGGGAAGGATAAAATGACAGAGGATGTGAATCAATAAATCTTCAAGGGCACAAATGGGGTGAGACAATTCGAGCACCAACAAACCTTATGAAATAAAATGAAGACCTCTCTCCTTACTTACCTTGGCATGCCAAATCTATTAGTGTAGAATCACATCACCCATGAATAGCCTGAGTGTGAAGTGGGGCATTCGTTGTGATTACATAACATGGGACCATCTATCGGGCATGGGACTTGCAAAACATGAGATTGACCTCCGGAGAAATCCGGTTCTTACTTCTAATCTACTCGCCACAAGCTACTCCAATGCAGGTGGAATCTAACTAATCCTAATCTAACTAGTCTAAGGATATGAGAGAGAGATAGGTTGAAATAGTTATTATATAAATTTTCACCCCTCGGTAAAATTGGATCACCCACGACCCCGTGTAGGAAAGAAATTTAAAAATAGTTTTGTCGCAAGAGTGCAAGCTCACGCTTCAAATCCAATAAACAAAGTTATAGGCGGGCTCTATAATGAATGAAATGGTCAGGGAAGAGAAATTAGTGTCAAAGAAACTAGAGTCTCAAAAGAAAAGAAACGACGAAGGTTCAAGTTTTCGGCTCTGCAAATAGTTCGAACGAGCCTCAAAATCGGCTAAGTATGGAGGGGACAATGGAAGCTACCAAATGTCTAAATGGCACACCTCTAAAGCCTATGCCGAGACCCAAATAAGTGCCGGCATCTATGTGTCCAGAGCCCCAAAATTTACACTGTCGCATTGAAAAGTCTTCGACTCAGGAAGGTGCCAAGTGTTGGCTTGGTGCAATTCCAAGATGGCATCCAATGCGAAGACTCAAAGTTTTGCCAACCCTCCACATGGAAAATGGTCAACAAAGTTAAAAAGGAGGGAAGGCCCAAATCGACTAAGAATAGAGTGTAGGTGGTAGAGCCATGTGTCTTCATGGCGCTCCTTCAAAGGTAAAATCCTCAGCGGGTTTTCAAAATAGAACAGCTTCCATGTGTCCTGTGCCCAAAAAAGGGACAAATTCGTGGTTGAATAGTCAAAGTAGAGGTAGGCCAGTGGAAGGAACCAAGTGTCAACACAACACTACTTTAAAATAAAATTTTGGGGCGGGTTTCCAAACAAGCGTCAGCCTCAACTTTGTCTAGGGTCAAACTTTTGGTCCCGCTTGAGCAAAGGACTCAGAAAAATACAAAGGAACACCATGGAGCCCATGAAAGCCACCACGTGTCAATTTGGCACAATTTCAGAAGTGAAAGGTAGGGGCCAAATCTTCAAGGTGCATGAGGCTGCCACATGGACCCGATACCAGAGACTCTTTCAAATATTGCGTGTCTGCGTCCAGAACTTCAAATAGCCATATCTTTTGACTTTAGGGAACTCGATTTGGGTGGGAGAAGACTTTATGGAAACGTCTCGACACCCTCTATGCCATGGAAACATAAAATATCATTCTTAAAAATATTTAGTGGGTAAAAATGGGAAAAATTCTTCCAGGACATTAATGTAGAATCTGATTTCTTCAACTACCAGATTGGATTTAAAATGATCCACCAGGGAACCATAATCGATAGATTGTGGAAGATTTGAGAGGGTAATTGATTGATAGTGGTTGAGATTTCAAAGTAGGATTCAATGCATATCTCAAGGTGGTTGAAGTAGGATTCGAATTTTTCCCTCATCTCTATCTTATTCTTCATATATATTGTAAACGAGGGGCATATTCAAATGGTTGATCATTGTTTCTCCTCCGCCCCATCTTTCTTTCTTCCTTAGGGTAGAATGTGTAGTATAAACCTCCTCCCATTTCTTTGTAATGGCATTTTCATGCCTCTTTCCTATTGATGATGTACATGTGTAACATTTTGGAGCAATTAAATCTGTTTCATGATGCATATGTCCATCCTTGGCTTATTTTGTTGTCTCTTCTTACCTCTCATTATTACAGGGTATACTATGCATACTATGATGTTTTTGCAGGTTTTGGGAGCCATGTTTAATGCGTTTTGAAGTGGTGTTCTGTGTGAAATCTATCTCTGGTCTATGGTGCATTTTTTCCACCCTCTCCTCTATTCACCTCTCTCTACTTCAAGCAAATCAGATCTGTGATTCAACTACTTCCTTTTCTATTGTATCACAACTTAGAGTAGGATTTTTCACCCTCTCTCTCTCTCTTTCCCCTTGGAATGGTTATATTTGGATATAATAGGTTCTTCCTGCACTTGAGTAGCTTGTGACAAGTAGATTAGGAAGCAAGAATTGGATTTTTCCGGAGTTCCATCTCAATTTTTGCAAGTCCTATAGCTTGAGAAATGGTCCCATGTTGTGCAATCACACCGAATGCCCCACTTCATAAGTGGGCCATTAAAGGGTGTTTTGATTCTACACTAACGCTTTTGGAACACTTGGTGGGATAGGTCTGAAGCACCTTACCACTTCATCTTAGCAGGTCGGTGTGTTCCTATTAAGGTTCAACCTTTGAGGCACATGCAAGCACATATGGAGACTCCATCTAGTCAAATAACCCATCCTTTGAGTTACAGACCTTTTCCATCCATTTCCATCCATTTTTCATCCATTTTCTTATTCCTTCTCTTTCACTTTCTCCCATTCCATGAAGTGTTCCAATCATGACTTCATTCCCTTCATGGAACTCACACTTATAGCAAGCAATGCAACACCTCCAATACATTTCCCAACTCCTCCAAATCAGCATTATAATTAGATCCGGATGATTATGCTTACCCATATGAGTAGGGTGAATGTCGGTTTTCCATAGAACTTATCAAGAATAAGGGGACGCATACAATGGTGACAACTATGTGGAGAATGTTGGTTTGCTAAAGAAGATTCAAAAAATGGAGGCTAGCATGGTTCAGTTAAGGGCCATAGCACAAATGAAGGCATTCAAGATTGGTTGTAGGGAACCTTGTCCATAGGAAGGCCCTTTTCTAAGACACTGAAATTTTCTTAAGAAGCTTGACTTCATGTTTGAATTGCTACCTCAACTTACACGGTAGATTGAGGATATTGAGGCTTATGAGCAAAGTGTGAGACAACCTTGTCAATGGGTAAGTCAATCACCAGCTCCCTATCCTTCATTTTATCTTTCTCAATCTTTATCATTTCAACAGTGTCAAGAGTCAAGCACCTCACTTGTTGCCCCAAGTGTTGATTTATTTTCTCCATCTCTTAGCCATCCATCTTACTTTAATTCTTCTCCCCTTTTCCTTTCCAAGTAGTCTTTCCCTCCAAACCAAAAATATGTTCCACTTCACTCTCTAGCACGAATAACAACAAAACTGGTTGAACCCCAACTTGCCACTCCTCTTGCTTTCCCAAGTCTATGTTGGGAAGAAACTCAAGAATCCATTCAAGGGCAGAAAGAAGAGGAACCCCACGGAAAAGGAATTATAGAAAATTTGAAGAGGTGGGCAACCAAATTTAGGTTTACAAAGATCCCCTTGATGGTTAAGCCAAAATATGAGGTCAAGGTTGAAGAACCAGTGGTGGTTGAGGCTGAGTTTATAGCAGAGAATGAACAAAAATAACAAGAAGAAGAAGATCAACAGTTTGTTTTCTCTGAATGCAGTGTCCATGATGGCACTTTGTCTAAAGAGGATGCTAATCTGATCCAAGCTACACAACCAGTTAAGGAGGAGGAAAAATTAGCTCCAAGTCCCATTGAAGAGGATTAGCTAAGAGAGATCAAATCAGAGTTGAAGCCACTCAATGAAGAAAGCATCATTGAATATTTTTTTCTTTCATTTCAAGGGCCTGATTTGATTGATGAACCCATGATGGAGGAGGATCATATAGTTTTAGAGGCCCCAAGTGTGGAGCAAGCCACAAAAGAACCTTCAGTTCTTCCTCCCACTTCATCCCCTTTAATCTCTAATGTTGAAGAAGAGTTTAATCTTTCAAACTTCATGTTTGAGGATGAAGGGAACCATGGTGAGCTAGTTACAGATCAAGAGGACACCATGAAGGAGGTAGACCACATGCAGCAGGACAACAAGGAGGTAGATTATCTCGTCAGACTTGGAATATTTCTTTGATGAAGAGGAGCCTAAAGAGATCACATCATTTTCTCCTCCTCCATCCATATTCCAAGTAGATAAGCCTACTACCATGAAGGAGGGGAATTCAAGAACAAAACCTATGTCTCACAACATCCCTCTGGAACCAAGGCTAAAAGATATCAGTCTTCCATGTTCTTCACAAGAGAAGGAAGAGAAAAGGCAAGAGGATGTCATCATCTCTCTCACACCATCCATCCAAGAAGGTCTCGCAAGAAGAATCCATTCTTGCGGTTGAAATTCAGAGAAAGGGGCAGATTCAAAGGATCGACCATGCCCAATCGATACTTGGCTTCATTGGAGCCAAGGGAGAAGACAAAACAGGTCATGCCTACTTGAGGGCATGAAGATGAGTATCAAAGTATCAATTTTTCATCATCAACACCGCCAGAGTCTAATGCCAATCAACTTGAGGAGGTATTTTTGGTTGATATTTATACCTTGATGATTTGAGTGGAGTATCGCTTATTGTTAGTTTTTCACTCATACAAGAAGCCATATTCAGTGTCAAATCATTTGCATGGCTTCCCCTCTTGAGAAAGGGAATCTACTACTCTTTTCTGTAGTAGACTTTGTTTAGTGTAGGAGTAGGAGTAGACTTTGTTTTCAGTAGAAGAAGTACTTGTGCACACTCTGCATGTCTCATTTGAGGCATGTATAATTTTGTCTTTGTACATAAGTTTTGTTCGCATTGCTCTGAAGGTGCATGAGGCAAGGCCCTTCAGTATTCATGGCAGAAAGACCCATAGCTACTTGTAACATTTTCTATTTTCAAAATAAAACAAATATAGAGCAACTAAAAATGGGTTTCGAGGAAGTCCATTTTTGGGATAGGCTAAGGATCACCAAGTGCAAGCGATCGGGATCACATCGGCACAGGGATTAGATTTTCAAAGCGTATGGATTAGTACTGTTATCCCGTAAAATTGACAAGGGCAATTTTACCGATAACCATACGGAAAATTTTGTTTCGATCCCTCGTTAGGGATCCCTCACGTTCGAAACGTTGTAAAATCCCTTCCCGGGAAATCTAGTTTTCGAACTTAGTCTTTCTGAGCCTTTTTTGGCTGGGCGCATGAAATATCCTTGTAACACTAACTTTTGATGCACCCCCTTAAAAGCCTTTGGCGCATGGTTTTCAATGTCAACACAACTTTTCATGCGCCAAAGAATGTTTAACCTTCCTGCGTGCACCCAAGTGCGCATGCGCTTGTGTTGATTGCTTTTGTTGCGCCACTTTTTGTGTTGCGCCACTTCTTTGATGCGCCCAAAGGGGCATCACATCTCATGTTCTTGCTTTTGGTGCGCGAAGGCCCGGCGAATCCCCTTCTCATGCAATAAATCTCATGCGCCTTTGAAAAAGTGGTTGGCGCATTTATGTCCAGTTTTTATATATATATATGGTTTGCGCGCCCAAATGTCATTTTCACTTTTGTTGAGCACGTGATCGTTCTGAACTTGTCAGCCTCTGCTCCATCGTTTTCATCATCCTGTGGACCCGTTGCAACTTTTGCTATATATCCAGGTAAGAGGTGTTATTTCTCTCTTGTGCGTTTTGTGCTTTCGGCATTCTGGTGTGTTCCTGGTTTGGTTCTTGCTTGTTGGGTGGTTGTTTATATATAAATATGTTGGCCTAGCCTCCTCCGTTTGCTGTCCCTCCCCCATGCTATCCTTCCTCTTTCCAGATCTGCTGGAGAAGGTCATTTTCTTGAAACCATGGTTGTAATCCTCTTGGTTTTAACCGTTTCATTTGCCCACTGAGCATGTTAAAAAAGAGAGGAGAAGAAATCTAAGAATCATGTAAAAACCCCTTTAAGAGTTTAGTTTTCTGTTTTTCTCCTTGGCGCGTCTGTAACCCCTGCAACACTAAGAACAGTTGCGCCCCCATGGCGCATCTACCCACCCTGTTACAAAAGCAAAATCCACGCCAATGGCGCACCCTTTCGGCCTGCTGCATCATGAGCTCATGCGCCCTCAAGGCGCGCCTTTTCCGCGTGCTACAAGTGCTGAAACTGCGCCCCAATGGCGCACCATCCATCCATGTTGCATCCTTTTTCCATGCGCCCATGGCGCACCCAGCTTCCATGCAACAAAATTTTTTTCCGCGCTAAGTATGAAGCTATAAAGGCGCAGGCGCATCCCCGATTGCAATAACACCATGTTGTGTGAGTTTTTCGTGCGCCGCGCCATATTCCCTTGGGCGCATCCTGTCCCAATGTAACACGTGCTTCTCATGCGCCCTATATCAAATGCAATATGCAGTATCCATGCGCCATGCGCCTTTGGCGCCAATTTAACCTCTGCAGCACTCCTTTTCTGTGCGCCCTATCTATTTAGCCCTGTTAGCTGCAGTTTTCATGCGCCCCGCGCCCTGAGCCTTAAAATCTCTAACTCTTTCTTCTGCTAACATTCCGATGGAAGATCAAATGGCTAATTCAACCTTTTTGGATTGGGTCTCGCTTCTTCTTCATGCAGATCAGCAGAATCAATTCAAAAGAACATATGTCTACATCCAGCAAGAGACCCACCAAACCAAGAGGAAAGGCTAAGCTTACAGAGGAAGAGATGAAGTACAAATATCAAAGGGTCAGGATGCCCGAATCACAGGCTGAATGCAGTATGGATGTCAGGGACTCAGAGTTGGGTCACATTGACATGGAAGAATTCTGGGTTAGGACTCAGAAGGTTACAAGAAGTCCGTGGATGGACAAATTAATAGCAAAGTGCCTGCATTTCATCGGAGGAATCCCGTCGGTCGGCGTCAACAATGAATTCATGATGGTGATTGCTCAATCTTACAACAAAGACACAAGATGTGTCGAAAACAGCAAGGGCGAGGTAGTCATCAACCTCACTGCCCGTCATTTTGAGATGATACTTGGCATCCCTCACCACCGGCACTTCGTGGCCGTCAGCCAAGAAGAGTGCATCAAGGCCTGGGAAGATAATGAAGACCAATGCATGCAACTAATGAACGAAGTCTACTTGAAAAACAAGAAGGTGGTAACCCGGTGGCCCCAGACCATCCACCGCAGTGACTTCTCAGAAGAGCTCAGCGATACTATTACTTTCCTGAGCAGGGTCTTCGGGCTTTCTGACGCCCACTACTTCCATAAATGGATGCTGAGGTACTTGGAAACAATGAATAAGAATGTGCCTGAGCAACGCTTTTGCTGGGGGGAGATTATAAGCAGCACCATTTCCGAGCGATTCTACAATTCGGTTCAAAGACAACGGGAGTATTCCATATGAACTCCTACGTGGTCTACGCTGCAGCGTCTGAGAGGGATTATCCAGGGCTAAACCGAAGTGGAATTTGGCCTCAGGTCAAAATATATGAATATTATCCAGAACTGAGGCTGGAGAATAGCATCCCTCAATTCGCCAAAATTAATGATGCTTTCTTCTATCACATCATTTTCCTGTTAAGGCCAAATCTAACTCATGGTCGCACGACCAAAAACATTGTGTCAACCGTGGAGAAGTGGGGGGCCCTGTTCACCCAATTTCCTACATTCACCTATCTGAGGGCTGCCAACTTTTTGGGAGAGCCAACCAGGCTACCGAGGTATGCTGGACCTAAGCTGATTCTACTAGAGCTATCAAGACAGCTGGTCACATACCATGAGAAATGCCTCAAAAGAAAGAAGGGCGGAACTCCTTTCCCCCTCACAGTAGGCCGATACACATGCTCCACTCATCACAAGGCGAAGGAAATGTTCGCAGAGCTGGAGCTGCTCAATTTAAAACATGACTTCCCAGCCAGGCCTACCTTTGACCCAAGGAGCTGCCTGCCAAGGGCTAAGCTTGATCCGATCCATGTCCCTCAAATTGAGGATATGTACATTGACGTCATCCACGAGGTGGAACTCAGAAGAAAGGATCATTCTCACTTAGCATTGGCGGAAATTATCCAATACGGAGTGGCCATTGTCCCCAAAGGCTTCCAAACTACGGAAGATGAAGTGGACAAGGTGTATAATGACACGGAAGGGGACGATTGGCCCTTCCCGCCATTGACAAGTAAGGCTCCTCAAACATTTGAGGAGAGGGTCAAGAGACTATGCGCGAGAATGAAAGCACCGGTGCCGCATGAACGGGCTGATCTACCTCGGGGTAGATTTCACAACCTCCCCATTGGGCAATGCACCTCCAAGGTCCAAGAAGCAGCTAAAAGGTAAAGGTGTAGAAGGTGAATCTAGCACCATTCAGGAAGAAGCCCCTGAAAGTCCTCTTTCCACAGCGCCTGAACAGGTAATAACTCTGGACTCGCCAGAGAAAGAAGCGGCAGGGATAGTCCCATACGCCCATCCACTCAGGATGTCGGCATTGCTACAACCACAGAGGTCCCTTCTGTCCCTTCTTCTTCTCTTTCTTCCCCTCCTCGAGTGACTCAAACGACCACCCCTTTGGTCGTGTCCTCCGCCCCTTCTTCTACTCTTTCCCCTGCCTCTTCGTCTATCTTCTCCTCCCTCGCTGATTTATCTTCTTCCATTTCTTCCCTCATTTCCGGGCTCCCTTCCCTTCCTTTGTCTTCTGCAGCTGCGTTTCCCTTCCTCCCGTGGACACTTCTTCGGCTATGATTTCAATGCCGCCGCCGCGTGTCTCCACGTTTTTCCCCTCTTCTACTGTTGCTCCCTCCTCCTCTGTCTCTGGTCCTTCTTCTATGGGACCAGCCTGGATCTCTCAGCAGCTGGCCAGCAAAAGAGGAAAGTTCCCATCGCTCCGATGGACTTTTCAGTAATTCCAGCCAAAGGGGCAAAGAAGCAAAAGCCTGTAACACGCTTCTCTCAAAGTGCTGCAGGTGAGAGGATCATGGAAATTGCATACCCCGATCCCCTCAAAGAGAAAAAGGATCTGTCTCCGACAGATTTTACTGTGACTCAAGTCACAATGGGGACGTCTTCTGAAAGTCTCCAGGGGGAAGCTCTTTCCGCAGTCGATGCCCTCTGCAAAAAGCTTCAAGAAATAAAAGAAGAGAAAAGGCTACTGAAGGAGCAGAACAAATATCTGCTTCAAGCCTTACAGAAGATGGGTAGTGCACCTCCCACGACTGCCGCCGAGACTTCTGAGCTTCTCAGCCAGGAGAAAATCAATGAATATTCAAAGATCGGCGAGCAGGGTATGGCCGTTTCTGCTTGGAGGAGCCAGATCCTCAAGGACAGTGAAAGAGTGATCGCCGAATATGTCAATTCATATCTAAACATCAAAAAGGCGAACAAGGAACTCCAAGTATTAGCGGGTCCCATATCAGAAGAGCTAGATCATGCTAGACTCCAACATGAGACCTTTCAACAAATGTTCGACTGTTCAGTCGAAGATCTGGTCAAGTTCGGAGTTTTCGGCCATCCAAGGGCCCTCAACAAAACCATGTCCACTCTGGACTATCGGATAGATCAGCTGGAATTTGTTCTGGAAAAGATAGACAAGGTGAAGGAAGAGGCCCTGGATGCGATGCATCAAATGGAGCGAATTGTTCTTAACATGTCTCCAGGGCTGCTCACTCCTTCCTTTACCATGAGATCAGCTGATGAAACTATCCGGATCTTCAAGGAGATCGCTTCTCAAGGAACGGGGCCAGAGGTCACATTTGACACTGAATCTATCAACAACCTGCTGGCCTGTAGGGACTTCATCGGGTTCCTCATTGAGGCGGAGAAAGATTATTCTAAACTCCCAGAAAAGCTCATAAGCGAGCGGGAGACTTGTGAAGCAATCAGCGAACAGCACAAGGATCCATCACAGGATCAATTTGGGCCCATGATTAACAAGTTTTTGGAATACCGTGCTCAGTTCCACATATCATCTCCTGAGCAACATCAGAAGTAGGCAACCCCCTTTCGGCCGCAGGATGACGATGACGAGTAGCTGCTTCTTCTTCTTCTTCTTCTTCTTCTTCTCTCTATTCTCCGACTTTCTTGTTGGAATGTCTAAAGTGTGTTGGCACAAATGATGACATCATCCATGTTGCATCATGGGATGATGTCATCCATCAAGTTGTCAAAAGTCAACATGACTTTTAGATATTTTGTAAATATCTTTGTAAATAGTTGTTGGCTCCTTTTTGCCTTCTCTTCTCCTCTTCTTTTATAAATACCCCAACACTTGTTGTGTTGAGGGATGGATGAATATCTTTCAGATGAGAAATAGGAGTAAGGAGAAAAGACTTTGAGCTTTTTGTAACAGAACAAATTAGTAATACAATATTTGGACTTTGTGCTGAATACCTGTGTTATATACATTAGATCTTTCTTATGTTAGATCTGTGTATTTATTCTGTTGGAGCTGCTTCTATTTTATTGTCATTTATTTATCATCAGTATTGCTTTGTTTATTTATGCAAGTAGGTTTGGCTCTGTTTACTACCAACCCAAAAACATAAATCTTCTGACCTTTCTGCTTTGGAATTCATTTCTTTTCTCCCTTCGGACCTGTTCCTTCTTCCTCCTCTCTCTCATTCCTTTCTCTTCGCAGCCGGAAATAAACCTCTTTGGGATGAGATCCCAAACCCCCGAAGGCAGAATCTGTGAGACTTGCATAGATTCCTGCTGGTAGAATAGCAATAAACCAGTTTCACTTTGCTGACTCAAAGAGGGGCTATGCCCTGCACACTGTTGGCTCGTTTATCCATAGATCTGCCCAAGTGACAGATTTTCGGACCAACAGTTTTTGGCGACTCCACTGGGAACGAATAGATCTGTCAGATCTATGATGGTAGTAAGATAAAAAATCAAGAAAAATCAAAGATTGCTGCCTGTTTGCAAATCTGAACTTTTTGTTAAAAATCCAAAAATTTGCAAAAGTGCTCAAATTGAAAAATTTTCTTCTGAGAGTCATAGATCTGGTCCAGTTAAAGATCTTTAGTTCGCTGAGTTTTGAAAAAATCAGTATTTTGCCATAGATCTGAGTTTTTGACTGTTTGCAAAAAGTTTGAAACCCTCTGAAAAAGTTAAAATCAGATCAGAAAATCAGCTTACTAATCTTCCCTGCCGTCTTATCCTCGTTGTAATTTGTCATTTAACCGCAATCGGTTTTCTGAAGAGGATAGTTTTTAAATATCTAGAAAAGTGCCTGCTGCTGGTTTTTGACAGAAAAACCAGAAAATCAGCAAGTACAACCAAAAAGAAAGTTTAAATCTGTGCCATAACATTGCAGATCTGGAAGGAACACTGGCGAGTGAACCTTTTACGCGCAGCAGGCGAGCCCGTGGAGAAGCTGATCCTACTTTCGATCTGCTTCAAAGGCACAATTTCAGCGTAACACCGACGTTTTTTCAGCACTAAGCTCGCTAGCCGGTCATCCAGGAGTGTCTCACCTTCACGAAGAAAAAGTCTTTTGCAGGGAGCATCCACATCCCTTTGTAGTGCCTTGCTACTCAGCGGAACTACACTTCCAGCTCGTGTTCTCTTTCCGGCTTTTCAGATGGCGGTACCATGGGGAAACGCGATGGGTCCTTTGGCTTTACCACATCCAGTTCACGCTCTCCCTCACGGAAATCGAAAGAATTTTCCCAAATTCGACGGGAGCGGAAATCAAAGCACGGATTCCCACATATCTGCATTCATCATGTCATGCAGTATTTTGGATGTGACCCACGAAGATGTGTCGGTTCGCCTTTTTCTGGAAACCCTACAAGGACCTGCAGCTGAATGGTTTCAGCATTTGCCGGCCGGATCTATCACCAGTTGGGCCACCTTACGGGATGCTTTTGAAGATAGGTACAAGCCTTCAGAGGATGCATTTGCATTATTATCACGAATCACTCACCTGAAGAAGGAGGCGAATGAGACCATGCGCGATTTTGTCGCCCGGTTCAATGCACTAATCAACCGTGTCCCTGTTGCCATGCTTCCAACGCCGGAAAATCAAAAGTGTTTCTTCGTAAATGCTATGAGCTCGAAAGTTAGTTTCTTGCTCCTTCAGGAACGAGTTGCCACCTTGGTTCTCGCCCAAGCCGCTGCCATTCGCATAGAGGATAATCTGATAATATCCGGTGAATTAAAAAAGGAATCAGCCAAGCCTAAATCTTTGGGCCCTTCGCCCACCACTTCGTCTGATCCAGCATTCCAAAAGATGGCAAACGATTTGCTCGCATTAAAGAAGCAGTTGGCCCAGGCCTCTCCCAGTTCCTCATACCGGGATATTCCGCGGAGGAATTTCGTTCCTAACAATGTTTCACAAAGACCGCGCTTACCTACAGCTGCTCCGCGGTTGGCACTTGAGGCCCCTCCGGTCAATGCTCTGGCCGAGATTGAAGAAGAAGAGCAGTATTATGAAGAACCTTCGTCTCAAGGCGAAGATGATCAAGATGTCGGTGAACCGACTGGCGACTCTACTATCGGGTATATGGAATTTGATGAGGAAGAATCTGATGAAGAAGAGGGTACCCAGGGGTACGCAAGCGGGCAGTCATATGTTGTTTTTACTCGTTCACAAGGAAAAGAAGCGGAAGTTGCTGCCCATGTCCAGCAGGAGAAGGCCGTGTCAAACGCGCCTCCGATCATTGCTAAAAGAGGTAATCCTCTTCCTACTCAACTCCCTGGCAAGTCTTTCACAAAGAAATCTTTTTCCCCTATCTCTCCTCCAAATCAGTCCTCTCACATTCCTACTAAGACCACCAATCCTATTCCATCATCGCGAGGTGAGGGACTCATTCCTTTACCAACGCAACCCTTGGCCGCATTTGATATTATAGATCATGCAAAAAAGACCAAGATCCAAATGTCTGAAGCTGAGTATCTTCAGTCAAACCCCGAACAGCTTGTAAGATTGACTAAGTATATCCAAAGTCAAGCTGTTATATCTAATCAGGTTTCCCCAAAAGGAATCCTTTCCACTCCCCCTGAATCCCATATAAATGTAGCTTCAACATCTGCGTCAGGCAAGATAGAACCTTTCTATCTCTCTCTGCTGATCAATGGTCACAAGCTGAGTAATTGCATAATTGATTCCGGGGCTTCTGACAACGTCATGCCGGCAAAAGTCGCCCACGCTTTGGGCCTCACTCTTACCAAGCCTTTCGGCAGATGTTATTCTTTGGAAACTAAGCAAGTTCCGTTGGTTGGCCAAATCAAAGACGCGCAATTTGCATTTGCGGCCTTCCCGGATAAAAGAGTAAAAATGACAGTCCTCGTTGCTGACATTCCGGCAGCCTATGGAATTTTGCTGGGAAGAAGTTTTTGCAGCGAAGTTGGTGGAGAAATTCATATGGACTGGTCTAAAGCTAGAATTCCAGTCAAAGGCGTAATGCAAACTTTGGAGCCGGAATCCCAAAAGAAGTACTTGGTCACTAGCTCTGAAGACCCCAAAGCTCAAATCCTTTTTGAATCATCAGGGATGGGGAATTACTTCTTATCTACCGAGACGGATAAAACAGGTGTCCTCGTTCAAGAAGGAGATCTTAATAAGATCTGGACATTGCAATTCGATGGCAGCTGTGCAACTAGTGGATGTGGCGCCGTGGGGCCGTGCTGATATCTCCTGAGGAAGAAGTCATTCCTCTCTCTTTCAAATTGCAGTTTTTCAACACTAACAATACTGCTGAGTATGAATCTCTCTTACTCGGTATGCAAGCCGCAAAGGAAAGAGGAATTAAAAATCTAAAAGTGCAAGGTGATGCTGAGCTGGTTGTAAATCAGGTCAAGAGGATTTACCAAGTGAAGAATGAAAGGCTCAGACATTACCGTAATGCGGTATGGGACAGCATTGAAGAGTTTGATGCCTTTTCAATTGAATCTATTCCAAGAGCCCAAAATGACATGGCTGATTCATTGGCTGTTTCAGCATCTCTCATGCTCCCACATCCAGGTTTGAAAACGAACAAGTACACCATTGAGGTGGTTTTCCGCCCGAGCGTGCCAGATAATTCTCAGCATTGGCAGGTGTTCAATGATGATAATCAACTCATTGCTTTCTGGAGAAGGCAGAAAATTTTAAAGAATTGCATTTTGAAGGGTCTACTTCCACTTGCCGTGAGTCAGTCACCGATCAAGGCAATGAATCTGAAGGTAACGATGGCATATGTCAGCTCAAGGGAAATAAAATTCCAAAGGGCCTGGTTTCTCTGGAACGCCTGTTTGACAGGCATGACCGTTTTGTAAGAAAGAAGAGGCGAGATGATCCTGGCTCGTCCCCAGAAACCGAACCGGTCAATATAGGTTCGATAGAACACCCGCAATTCGTGAACATTGGCAAATGTTGCACGCCTGAAGAGAAGTGAAAATTTGTCAAGTTGCTGAAAAAATATATGGATGTATTGGCATGGTCTTATGCCGATTTAAAGTCCTTCAAGCCGAAGGACGTTCAACACGATATTCCATTGAAAGACGATGTCAAAGCCTTCCGCCAGAAGCAGAGGCACTATAATCCCAAGATTTCGGGTACCATCCAGGCCGAAATTCAGAAGATGCTAGACGCAAGAATCATCTTCCCTATCCATCACAGTACTTGGGTAGCAAATATTGTGCCGGTCTTAAAGAAAAAGGTGAAATACGCATCTGCGTAGACTTTCGAAATTTGAATCAAGCTTCACTGAAAGACAACTACCCTCTTCCGATAATGGATCAAGTTCTGCAAGCAGTAACTGGATCAGAGATGCTGTCCATGCTTGACGGTTTTTCAGGTTACAATCAGATTGAGGTTTCACCTGAAGATCAATTCAAAACAGCATTCACTACTCCCTAGGGTACATTTGCCTACAGCAGGATGCCTTTCGGCCTAACTAATGCTGGTGCCACTTTTCAGCGGGCCATGGACTTTGCATTCAAAGGTATGATGGGAAAAGTCATCGTGGTTTACCTAGATGACTTAACCGTGTTCTCTAAACAGTGAAATGATCATTGTGATCATTTGGAGCAAGTGTTGGCCAGGTGCCGAGAACATGGGATTTCCCTAAACCCAAAAAAGTCTGTTTTTGGAGTCACGGAAGGGAAGTTGCTAGGCCATGTGGTCAGCAAAGAAGGAACAAAGATAGATACTGAAAGAGTTAAGGCTATTCAAAGCCTTACTCTGCCTACAAGCAAGACTGGTGTTCATTCTTTCTTTGGAAAGGTGAACTTTCTCAGGCGTTTTGTTCCTGACTTTGCTGAAAAGACCCGTCACATATTGAACATGATGAAGGGGTCACCAACTTTCAGATGGAGTGAAGAGGGGAAAAGGTCATTTGAAGAAATAAAAGCTTCCGTTGCTCATGCACCAGTCCTGGTATGTCCAGATTTCTCCAAGGACTTCATCATGTATAGTTATGCATCTGAGCATACTGTGTCTGCAATCTTAATGCAAAAGAACTCGGAGGATGTTGAATCTCCAATCGCATTCATGAGTTCTCCTCTCAAACCTCACGAACTAAAGATGACTCAATTGGAAAAGCACGCTTTTGCCGTTGTTAAAGCAGTGAAAAATTTCAGGTATTACATCCTAAACTCGCATACGGTGGTGCTGGTTCCAGACACGGCAGTAAAATCAATTCTAACTCAGCAGGAGTTAGGAAGCTTGCGAGGAAATTGGATCGCAAAGGTCCAGGAGTATGACCTAGATATTAAACCAACCAAGCTGGTAAGAGGCAAGGGCCTGTGTCAGCTAATGGCTGAAAACAAAGATTCAGAAAATCCTGATGAGAGGGGTGACTACATCGAAGAAGCGCGGGACCCAGCGAAGGGCACGATTCTCTGCCTCTGGTTCTATTTGTTGCAACTAGTGATGAGTGGTACTCCGACATCGCTTTCTTCCTTACCTACGGCGAATGCCCGATGCACCTAACTGCAAAGGAGAAGCGCACTATAAAGCTCAGGGTGGCTAAATACGTCATCTGGGATGACGGCTTATATAAGCGCGGGATAGATGGCATCTTCCTGCGATGTGTCGACAAGCCCCAGCAAGTAAAACTACTGGAAAGTTTTCACAATTCAGCTTGTGGAGGGCATTTCTCTTCATCCGTAACTGCACACAAGATCATTCGAGCCAGGTATTATTGGCCGACGCTCTTTCAAGATACAGCCACCTGGGTGGCGAAATGTGAACCCTGCCAACAATTTGTTGGCAAGCCCAAGCTGGCTGCCCTTCCCCTAAGGCCGATCATTATCAATGAACCATTCAGACAATGGGGAATTGATTTTATTGGCGCACTCAATCCTCAATCGAGTGCTGGACATAGCTATGTCCTTACAGCAACGGATTACTTCACCAAGTGGGTGGAAGCCATACCTGTCAAGCATGCCACTTCTGAGGTGGTTTGCAATTTCATTAAAGAAAATATCATTGTCAGGTTCGGCGTTCCAAACAAAATCGTTGCTGATAATGCTTCTAACTTCTCCTCACGAGAAGTTATTAGTTTTTGCTATGAATATGGGATAACCTTGGCTCACGCATCCGACTATTATCCTCAGGGAAATGGTCAAGCGGAATCCAGCAACAAGAACTTGGTGGCCATCATACGAAAACTGGTGGAATCAAATCAGCGGATGTGGCACAAGTCCTTATACGACGCTTTGTGGGCGGATCGTATTACTCCCAAGAGATCTCTCGGCATGTCACCTTTTCAAGTGTTATATGGCATTGATGCCGAGCTTCCCATTTCTGCGGAACTTCCTGCTCTGCGCTTGGCACGAGCCATTGAAGATGAAACTTTCCAAAGTTCTCTTGAAAAGAGAATCATGTATCTGGCAGAACTTGAAGAAAAGAGAGTGAAGGTGGTCGATAGGATCACTGAACATCAGAATCAAGTTAAGAGGCTTTTTGATAAGAAGGCCAAGCAAAGGGATTTTCAAGTGGGAGATCTCGTCCTTTTATGGGACAAGCGAAAAGAACCAAAGGGCATGCATGGAAAGTTTGATTCCCTATGGAGAGGGCCCTTCAAAATCAAGCAACTCAACGGAGAGAATAGTTTCTATCTCTCGTATCTAGATGGAACTGAGCTCCGCTTCCCTATAGCGGGCAGCATCTGAAGATCTTCAGGAAGTAGAGCTTGCTCTCTTCTTTGTACAAATTGCTTTAAGTTGTGTGTTTGCTTTCGTCGTGTGTTTGCTTTCGGTTTGTCGTGTGTTTCTTTTGTTCTCCCTCTGGTCCCCCTTGTTTTTGACTCTGTTACCCAATGGATAGGCACAAGTGATCTGGGATTCTCTACCCCTGATTTTACTCAGGGATAGTCCCCAGAAAGAGCCAGCTGTTATCCCGTAAAATTGACAAGGGCAATTTTACCGATAACCATACGGAAAATTTTGTTTCGATCCCTCGTTAGGGATCCCTCGCGTTCGAAACGTTGTAAAATCCCTTCCCGGGAAATCTAGTTTTCGAACTTAGTCTTTCTGAGCCTTTTTTGGCTGGGCGCATGAAATATCCTTGTAACACTAACTTTTGATGCGCCCCCTTAAAAGCCTTTGGCGCATGGTTTTCAATGTCAACACAACTTTTCATGCGCCAAAGAATGTTTAACCTTCCCTGCGTGCGCCAAGGCGCATGCGCTTGTTGATACAACTTGTGTTGCCACTTTTTGGTGCCGCTAATCTTTGATGCGCGAAAGGGCGCATCCTTCCGTCATCTCGAAAAAATCTCATGCACCTTTGAAAAAGTGGTCTCATGCGCATTTATGTGGTTGGCTAGTTTTTTATATATATATGGTTTGCACGCCCAAATGTCATTTTCACTTTTGTTGAGCACGTGATCATTATGAACTTGTCAGCCTCTGCTCTGTCGTTTTCATCATCCTGTGGACCCGTTGCAACTTTTGCTATATATCCAGGTAAGAGGTGTTATTTCTCTCTTGTGCGTTTTGTGCTTTCAGTTCCTGGTGTGTTCCTGGTTTGGTTCTTGCTTGTTGGGTGGTTGTTTATATATAAATATGTTGGCCTAGCCTCCTCCGTTTGCTGTCTGCCCCCCATGCTATCCTTCCTCTTTCCAGATCTGCTGGAGAAGGTCATTTTCTTGAAACCGTGGTTGTAATCCTCTTGGTTTTAACCGTTTCGTTTGCCCACTGAGCATGTTAAAAAAGAGAGGAGAAGAAATCTAAGAATCATGTAAAAAACCCCCTTTAAGAGTTTAGTTTTCTGTTTTTCTCCTTGGCGCGTCTGTCCCTGCAACACTAAGAACAGTTGTGCCCCCATGGCGCATCTACCCGCCCTGTTACAAAAGCAAAATCCGCGCCAATGGCGCACCCTTTCGGCCTGCTGCATCATGAGCTCATGCGCCCTCAAGGCGCGCCTTTTTCCGCGTGCTACAAGTGCTGAAACTGCGCCCCAATGGCGCACCATCCATCCATGTTGCATCCTTTTTCCATGCGCCCATGGCGCACCCAAACTTCCATGCAACAAAAGTTTTCCTGCTAAGTATGAAGCTATAAAGGTGCGCGGCGCATCCCCATTGCAATAACACCATGTTGTGTGAGTTTTTCGTGCGCGCCATATTCCCTTGGGCGCATCCTGTCCCAATGTAACACGTGCTTCTCATGCGCCCTATATCAAATGCAATATGCAGTATCCATGCGCCATGCGCCTTTGGCACCAATTTAACCTCTGCAGCACTCCTTTTCTGTGCGCCCTATCTATTTAGCCCTGTTAGCTGCAGTTTTCATGCGCCCCGTGCCCTGAGCCTTAAAATCTCTAACTCTTTCTTCTGCTAACATTCCGATGGGAGATCAAATGGCTAATTCAACCTTTTTGGATTGGGTCTCGCTTCTTCTTCATGCAGATCAGCAACTGAATTCAAAAGAACATATGTCTACATCCAGCAAGAGACCCACCAAACCAAGAGGAAAGGCTAAGCTTACAGAGGAAGAGATGAAGTACAAATATCAAAGGGTCAGGATGCCCGAATCACAGGCTGAATGCAGTATGGATGTCAAGGACTCGAGTTGGGTCACATTGACATGGAAGAATTCAGGTTAGGACTCGAGAAGGTTACTGAGAAGTCCGTGGATGGACAAATTAATAGGCGGTGCCACTGCATTTCACCGGAGGAATCCCGTCGTCGCCGTCAACAATGAATTCATGATGGTAATTGCTCAATCTTACAACAAAGACACAAGATGTGTCGAAAATAGCAAGGCGAGGTAGTCATCAACCTCACTTTGCCCGTCGTCATTTGAGATGATACTTGGCATCCCTCACCACCGGCACTTCGTGGCCGTCAGCCAAAAAGAGTGCATCAAGGCCTGGGAAGATAATGAAGACCAATGCATGCAACTAATGAACGAAGTCTACTTGAAAAACAAGAAGGTGGTAACCCGGTGGCCCCAGACCATCCACCGCGGTGACTTCTCGAAGAGCTCGGTGATCTATTACTTTCTGCGCGGGGTCTTCGGGCTTTACGCGCCCACTACTTCCATAAATGGATGCTGAGGTACTTGGAAACAATGAATAAGAATGTGCCTGAGCAACGCTTTTGCTGGGGGGAGATTATAAGCAGCACCATTTCCGGCGATTCTGATAGTTCGAAGCCACAATGCAGGAGTATTCCATATGAACTCCTACGTGGTCTACGCTGCAGCGTCGGAGAGGGATTATCCAGGGCTAAACCGAAGTGGAATTTGGCCTCAGGTCAAAATATATGAATATTATCCAGAACTAAGGCGGAGAATAGCATCCCTCGGTCGCCAAAATTAATGATGCTTTCTTCTATCACATCATTTTCTGTTAAGGCCAAATCTAACTCATGGTCGCACGACCAAAAACATTGTGTCAACCGTGGAGAAGTGGGGGGCCCTGTTCACCCAATTTCCTACATTCACCTATCTGAGGGCTGCCAACTTTTTGGGAGAGCCAACCAGGCTACCGAGGTATCTTGGACCTAAGGCGATTCTACTAGAGCTATCAAGACAGGCTGGTCACATACCATGAGAAATGCCTCGAAAAGAAAGAAGGGCGGAACTCCTTTCCCCCTCACGGTGAGGCGATACACATGCTCCACTCATCACAAGGCGAAGGAAATGTTCGCGAGTGGAGCTGCTCAATTTAAAACATGACTTCCCGGCCAGGGCCTACCTTTGACCCAGGAGCTGCTGCCCGAGGGCTAAGCTTGATCCGATCCATGTCCCTCAAATTGAGGATATGTACATTGGCGTCATCCATGAGGTGGAACTCGGAAGAAAAGGATCATTCTCACTTAGCATTGGCGGAAATTATCCAATACGGAGTGGCCATTGTCCCAAAGGCTTCCAAACTACGAAGATGAAGTGGACAAGGTGTATAATGACACGGAAGGGGACGATTGGCCCTTCACGGCCATTGGCAGAAGCAAGAGCTCCTCAAACAATTGAGGAGAGGTCGAGAGACTATGCGCGAAACGAGCATTGGTGCCGCATGAGCAGGCTGATCTACCTCGGGGTAGATTTCACAACCTCCCCATTGGGCAATGCACCTCCAGGTCGAGAAGCGGCTAAAAGGCAAAGGTGTAGAAGGTGAATCTAGCACCATTCGGAAGAAGCCCACTGAAAGTCCTCTTTCCACGGCGCTTTGAGCAGGTAATAACTCTGGACTCGCCGAGAAAAAGCGGCGGAGGATAGTCCCATCGCCCATCCACTCGGGATGTCGGCATTGCTCTGACCACGAGAGTCCCTTCCCTTCTTCTTCTCTTTCTTCCCCTCCTCAGAGTGACTCAAACGACCACCCCTTTGGTCGTGTCCTCCGCCCCTTCTTCTACTCTTTCCCCTGCCTCTTCGTCTATCTTCTCCTCCCTCGCTGATTTATCTTCTTCCATTTCTTCCCTCATTTCGGGCTCCCTTCCCTTCCTTTGTCTTCTGTAGTTGCGGTTTCCCTTCCTCCCGTGGACACTTCTTCGGCTATGATTTCAATGCCGCCACCGCGTGTCTCCACGTTTTTCCCCTCTTCTATTGTTGCTCCCTCCTCCTCTGTCTCTAGTCCTTCTTCTATGGGACCAGCCTGGATCTCTCAGCAGTGGGCCAGCAAAAGAGGAAAGTTCCCATCGCTCCGATGGACTTTTGATAATTCCAAAAGGGGCAAAGAAGCAAAGCTGTAACACGCTTCTCTCGAAAGTCTTTGCAGGTGAGAGGATCATGGAAATTGCATACCCGATCCCTCAAGAGAAAAAGGATCATCTCGGCCAGATTTCTGTGACTCAAGTCACAATGGGGACGTCTTACGAAAGTCTCCGGGGAAGCTCTTTCATGCGGTCGATTCCCTCTGCAAAAAGCTTGAGAAATAAAAGAAGAAAAAGGCTACTTGAAGAGCGAACAAATATCTGCTTCAAGCCTTACAGAAGATGGGTAGTGCACCTCCCACGACTGCCGCCGAGACTTCTGAGCTTCTCAGCTAGGAGAAAATCAATGAATATTCAAAGATCGGCGAGCAGGGTATGGCCGTTTCTGCTTGGAGGAGCCAGATCCTCAAGGACAGTGAAAGAGTGATCGCCGAATATGTCAATTCATATCTAAACATCAAAAAGGTGAACAAGGAACTCCAAGTATTAGCGGGTCCCATATCAGAAGAGCTAGATCATGCTAGACTCCAACATGAGACCTTTCACAAATGTTCATTGTTGATCGAAGATCTGTCAAGTTCGGAGTTTTCGGCCATCCAGGGCCCTCAACAAAACCATGTCCACTCGGACTATCGGATAGATCAGCTGGAATTTGTTCTTGAAAAGATAGACAAGGTGAAGGAAGAGGCCACTGGATGCGATGCATCAAATGGAGCGAATTGTTCTTAACATGTCTCGGGGGCTGCTCACTCCTTCCTTTACCATGAGATCGGTGATGAAACTATCGGATCTTGAGGAGATCGCTTCTCAAGAGCAGGCGGAGGTCACATTTGACACTTGAATCTATCAATAACTGCTTTGCTGTAGGGACTTCATCGGGTTCCTCATTGAGGCGGAGAAAGATTATTCTAAACTCCCGAGAAAAGCTCATAAGCGGCGGGAGACTTGCGAAGCAATCGCGAAGCGCACAAGGATCCATCACAGGATCAATTTGGGCCCATGATTAACAAGTTTTTGGAATACCATGCTCAGTTCCACATATCATCTCCTGAGCAACATCAGAAGCAGGCAACCCCCTTTCGGCCGCAGGATGACGATGACGAGTAGCTGCTTCTTCTTCTTCTTCTTCTTCTTCTTCTTCTCTCTATTCTCCGACTTTCTTGTTGGAATGTCTAAAGTGTGTTGGCACAAATGATGACATCATCCATGTTGCATCATGGGATGATGTCATCCATCAAGTTGTCAAAAGTCAACATGACTTTTAGATATTTTGTAAATATCTTTGTAAATAGTTGTTGGCTCCTTTTTGCCTTCTCTTCTCCTCTTCTTTTATAAATACCCCAACACTTGTTGTGTTGAGGGATGGATGAATATCTTTCAGATGAGAAATAGGAGTAAGGAGAAAAGACTTTGAGCTTTTTGTGTGAAAAAATTAGTAATACAATATTTGGACTTTGTCTTTGAATACATGTTATATACATTAGATCTTTCTTATGTTAGATCATGTATTTATTTTCATTTGGAGTGCTTCTATTTTATTGTCATTTATTTATCATCAGTATTGCTTTGTTTATTTATGCAAGTAGGTTTGGCTCTGTTTACTACCAACCCAAAAACATAAATCTTCTGACCTTTCTGCTTTGGAATTCATTTCTTTTCTCCCTTCGGACCTGTTCCTTCTTCCTCCTCTCTCTCATTCCTTTCTCTTCGCAGCCGGAAATAAACCTACTGGGATGAGATCCCAAACCCCCGAAGGCAGAATCTATGAGACTTGCATAGATTCCTGCTGGTAGAATAGCAATAAACCAGTTTCGCTTTGCTGACTCAAAGAGGGGCTATGCCACACTGCTGTTGGCTCGTTTATCCATAGATCTCGCCCAAGTGGCGATTTTCGGACCAACGATGACCAGGATATTATTCTTGAATTCATGCCCAATGGATGCTTCAAGGCCACTGGTCTCTTCATCTAGCAAGCATATGTCCCCTGTGAGTCACCAATTGTTATCTCAATTTTCCCCCCTAGAAAAATTGGATCACCCACGACCCGTCAAGAAAAAAATTCAAAAATGGTTCCTTTATGTGAGCCCATGCTTCAAATCCAATAAAAAGGTTATAGGTGGGATATATAATGGAATAGCATGGTCGGGGAAGAGAAAGTAGTGTCAAAGAAACCAAAGGCTCAAAAGAAAAGAAACAAGAAGGTTTGAAGTTTTGGGCTTTGTAAATAGTTCTAACAAGCCCCAAAATTGGATAAGTATGAAGGGGACAGCGAAAATCTGCCAAGTTTCCAAATGATGCACCTCTAAATATTAAATCCCGGGCCAAGACCCAAATAAGTTTCGGGCCTCCACGTGTCTAGAGCCCCAAAAGTTACACCGGCCATTGAAAAGTCTTTGACTCGGTGAAAGGTGCTAAGTGTCGCTCGACACAATTCAAAGATGGGAGCCCAAGGTAGAGACTCAAACTTGTGTCATCCCTCCACGTGGAAAATGGTTGACATAGGTCAAAAGGATGGTGGGCCAAAATCAACTAAGTATAGAGTGCAGGTGGAAGGCGCCACATGTCTTAATGACGCTCCTTCAAAGGTAAAATCCTAAGCGATTTCAAGTGAGCATGGGCCTTCCACATCCGAGGTCTAAAAAAGGGACAGAGTCGGGTTGAATAGTCAAAGAAAAGGTATGCCGTGGAAGGAGTCAAGTTTCAAGCATGGTCCTACTTAAAAATAAAATTTTGGGGTGGGTTTCCAAACAAGTGCCAAGCCTCCACGTGTCGAGGGTCAGACTTTTGGCCCCACCGAGCAAAGGACTCAGGAAAAATACAAAAGAACACCATTGAGCTCACGGAAGACACCACATGTCAATCTGGCACAATTTTATAAGTGAAAGGAAGGGGCCAAATCTTCAAGGTGCGTGAGGCTACCACATGGACCCGATAAAGAGAGACTCTTTCAAATGTTGCACGCTCATGTCCAGGAACTTCAAATAGCCATATCATTTGATTGGGAACTCAGATTAGGAGGGAGAAGAATTTTTGGAAACATCTCGACACCCTCTATGCCATGGAAACATAAAAGATCATTCTTAATAAGCTTTAGAGGGTAAAAAATTGGAAAATGTTTTCCAGTCCATTAATCTAGAATATGATTTCTTCAACTACCAGACTAGATTTAATTTGATCCGTTAGGGAACCAGAATCGACAGATTGTAGGTGGATTTGAGAGGGTGTTGATTGATAGTGGTTGAGATTTCAAATTAGGATTCAATGCACATCTCAAGGTGGTTGAAGTAGGATTCAAATTTTCCCTCCTCTCTCTCTCTCTTATTATTCCTATATATGGTAAAGGAGGGGCATATTCAAATGGTTGGTCATTGTTTCTCCTCTTCCCTCCTCTCTCTTTCTTCCTTAGGGTATAATGTGGAGTCTAAACCTCCTCCCATGGCTCTGTAATGGTCTTTTCTTACCTCTTTCCCACTGATGATGTATTGTGTAATATTTTGGAGTAATAAAATCTGCTTTCGTGATACATTTGTCCATTTTTGGCTTATTTTGTTGTCTCTTCTTACCTCTCATCACTGCAGGGTATACTGTGCATAATTTGATCTTTGTTTCAAGTTTCTGGGAGCCGTGTTTAATGGGTTTTTATGTGGTGTTATGTGTGAAATCTATCTTTGGTCCGTGGTGTTTTCTCCCACCCTCTCCTTTGCTCACCTCTCTCCACTTCAAGAAGTCAAATCTATGATTCAACCACTTCATTTTCTAGTGTATCACCACTTAGTGTAGGATCTTTCAACCTCTCTCTCTCTCTCTCTCTCTCTCTCTCTTTGTCCTGTGGAATGGTTAGATTAGGATAGAATAGGTTGCTGCCCGCACCGGAGTAGCTTGTGGCGGGTAGATTAGGAAGCAAGAACCGGCTTTCTCGGAGGTCCATCTCAAGTTTTGCAAACTCCCACCACTTGAGAGATGGTCCCATGTTGTGAAATCACACTAAATGCCCCACTTCACAACTCAGCCATGGATTCAAGGGTGTTATGATTCTACACTAACAAGAGATTACACTAAGTGGTGGTACACCAGAAAAGGAAGTGGTGAGATACTCTGTTGAGGGAGAATGAAATAGGGAAAATGGGACTAAGAGAGGTCAGATAGAAGTGACACAGACCGAGATCCAAATCCACTATCAAAACTCCACGAAGCATGACATATTACACCTACAAATGTGAAATACATACATAGGGAGCAAACACGAGATAGAGAGGCACAAAGAAACAATCAAAACAATGTCAAAGGTCGAAAGACACCAAAAACAATATTTTATTTCTCTAAAAGGCCTGCACAGACTATTACATGTGTGCTCAGAGGCACAAATACACTCTCTAGGAATGGAGAAGGCTTGCAACTCAAATGGAGTTGAGAAATGACTTTGACAGAGTTTCCCTACATCCCAGAATGTCTCTCCCTTCTCAAATGATAAGTGTTACAATATATAGGATATGAAAACTAGAAAGAGAGAGGAGAAACTCAACTCGATTTTAAAATATAACCACCAATCATCAATACCCACCATCAATCCACCCTTCATCTATCGAGTCTGGTTCCCTATGTCCATTCAACATGTTGAAGAAGGAAGAATGGCGGATCGAATCGAATCAGATCTAGTAGTTGAAGTAATCAGATTCTACATTAATTTCCTAAAAGAAATTTTCCCATTTTCACCCACCTAACCTCATCAAAATTAAAGTTTCAGGATCCCATGGCGTAGATGAGGTTGATACATTTCCAACGGTGCCAAATTTGTTGAATTTCAGGCACTGGATTGAAAGATATGTCCATTTTAATGTTTGAGTTGGGTCCGTACAAAAATGGTGAAAACCAGTTAGCAGAATGGTCCGTGGGCCTAAAACTCACTTTGTGCCTTTTAGCACCAAAAATACAAAATTTAAAAATCATCCCATAACCCTACAATTCATTTTTGTCAAAAAACCATCCTCGGGCCCACAGGTCCACATTTTCCATTTGGGTGAAAAGTCCCTCTCAGGCCCACCGGCATGCATGCAATTGAGGCTTGACACGTGACTCCTTGGGCATCAGTAGAGATGCAACTCATTTTTTCACTTTACCCCTTCTCGGGGCAAAAGTTAAAATTGCATTCGACGACTCCCCTTCCCACTTTGATTTTTCAACATGGATACGTGGCGAAATGGCGTGATGGTTTGGGGACCACTTCTAGATTTACCTTTTGAAGATGCGTCAAGAAGACATGTGGTGGCTTCTACGGCTTTCTCTGTCCTTTGTATTTTTGCTAATTACATTTTTGCTTGGTGGGGCCATATAGTCTAACCCTAGACACGTGGAGGCTTGGCACTTGTTTGAAAGCCCACTCTGAATTTTACTTTTGAAGTAGCGTTGTCTTGACAGATTGGCTCCTTCAACTGGCCTGCCTCTATTTTGACTATTCAACCCCCAAATCTATCCCTTTTTTGACCTGGGACATGTGGTGATCTCGCGCTCATTTGGGGACTGCCTCTAGACTTTCCTTTTGAAATTGTGCCAATGAGACACGTGGAGGCTTCCACTGGTTCTCTATACTTAGTTGTTTTGGGCCCACTCTCTTTTTGGTCCCTAGACACGTGGAAGCCCCACACTTGTTTGAGTCTCCATTTTGGATTCAATCTTTGGAGGTGTGTCGTTTAGACACTTGGAAAATTTTGTTTCTCCTCCGCATACTTAGCCAATTTAGGCTCACTCTAAATCATTTGTGAAGCCTAGAAACTTTGAGCCTTTCCCCATTTTTCTCCTTTGATCCTCTAGTTTCTTTGACACTGTTTGCATCCTTAGCCGACCTGCTCCTCCATTTTCAAGCCCAACTTCAACGTGATCATTAGATTTTAAACGTGGGCACGCGTGATAGAACGACCCTTAGATTTCTTCTATGTGAGGTTGTTTGATCCTTTGCAAACCTTGCTCCTCCATTGTAGAGTCCCTTTGTTTCCTAATTATTGGATTTGAATGCGAGTTCTCTAGTTTCTTCTGTGTGGGGTCGTGTTTGACCAATTTTATCTAAAGGAAAAATTGGTATAACAAAGATCTTCTCCACCTAACCCAATGTACACTCCTTTCCCCATGTACAATTACATTCTTGAAAGATTTAGTCAAAATACCATTATTTCCCCAATAGACGACACACACAAAAATCTAAAAATAAAAATAAATGACTCAAGAAGGGGAACAAACAAGCCATCACCTTTCACATCCCTCACCCAAAACTCACATCAATAATCAAAGCAAAATATTCACCTAACAATGCAATTCAACCAAGAAATGAAAGTGCATTTAAACCTTATGACAAAAATTACAAAAATGAGTCAAAATTCATAAATAAACCTACAAAATTACCCCACCTATGATAGGTTATGGGTATGGGCTCTTTTAAAGTTGTAAGGACAAGGTTAGATGACAAGATGGTTACCCAAAACTTCACTCCAAGACCAAATCCGCCCCTCCATTACTTTTTGGGTTTTGGAACTCATTAATTTGTTCCCACCTACTAAGAGGGTCATAGAAAAATCAAATCAACACATGAGCGAGACTAGAAAAATTACAAAAAAATTAAATTAAAGAAAATGCAAGGGTGCACAACAAAAAGGGGCCTCAATCATAGGTATGCCAAAATAAATCAAACAACTATAAAAATTACAAGGTCATAGCCACTTTTTTTATCCACACTACATGTTTCTCAAGGTGGCCAATGGGTCTTGACTCAAACATTCTTCTTATGTTTGGGGCCTTGGCTCCCATGTGTGCTATATATATATATATATATATATATATATATATATATATATATATATATATATATATATATCTTGTACATTGATACACATTACACGCACATCAAATATGTCCAAAATACTTCCAAAACATACATTCACATATACTATGATCATCACAACCAAAATACACCAATATCAATCATCAATCATTGTTATTAGCATAATTACATGTAACACAAGAAATTTGAGCACAATTGTGTTAGTAAAACATTTCATCATTTAAATTTTTCACAAAATATGAATGTTAGGACATTATCACAATCATCAAATAATCACATGATCAATATAAACACAGTAATACCATAATCCTACATCACAAGGTTAGCACCATCCATGTGTACAATATATACATACATTTAAACATCAACACCATCTAATTGAATTTGACATGTCATGCTGATATAAATAGTGTCTCAATATCAAAATCTCCTATCGGTGTCCAATTAAATAGATAACAAGTTAAGATCAACTAGTCTAATATAATAAAAAAATTTATAAGGGGAGTGAGCAATATAGATGGGATTGAGATTAACATATTGATATTAAACAAAATTAAAAAAACATAATTGTTAATGAATACAATTATATTTTTTGAATTAAAATTACGTATTACATAATTTTGTTAAATCAACTTAAGTGTTAACACTCCTCAAACATACATTACAACTTTATGTACAATTGTTAAGTTAGTGTAAATTTAATTTATTTATTTCACTCCTTATAAATGCAAAATAAATATTATTTTATAATTTGAAAACATATTTTATTCAACATAAACTTTGTAATTTTTTATTTAAAAAGAGTATTTTATCTAATAAAATTAATAAAGAAATTAGTTAAGATCATTTCATGCATCGTCAAACTTATTGGGACTTACTTTTTATCATTTTTAATTTGCAATCAAATTAATAGCTTAGATATTTATTTTGATGATGTTAATAGTTTATATTTAATTATATAATTATTTTATAAAGAGGAAGGTTTCGAAGAATATATTTTATTCTTTTAGTGCACCTTCTTTTAAATTTACAAATTTAAAAGTCAATAACCTTGCTTAATTCAAAAACATCTGAATTTGGGAACAAATATGTTATCCTCCTCAGTGACTTCAGCCAATTACCAACGGTTTTGGATAGTCCTCTTTATGCAAGTAATTCCTTTTGAGCTATCCTTTGGAAGGTATTCCATTCTTCCATTACATTAAAAACAATATTTCAACAACAAGGAACAACCAATGCAAAAATTGTATTTTGGAATTTACTTCTCCGCATGGAAGATTTGAATCCTTTTATTGAGGATCGGGAACTCCTAATGTCTCGCATCGAATCACACCTAACTTTGTAGGAGCTCAACATTTTGAAGGAAACACCAAATTTCTTTGCAAATAATGATCTCATGGACTCCTACAATTTACGAGATGTTGAAAGCATTGAGCGTTCGATCACCAATTCCATTTCTAAAAGTAACAAGTGATCTTGAATAGGAGATCCTGATGATGATCAGTTGGAACACAAAGTTCTACTATGCAAACAACAAAAAATCATGCTTATTCCTAATTTATGGGTTGATGTAGGCCTCGTAAATAGTGCTATTGGAACAATCACCGACATTGTTTATGACGCATCAATGCCACCACCAACATTACTTTATTTGTTGTTGTAAAATTTGATAGATACAACGGCCCATGTTGGGATCCCTCCAACCCGTTACATATTCTGATACCCCTATTTTGAGATGAAACCGAAGACAAATTTTGATTAAAATGGCTTGGGATTCCCTATCCACAACTCAGGTAGCAACTTACTTTTCATAGAGCAATAGTCGACATTGGAATCACTGAAAAGTTGGGTATGACATTCACAACTTTCTCTAGAGTTCCCTCGCTTGCAAATCTACGCATTTCACCTCCTTTTCATTCGAAAGGTACTAAAAATTGTCTCACGTAACAACACTTGGAGTAAGAAGAAATGAGGAGTCAAGACTACTTTAACTCAACCCATCATAAATACTACCCTCTACTTTGATAGCACCTCCACTACTACTTTACTCAACACTTCTTGTATCCAAAGCGGCAGTGTCGTTCAAGGGGTATCAAATGTATTCATGTTTAGTGAAAATAAAATTGTCCACAAAAGGCTACCATTCATGATATAAAATATGCAAATGTACAAAGGTCTTCATGTATACATGTTTAGTTCAGATGTCATGATATAAGATTTGCAACTCTATATGTACGAATTTGTAACAAATTTAAATGTACACATAGAAAAAATCAATGTAATGTTTCATCTATATTCCTACACTACCACTATCAATCCCACCCCTTATCGATTATACAAAAAAAGTTTTTTCAAACAAAATACCAACCAAACAACCAATGCAACACTAACACAATTTCTCCGAAATAATTACAAACCACATCAACTACAAAAGTAATTAACTATCCAAAACAGTATCAAATATATTCATGTTTAGTGCGAAAAAATTGGCCACAAAAGGCTACCACTCATGATATAAAATCTGCACATGTACAGAAGTCTTCATGTAACATGTTTAGTTCAAATAAAATAGTCAAAAAACACTACCACTCATGATATGAGATTTGCAAATGTATATGTACAAATTTGTAATAAGCTTGAAATGTAGAGATGAAACCTATAAATGAATTGGTTCATCTATATATCTTCACTTACAAAATCAATCACCATTATTAACAACATCAACTACAAAAGCAATAATTATCCCTCTAAAACAAATAACATATACCATTTGACATTCACATTGCATAGTACACATGCAATTACTAGTTTTATTTCATAGAGGAAGGTTTAAAAGAATATATTTTATTCTTTTAGTGCACCTTCTTTTAAATTAAAAATTTAAAAGTCAATAACCTTGCTTAATTCAATAAAATACATTTTAGTTTTATCATTTGAGATATATATTTAATGTTTTTGTTATTTCAACAAAAACTGCTTACACATAGATGAAACTTTTCACTCATCTCCATTATTTTAACAATATGACTATTATTATTCACAATACTTGTTTTGAAAAGTAGCCATCCTTCCAAAGCTAAACTAACCACTATCTTTAGTTGAAAAATGTGCAGCATAGAATAATTCAAAGAGTTATTATTCGGTTAAAAGTTAATGGATCCAAAAGTACATTCATAGTCAAATATTAAATAGTGTCGTATTTTGGTGGGTTTTATCGTACTTTCGACACATTCTATGGTTATCGATTATTTGTGGTTGTCAAAGTTGAAGAGCATATCTGATATGTTTTATGTACTTTAAAATAAGGATGAATAAATAAGTATTTTTAATGTTTAGAAAATAATTATTAAATTTAGTTTAAATATATATTTGAGTTGAATAGTATAGTATTTAGTAGAAGAAATAACATAGACACATATATACATATATTGAATTTATAAGGGGGAAGGAGGAAAGTTAAAAAAGCATAAATACTCATCCTACAATTCAATCATTATGTTTGTAATAGGGGCACTTCCATTGTGGTATCATCTCTATTGAAATAAAAGATCACAATATATTAGTGTTTATATGTTATTGCAGATCAAGTCAACAAACGAATATGTTTGTGAAAATTCTTCTTCACCAATCTCTCATTCAATCGGTAATGTTTTTTCATGTCATGTTTCACTTAGTTTTATTGGAATGTTATTGTAGAATTTAGTACAATATTATATTCTTCATCATTTAAACCAATAATTTCATTTAAATTGAAGGGCTTAACTTTACATAAGCGATATTATGGCTCGTTTAATAATTTAAGTTCTTATATAGTTAACATTTTTTAAAGTTTGTTTATGTTAACTAATTACAAACATAAATTGAATTCTTCATAAAGCATGTGATCTTTAACTACAACATATATGAAAAATATATTATACATTTTATATAGTTAACATTTTTTAAAGTTTGTTTATGTTAACTAGTCGAAATACAAACATAGGTTAATTGAATTCCCAATTCATAAAGCATGTGATCTTTAACTACAACATATATGAAAAATATATTATACAAATTGACCTCTATTATTATGATCTATGATTATGTTATGGAGGTTAGTTTGTCTATGTCATTTGATCTAGAATATGTGCACAAAATCCTACGATCACACTTTTGGATCTACATTGGATACTCCTTTAATTTTCCTAAAAATGCATTTTTATAACTGAGATGGTTTGACATACTCCATCCCTAATGAAGTGACGAGTGTTTCATTGTATTGTACCAATAATCAAGACAACTTAAGCCACAACCAAATTTTCCTCTTGGTGTATATTTGCGAATGTGTATTAAATATGGTTTTCTATATGAATCTAGAATAAGGCCTTGAACTCTTGGAAATGATCCTTGACTTGCGTTGAAACATATGAGAGTGTTCGAGGGATGAAACATTATATGTATTCACACATGTAAGTTCGATGATATTACCAAAAGCATTGAGTATATCAATGATATGAGGTTAAGTTTATTCTTGATGTGATGAATATTGTGATCACATAGATGTCAAAATATATCTCTACTTGTATGGTGTATCTTCTTTGATATTTGACTCATGTGAATTATTTCCTTCTTAATCGAACCTAAGTGAATGCGAGTAACTTATGCATTTGAAATGTTAAATTTTTGCAAGTGCTTAGGAAAAACATCAACTTAGGTCATAAACATCAACTAATTTTTCCGCTTCTTAGGAAATTATTCCAATTTTAACATTGCAAAAATCTAAGAATGATTATTGTTGCCATGATTCTTTGGATGTATTAAGTATAGGATGCATTGATTTTTAATAGATAAAAAAACCGATGATCCAAAGAGACTCAAAGTGTAGAATTGAGTAGGATTCCTTTATGATTAAGAAAATTAATTTGTAAAGGGGTTAAATACATGCATAAATATAAAATTATTATTGTGAAGTTACTAAGATACATATTTTGGATACTACAAGTGGAAGGACAAGAAAACCAAAAGTTTTTGAGAGGGAGAAGTTGGAATAAAAAGGCTTAACTAGAAAAGTCACTTGATTTGACAAGCATGGTATTACCCATGTAAAAGAAAGTGAAAAAGGAAGATGAAATAAAGAAAAAGAGTACACAAACGTGAATGAAGAATTTTTCATAGATGAAGGAATAGATATGGAGGGAACATGATCTCGTAGATAACCTTGAGGTTCAGTTTGAAGAAACCATGGAGAGTGAAGAAAAATTGGGTAATGAAGTTGAATAGGTATATAAGGAAGAGGTAGAATATTACTTCCCTATAGAAAGAGAAATGATGGATGGTGATTAAGACTGGGATTTGAAGTTACTACAGGGAATTCTAATGTCCAATGAGCTAGAGACAATTTTTTTAGTATATGAATAGAAGATGGAAACACGAGAGGAAGAAGTGATTTGAAGATTCATTTTAAAGATATAAGTACTATAATATGGAGGATAAGACATTCTATTGGAAGAGTGTGAGACTAAAATAGTTGATATTGAGATGCAATATGGTTTTCTAACTTATTTGGTGCCACATGAGGAAGAATTTTAGGTGTAAGAGTGACATATGAAATAAGAGCTTCCTTGTTAGCATTTGATCAAGACTACTTTAAAAGAAAAAGAATATGAAGATCAAGAGGTAGAAGTGCAAGATGTGTTTATCAAATGATATAGCAGAGATGTACAAAAATTATAATAGAATAGTGAAGAAGAGGAAAAGATGATGTCGCAGTAGCAGTTGAGAGTACAACAAAATAAGGAGAAACCAAAGAAAGAAATGTGGAAAAATAACTAAACACATTTTTGCGTGATGACTTTCATGAATAGAGAGGGATTAATTTTAGCATCATCGATTAATGGAGGAGAAGTAAAGAATGAGAAGGATTAATTTTAGCATCATCGATTAATGGAGGAAAGTAAAGAATAAGAAGGATATTCCATTAAAAGAAGTACTTAAAGAGGATACTAAGTCCTATATTTCTAAATCCTATATGTTTCTTATTTGTTTATGCATAGATAGAAAAAAACAAATATAATCTAAATAAGAAAGTGTTAAAAATGAAGACATTAAACTACTTAGAGAGATAATAAGCAGAAAAATACTAGATCCATTTAATATCATATTGTGTGAATAGGTAATGTGGCAGTAATGACGAAGGGATACATTTTCATAGATTACATGGATGAAATGGAAACAAGTAATCTTGTGGGAGCACAAAAATAATTAGTGCAGGATATTAAAACTAGTAGAAGAAAAAAAAATGTGTCTATATAGATATGCTTTAGGATTCCAATTCAAGAATGGGAAAATGCGATTAAAATTAATTAAAGACTTTCGATAAGGGGGTTTTAGCACATATAACTTCAATAAAATGGATATAAAGGAAATATTTGGTAGAGTTGGACGAAATTTGAAGTTCCTAAGCACACAAACCAGAGAAGTGTAATGCTTAGAAGAGTTATAATTAGCTAGAAAACGAAAAATGAGCACATCAACTGAGATTATTTGATAGGAAGCCACAACTATCATAATCAATAGACAAAAGTGTGGCTCTACCACTTTCTCAATCGTTGCGGTCAAAATATTAAATGTATATTGCCCAAAATGTTTGATGGAGGATCATCTTGTAGTACCGCACATACCACATATTTCAATTGATAGGTGTAAACCCCAGACTGCACTATCATTGTTAGAGTGCCTCTCCCCTCAAGATAAGCTCTCACCTCCCATTAAATTTCTTCCATCTTTTTCATCTTCAGTAGAACATGGAGAACAACACATCCTCAACGTCCTTTCTGACCTATATTTTCCTTACAATAATAATCCAAGCACATTGTTTGAGGTCCAGAGGCGGAAACCACGTGAATCCCAAGTTAACATTGTAATTTAACAGTATTTGGATAGTCACAGCCAGTGCAGAAGTCGGAACTCTGCTTTATTAACAATGGAAAATCAGATTTTTGTACTCTCATAATCAAATAAACATAATGTTATAGGGAACCCCGCTAAACAAAGCTCTGCCAATAGTTGTCCTAATATCTCCTCATTTTACTGTATACGAGTTGATTGATCTGGATAAGTTATCTGTGCCTGAAGTGGGTTCAAAGTCTCTGAGAGGAAGGAAACTATTACTACCATTGTTTTTTGGTTGTATGCAAGAGAGAAAACTATACTCTCATAGTTAAATAAACAGAAGGTTACGTGGGACTATGCAAAACAGAGCTCTCTCTTTTAGCCATCCTAAAGTCTGTCCATGGTGGGTTCAATCAGCCCTACACATGGATCTGTATTTGTGTTTGAAGAGAGATTAATTGTATCTGAGAGGGGAATACTGCATGTTGTTGTTCTATTCATTGTATGCAGAAGAAGATTGAAGATTATGAGGCAATGTTTAGGGGGAGGGCATAATTTCCAGCTGTATTTATTTTTTCCCATTTTGTTCTGTTCTGTGCTTTACGCACTCTAAAACTGTTGCAGTACTCTCCTAGTAGACAGTGGCTACCACTTCACTTTCATGATCTTTATCTTTTATTTCAAGTAGTTGTTGTATTGATTAAGATAGTGAAAGTGCCATTCCTGCTATCCAACGTATGTCTTGGCTAGTTTTGTCTCTTTCACTCTTCCTCTACGGGAGACCACCTATTTCCTTTCTTTATCTTACAAAACCTACTAGTGTCCTTCCACAAGGAGTATGTGCTAGGAAAAGATCTCAGCCGAAATAATTTCGGCATCACGTACCTCTGTACTAGCAAGGATAACTCAGCGTTGAGAGCTATTGATTTTTGCATCACTGTTTTCTTTAAACCAGGGAATCAATTTCTAAAATAGTTGGCAGTTTGTAATGTATAACACAAAATGAGGTTGTTATAAAGGACTAAGAGACATTTAAGCAAATTCCTCGGGAATTTTTAAAGATAAAAGTCCAAAAATATTTCTAGCTTCCTCCAAGCCTGTATCAAAATGAGTTTGTGTTTTTTTGGTTCACCAGGTGCATGTGTCCATGTGATTAGTTCACTTTTGTCACCACTCTCATCCTGTGACTTCGGTGACACCATTGTCGAGGGTCAGTTTTGTGGATCTCCTCATACTTGGTCTCATGGTTTTCACTTGGTGAATGTGGCAAGATGATGTGGTCTCGTTGAATGTGGGGATCGCGAGTTTTGCATAAAAAGGTATGGTTTTCCCCTTTTCGCTTGCATTAAATTTCTTTTCAACATTTCAGATATTTCAAAATTAAATGTTGAATGATAGGGAGAATAATTCCAATAAATGACAAAATATTTCCTTGATGTGAACTCTCAAAACATTAACAAAAATAAATAAAGAAAATAAAAAAGAAAGAAAACTTTGATCTTGAAAGTCATGTGCATGGAGTGCCACACCCAAGTATACCGCAAACCTGAAACTCCTAGCATGACCCCTGGTAACGTGGGACACCATGGGGTTACTTAGCCAGTCGTTTGAATTTATTTAGTGTCCTTGCAAGTAAAATTTCTAAGCCACTTAACTTAATAGTCACTTGTGTGACGTGTTCATTTTATTAAAATATGATGAGTTTCGTCTTACGATTGCCACTTAGTTCGAGTGAAATTGAAAGCTCTTGCCACCTACCTCTAGAATACCAGCAAGAGAACCATAACCCACATTTATTCCATTGAAAATTCATTCGGAAATTATTTTTGCAAGTGGGTTCTGGGGCCCACTGGTTTTTGTGTGACAAGAGTTGCTGACGCAATTACGATAACTAGCCCCAGAGTCTCCTTTGTAACTTGAGCTCTTCTTTTCGTAATCAACATCCACCAAACACAAGACTTATCTATACATGAGAGAGTGTGTAGGAATCGTAAAAATTCATGATCAAACTTAAACTGAGTGTTTTAAAGACCCATTTTGTAGGCACTTTTGATGTTTTGGTCAATTTTCTCAGCCTTAGCTAGAATCCCTTTTTTAGTCTTGTTTGACTTCTAGCCACGCGTGTGTCCTTATAATACCATTGTAATACTATGTAGAATTTTAATCGATATTTTATCTTCGATAAATGAATTTTGAAATGTATGGTGATTTTCTCTCTCACCCCCTTCTCTCTCTATAAAATGACTATGATGATTGATTTGAAAATGTAAATGAATTAGAAAATGTGAATTGGTTTGAAATGAAATGATAATGGACATGAAATGCAATGGGTTATGAATTTGTGAATGGAAAATAAAATGTCTCTTAACTTTCTCTCTCATCCTTACTCTTCGCTAGTACCGAAATATTAAGTGCAATTGAATGTGGAAGCATGAATGCATGAAAAAAAAATCTATCTTTTTCCCTCTCCTCTCTCTCTCTCTATCTATCTCTCTCTATCTCTTCTCTATTTAATCAAAAAATCTCTCTCTATCTCTTCTATTTAATTGAAAATGCTAAAATTGACGAATGTGTGGATTTATGCTTGAGTGGAGGGGATTTCCATACTAAGTCCTAGGACTAACACAATGTTGGTTGTAAGTACTCCGACCAAGAGGAATTTTCTAGATGTGATATGTTGTAATTAATGAGTTGTAAAGTTGTATTCATCTTTCAATACATGTATTACCATAGAATAATGATATGTATTGTTGTTTGAAGAATTGTTCTTTGTATATTTTGAAAGGGAATACCAATGTGGCTATATTTTATAGTGTCAAATTGGTTGTGAAGTTGTACTCAATGTTGTACCTATGTTATAAAGATGTTAAACTAATCTTTTTCTATGTTAATTATTGGTTTATTTCCTTAACACCCAAAATGCTAGGTAGAATCTCCTCTCATCAAAACTAACGAAATTAAAAGAATGAGTTATAATGCCTATTTCCTACCCTACCCCCCAATTTGAGTCTTTTTCTAGGGTATAAACATTGATCGTGTTAATAAAATACTCTAATCTCATTAATCATCTTCATGTTTCACACCTAAGATGTCTTATTAAGGTCCATTTCCTTGATATTTTATGATGTGGTACATATATGTTGTGAAACCTATCATATTGGGAGGAGTGAGGTGATCATATCTAGGTGTGTTAGGTCTGACCATATCATGAATAAGTTTAACCATTTTGTGTGGAATTTTCCTTGGTACCCTAGTGGGTGCCCAAAGCCTTGCAAGATAGTTGGTGGTTGTACCTACGATTGATTTCTTGTGAGATCTAATTAATGTGAATGGAGACTACATTTCGAATTACTTGCATAATTACCCAACAATTGAAATAGGTCCTTAGGAGGATTTTGTAATGCATAAGATTATTTGGGATATCTCTCGTGCAAAATACACTTAATACTTGAGTTTCTAAGAGCAATGAAATGAGTTTTCTTGTGTGAGGTCATACTCCTTGTAGTCTTAAATTTGTAATCGTAAATTTTGTCTTATTTCAATTTAAAATTATCCTAAAATAATGCCCATAAGACTCCAAATTAACCATGTAAGAGTAATGGGAAACAAGAGTAAATAAGATATTGTCTAGAATAAAGTTGTGCTTGAAGTTTTCATAATTGATTTTGGCATTCTCTTGTTGTTAAGAAAAAAAAAAAATACACATTGTTCTTGGTGTAATCAAGCATTTGAGCCAACACAAACTCTTATATAATAAAAAATAAATTTATGACGTGTAAATGTTAAATCTACTTAAACTAACTATTGAATTATAAAAACTATAACAGAAAAATAGGGTACTATGATGAAAGGATGTTTATGGGAAGAGGTATCTTGAATCTAAATCACCCTTAAATCCTAATAATTCCTTCCTTTATCTCACAATAGTTTCCCCTTGTCTAGCAAAGGTAAAATTTAAACATCAAATATACGTAAGTGTTATAGGAATTACATTTGTTCCAAAATGATGTTAATACAGGACCAAAGTAACCACATAAATGTAGTTAGTAAAAGGGTAAATAATATTAAACTAAGAAATGACCACTACAAAAAAGAGGTACGTCATTGAGCAATGTCAAAACCAACTAAAATTTCAAATGTGATCATAAAATCAATTTAATAAAGTAGAGCTCCATGACTAATACAAAAACATAATAAATTGAAAAACCAAATATGATGCATGATCACATGCTTTTTTTGCATAAATGTGGATTAAACTACAATGCTAATGAAATAATAAAATGTAGCCTTGAGAATGGGATACCTTCAACTGTATCCAAGGTCTTGTCACTTAAGGAAATTACACTCTAGTTGGACTTATAAAAGTTAGTAGTACCCTTGGTGAAGATAGGAATATATTAAACCTAGGATTACTCACGAAGTATAATTTATGGTCGAAACATGTAATGAATTCATTGCTATTAGGTTAAATCCTTAAAATGATGAAACAAAAGTAGTTTGAAATGTGAAATTCATCACTTGAAATCAATGAAAATAATTTATAATCCGAACATGTGTAGAGTAGCCTTCCATGCACAATATGATTGTGCAAATATGAATTCCTAATTGGAGCAATGAATTGTGAATCGAGAATGATACAACTTAATTAGTTAACCTACATAGTTGGTTGTAATAATAGGAAGATAAAAGAGTGTATTTTAGTATTAAAACAATGTTATGAAATTACCTCGAGATAGGTTTTCTATTGATTTAGTAACATTCATTTTTCTTCTTGTGATTTTTCATCCTTGTAATAAGAGTATTTTTCCAAACCAAGTAAACAAAGATCTTTCAAACAAATCCTTAAGTCAAATATTAGGACACATGTGTATATATGCTCATAATCACAATCATGCTATATAACTTTATTTCCACGAGGAAAATGAGTGAATTCTAAAGGAACCACAATATGAGAAGTGTCAAAAAAAAATGCAGCCTAGTTGTAAATGAATGAAGGGTCCCATGTTATGTGTTCTTCAAAAATTATAGTCAACTAATAAAAATAGGATTGTAATAAATATTTCACCATGAACAATTATGTGTTGTGGGAAGTGCTTGTGAGTAAGTGTATATTGTAGTGGGTCATTGTTGTACTTTGTCATTTTGGAAATGTGGCTTGATGTGCATCATATGTTTCATTTTATATATGTGGGTCCATGGTTACGCAAACGTCTCATGTGTTATACATTATCCTAAGTGATCCTATGTGATGTTATGTATCAAGCAATGTAAGCCAAAAAAATTTATCCTATTATTATGTGTGTTGTATTTGTGTGTAAAATGTGGGAGTTACACATCAAAAGTCTCAAATAACACCTTGAATCACAAAAAAAGTTTCAATTTAACTTATGTATTTTTCTTTGTTTTGGATCTCATAATTACATGTTCATAATGTTTTGGAGCTCTTTGCAAAATAAAGAGATTTTAAAGGATTAAAAACGTAGAACTATAACTTACAAGGTGAACTCGACCAATTAAAAGGATTTAGTATTTCTTACGTCACCTTAATACCTGTAATTGAATATAATTTTTCATACTTGTAAATAGTATTATTAATGAAAAGAATAAATTTTTCATTGATGGCCTAGGATCTCATCAAGATTGAATTGTTTGATTCGGATGAATACCTTACTATTACCTACAATAATTAAATAAAACTCATTTTTGGTAGACATAGTTGTAAATTGTTTATCAAAAATATCTTTCAAGCCATTTTCGGATATTAGATTAAATATATACTTCCCTTACACTTATATTATCGACGGCACCAATTGTGAACCCCTCTCGGTTGGCCCATAGTGAACCAATGACTCATATCCCCGAGGCTCATGTTGAGGAGGTCAAGCGAGGGTAATCCCCTCTTCTCTTGTTAGGTCTCCTTTCTGACATATTACCTCTTTTAATATTCTCCTCTCGTGCAATCTTGGTTTTGATTTGAGCATAACAAGGAGGGGACAATGGTCCAAAACAAGAAAAAAAATTCTTCTAAACGGCAACCAAACCCATCACAAATGAGACTCAGATCACATTCTTCATCTTTGGGTTGATTGTGATTCTTTCAAATTGGTGTTGCTTGATGCGTTGTTGTTGTTTCCTCAAGCCATTCCAGCTTTGTTTCTCTTCATCTTCATTGTTGTATCTTGACTCAAGGCATTTTTGTACACAGGTAAGATCCCAATAAAAACCTTTACCCTTAAATAAAATAAAAATATTATAGGCTAATGTGCAATTACTTGATTAAATGTCCATTCAAGTTTAATATTGTTGTAGTCATTATTAACCTAAACACTATATTAATTTATAATTTCTAATAACGTTGAAAATCATCTTTTGAGTATTACCTAACGCTATGAAGAACAATGACTTCTAAAAATTAATCTTTAAAGTGATCTTTCTTTCAAAAATAATTTAATACTTATTTAATATATATATATATATCAAATATATATATATATTTTTATTAAACATGTTTTATCTTTAATTTCTTATAATGTAAATATTGTTTTTTTAAAAGATTTAACATAATTTTATTATACACTTTAAATTTCATGCACTTACCTTATGATAATAACATAATCATATATATAAAATAAAGTGATTAATAATTTTTAATTTTAAAATTAAAAAAGTTAATCTGTATTAAATTTAATTGCATATTAATCTTTTAATAAAATTAATACAGATTAATTTTTTTATTTTAAAATTAAAATTGTTAATCACTTTATTACGCCAAAGGCATCGCCTTGAAGGCGTTCCTCTTATGGTAAAATACCTCTGGCCGTTTCTACAGCGATGGTAAATTTGACGGCAATTTTGACGTTTTGCGACGTGTTAAAATTTGACCGGTGTTTACAGGATTTAAATCTGCGATTACATGTTTTTAATGCTTTTGAATCTTGGCGTTTTGCGGTGGACGAGAGATATGGCTGCGAACCATTAAATATTTCTAGCCCTAGTAGAAGACTGTGACAAATATTGCCTCCAACATTGACGCACACACCCAAGAAATTAGTTTACTTCGTAGGAAAATAACTGAGAATTCAGGCGCTAATGTAGAGCAGCAAGAATGGAGTCTCTGCATCCCAAATACGCTGAGCCTCCACCGCAGACAGGTCAATCTTGAGCATTTGGGTATGCGACTATGGAAGGCCCTCCTCATTGCTGCACACGACTCCCACCTAGCCTACCTCGCTCTCACCCACGATGGCCTCCGCCTGGCCACTTCCAGCAAAAAGGCCACTCTCGTCAGGATTTTCAACACACTTGATGCTACCCGCTTGCAAGAGGTATGTCATATCTTCAATTACTCAATTGCTGCATATTTTATTTACACTCTCTTCGTATCAATTTTTCGTTCCTTGGGTCAGCTCTGTCACTTCCATCTTAAAGAGGCGAGATTAGCAAAAACAGGGTAGTTTGTTACCAATTTTTTTCCAGTGGGATGTGCAGTATTGCTCTTTTCTCCATCTGCTCTTTAGTCTATCAGCATAAAATTCCACAGGTCTCTTACCCCTAAATCTTTGAAGCTCCCCAGCCGGGATTTCATCATATTCTGCCATGCATGCTTCCTCCCATTGCTGCATCATTTCTTGCGTGGTCATCTCCTTTGTTCACTACAAGAATTGACCTCTCTCTGCTGGAAGAACCCTTAGGCCTTTACCATGTTTGTAGTTTCCTAGAAAACAAAAGACCACTAGGAAGAGTAAAACCACCATTGGTCAAGTATGATGTTGAGGAAGTACAACCGCTTAAAGTTGACCTTCAGAAACTGATCTGTTTTGTTGGAGGAAATAATACCTTAACGTCTAGAAGGCATAACTTTGACATTCTTAAAGCAATTTTCAAGGGAAATTAAAGGAGAATGCACAGACAGAGTTATGGATCATTGGCCTAATGACTGTACAAATGTATGAGGAATTTAATATTTAAGTTCCTAGAAACTCTTGGAAATGTTAACTCGCAAGAGGCTTTTATTTTTCAATATAGCTAAAGGAAACTGCTAGGAGTTAGACATAATTGAAGAGGTGACAATACAGTTTAATGAACAAGTATATGAGAAGCAAAACTAAGATAATGAGTTGAAGTAGCTCGTAAAATAAATTATTTAAATAGAGAAACAAAAAAGTAGGAAATGTATCTTACATGGCATTAAACTATGCAATAAACTTAGGATGCTTGGAAAAATATTTGATTACTGAAATTGGCACAAGAGAGACTTTCTTATGCTTGTTATGAGCATATCAAGATTTGTTAGCAATGAAATTGATTTTGGCGTTTATGAACTGTGTGTGCCAGCCAATGTTTTATTATTCATTTTTTTGTAAAATCTTCTCAGCCGTACCACTTTCATATACAGTAATGGCTGGAATCTAGGCACATGTATCCCAGTGACAGGGACACCTTATTGCAAAACTTATATTGATTGTAGACTCCCTCATTTTTTAGTGAAAAATGAAATCCATATGCTATTCCTTCAAAAAAGGATTTTGATTCGTCCATTACTGTTTACTTGCAGCAAACAATTAGTACTTTGCCTTAAATCAATTTATCGGATTACCTCTAAAAACTTGAAATCATCATCAATCTCAGGATAATTAAAAATATGTTATGAACAAGCGACATGATATTGTTATGAGGATATATTACGTGATGCTACATCTTTCATTAGAAAAAACAAATGAATGAAGTGGATAATGTTTTTTTCTGGAAAAGTTGTCAAGTTAGTGTAGTAATGTTTGTTTTTGGATCCATGTTTTGTTCCATTTACATGAGTTGAACAAATTCCTAGGTAGAAATATCTTTGTTAATAATTGGATTTTGACATCAATGGTTGAAGAAGATTTACATTTCAGGGCTTCTCCAGCTGACATCAATGGTTGAAGAAGATGAGGTCCAGGATTGAGCCATGGGTGAACAAGGGATTTTGCTGTAGTGGGTCGCTTCTCTGATACAAAGTCTACAAAGGGAAGAAGAAAATCAGTTAGCCCATTTACTTCTTGTTCAGGAAAATGATATTTCTGCTGAAGAACTTTGTTTAAGGGCCAAAACTAATGTGTGTTGAATGTGTCTCAAGTCACCGTGGCTGTCAAAAAAGTGATTAGAATGATATCCACCTAAAGCAATTTTCTAGGGCATCAAACTGAGGAGCTCTATCATTAAACCTAAGTGATCTTGGTCAATGTCAAAGTTTCCTTCACTCTCTTGAGGTTCAAACAACGCTTCACCTGTGCAAGTTCGAATGTAATGCATGCAAAGGACCATATGTCTGCTGAGGTAGAGTATCCAAACTACAGAAGAACATTTGGACATTTGTAATTCCTCATTTGAATATTACCTTAAATTTCAAGTGCATCCAGTCCAGCAAGCATTACCAAAATCAGCTATCTTACTTTAAGATCAAGCTCCTTCTCTGTCTTAGAAGGGCTGATTTTTTTGGGTTTTCTATTGTGGTCAAGAGCATTATCCCATATCCTCTTGCTATCCCACATCTCAGATAGCTTTTTTACATATTTTTCAGTTCATCCTCTGCTACATCCCCACAATCTTCTTGCCCTCGTAATTGGGCCTTTTTCTTTAATATTTCCTTATGATTTCTTGCTAACCTTTCATTGTTGTTCTCGCCATGATTTAATGCAGGGGAAGAATTTATGGGCATAACAGATCTGTAGGGAAGCAGGGGTGGAGCGTAAGACTTCCTGGGATCTTTGTTGGGGTCAATGGTAGATGGGAGAAGAATGTTTTCTGGTTTGAGATCTGTGTGAATAATTGAAAGTTGACCATGCAAATAATCAAGCCCTACCAAAACATTAAAGTAAATTTCCTTTACCATGTTCAATGGAATTCCTTTGTTGTCATAAATTCATAATGTTTGATAGGCTGAATAAATTGTCCCCTAAAAGCTCAAGAACCATGCAAACATGTTGCACATTTGGGCCATTGTGCTTGAAATAATCAAACAATTCAACCACGCCTTTCTTGTTATCTATGTTTCCTTTTGCTATTTGTTTGAGGATGTGAATCTCCTTTCAAGTTGTTGCAATAAAATCTGGTGCACTCATGTTTACCTTGAGGGCTATATATTTATCCAAGTGGGTGTCCCGACGAGCCAAACAGTGGAGAAACTGCCCCAACCCAGTTTGGATTGCACAATATAGAGCCCTTGTTTAAAGAGGTATCCAATAAGAACAAGGTGGTAGCCTCCTAGCTTGTAATCTTGGGTATCCTCTTCCTCTGACCACATGTAATCATATTTTCTTTTCCTTCAGTTGGTAAGATTTTTGTTTGTTAATTTTCTTTCGGAGCTTACATTGTACACTGTTTAATTATTTTTAAGGTTTGTTGTTTGGAGCATGGAGCAATCAAATGTGGATGGAGTTGTCTTTGACATTGGCATGTGAACATAGATACTATCAAAAGTAGACAACAACACAGATCATGGAAAATGTTGATACGAAGTTGCAACAACCTATAGGAATCTTGGGATTTTAAGAAAAATCTTCCATTTGGCCTTGCTTTGCACTAAGAAATGGCCCTCTGATCAACCCACCATGCATGAAGTTGTCAGAGTTCTAAAGTCGATGTTGCCAATGCCTAGCTCCTAAGCAAGTTACTAGTATCCGAACAAACCAACTGACCCCTAGTAATAATTACAAACCACATCAACTACGAAAGTAATTAACGTATCCCTCTAAATCAAATAACTTGTATCATTCGGCATTCACATTGCATTGTACACATGTGATTACTAATTTTTATTTATTTATATATATATATATATATATATATATATATATATATATATATATAACCTTTAATTTCTTATAACGTAAATTATTGTTTTTTTAAAAGATTTGGTATACTTTTATTACATACTTTAAATTTCATGTACCTACCTTATGATAATAACATAACTATATTGTTTTTATTTTTCCCGGTGCTTGTTTTGAATAGTATTAGCACTCCGAAAGGAACACCGATAGTTTTATATGGACCACAATCTTTGGTTGAAGAAGGTGTAGAATAGAATTCTTGTGAGTGTTATTATTAATGGTTCAAAAAGTGTAATGGTGTTGGAGTCTAACCTTTCCGTTCATAGTCAAACATAAAAAGTAGCGTAATTTTAAGGGATTTATCCTGCTTTTTGCACTTTCAATGTTTATGGATTATATTTAGTTGTCAAAGTTATAGTTGGTAATAAAGATGGATGAATGAGGATTTGTAGGGAGGTTAAAGTAATTCTAAACATGTAATTAAAAGGTATATTTCATTTGAATGTTAAAATACGTAATAAACATAATATTATAAAATATTCAATAAAAATAATATTAGATAAATATATAATTAAATTTATTGAAATTAAATAAAGAAAGAGGAGAATACAGAGTATATATTAATCATTATATTACTCAATAGGTCACTTTTGCATCAATTTTATTATTATGGATGAAATAGTTTAAACCAAATGCCTACTGTGGCTTAAAATTCATCTTTAAGCATCTATTGAGAAAGATTATCTATATCATATTTTGCTTGGTTTTATACCAGAAATTAATACAATACAAATTATATTCTTCACCGTTCGAAACATTATAAATATTTGAAAGGAAAAAAAAACGTTATATAATCTAAGTAAAGGATCTTATACATATTTACTATTTCTATAGAATTAGTCTATATTAAACAAGCAGGTTAACTGACTACCAGAGCTCAAAGCACATGGTCTATAAGATATATTAAAACACTTTTATACAGTTTCACCCATACAAAATATTTCCGAGAAATCCTTAATATACTTTTCTCAGATACACCATAGAGGAGGAAGCCAGTATACAACTTCAACCATACAAAACATTTCCAATCCATCCTTTGAATACTTAATCATGACTATTACTTTTTCATACCATATTAGAACCGGACTCTTGTGTCCGTCTATTAACGAGGAGAGAAAGTAGTAGTAGTGATCAAGTGCCTAAACTCATGAATATCCACAAATCCATCTCCATTAAAATCGACACTCTCAATCATGCTCTTGCAGAAGTCCACATCCTTTCCTTCCACAAATCTCAATCTGCAGAGAACATCAGCCAACTCCATTGCACTGATAAACCCATCTCCATTTTTATCAAACACACTAAACGCCTTGGAGATTGCCTGCTCCTCATCCTTCAAACGATCACTTTCCTCTTCCCTGTCTGTGAATACTAGTCTATAAAATTCAGCAAACTCCATAAAATTCAGGAACTGATCCCTACATGCGGAGAACGATCTCAGAGCCATCTCAACCTCCTCCTTTGGTATTTCCAGATTAAAAATATCCATAAACCTCACAATCTCATCTGCACTAACTATGCCATCACCATCTTCGTCCAATACTTTGAACATATTTGCAACAAACTTGGTCTCTGCATCTGAATCTTCCCTGCAGACTGTTTCCGTGTAAATATCATTTGACCTAAAACATTGAATACCATCGTTAATACTAATCTGTTCATTTCTTCCATCCTTGTCTAAAATAGCATGCGGAATTTTCTCAACCTCGCCAATCAGATGGTGGTTTTCTTGGTCATGAAAACCAGCTCTGAGAATCGCTTGAACGTCTACTTTTTGGTGGGACTGAAGAGGCAATACCGTAATACCAATGCTATTAATCTGCATGGGACTGAGTGCAGAATATGCAAAAGCTAATGTCTGTGTAAATATTTCTTGCAATTAATGGTACTCTAAGGACATATATTTTATTTGGGTTGCCATATGATTGGTGGGGAATGTTAATTGCTCATTGCCGCAGATATGACCCATTGGTTTTTCATTAAAGTTTTTTTTGCCCCTAATAATTTGACATCTGGTTTAGGTATTTTCTGCCTGCCTTCCGCATGCTGGAGACAGCTGTCTTGCTGCATGAAATGTTTCTTGTTTGCTATGGAACTGTTTTTTTAGAATCCGTTTGACATTCCTTTGATTTTTGTCTATGCAGTGGCCTGGTTGTATATGTTTCTGTGATCGTGTATATTGAAGAAAATGTTGGGTGGGGTTTAGGGTTTGGCATCCCAACTATAGCCATGGCAATAGCACTCTCTGTCTTCTTGTGCGGAACAAGAAAGTACCGACATTAACTACCTTCTACCAGTCCAGTAACTCGAATTGTCCAAGTTTTTGTTGCTGCAATTCGCAAGTGGGATGTATCTATTCCTTCTCAAGGACAACAAAACTTATATGTAAGTCAAGAAATTTACAAGGATGAAACAAGAAAGCTTTTGCCCACAAAACAATTCAGGTAAACCTTCTTTCTACATGTTTATACGCATCTAATTACATTGGTGCATGCAACCTAAAAGACTGTACAAGTAGCCATATTTCCATTTAGTCTTGAGAGTAATACTGTTTCTTTTTTTTAAATGTATTTGAAAAACATCCAAAAAAATGTTCCCCCTTGGCTGTTTCAGAACAGTACTGCTTAAAAGATAAAACTTACGTAATATTAGCTGCCTGCCAATATCATACTGCGAGTTCAAGCTTTTAAGTTGGCCTGTTATACTTTCTATTTCAATGGGTTGTTTTGTTTTGTAGTATTTTCTTTTCTCAACATTACTGGGTGTCATGCATAACTGAGACGGTTCCCAAATCCGATTGGATTAGTGCTTTTTGGGGTAGTGTCCAGAGCTGTCACTGTCTGAAGGACAGATCTGTTACATTGATCTGGCTCTATTAGAACATATATTTTCTGACAATAGTTTTGGCCAGATAGGTCCCAAGTACTACCCTTACCTGGTTTAGATTCATGCATCTTTATGCTTGTTCTTCATGTGGAAACAACCTGTGTTACCATGTGACAAAAGAAGGGGGCTGGTATGCATCAATACCCATTGTTAGGTTTTTGAGTTGCCTTACTTCAATGGATTCAGTTTGGGCTCGGAGTGGGATAACCAGAAATGGGTTTGGGTGAAGACAGTAGCATGATTATGGTAATGATTACTAAGTGTCAAGGATGCTCCTAGTTGTGAATTTCAATGGATAGTCCAAACTCAATGCAGAGATCACCTGCTGATGTCGAGTTCCAGTTACACCAAAAATGGCTCATTGATCCTAAGTTGCTGTATGTGGGTCCAAAGATTGGAGAAGGTGCTCATGGAAAAGTCTACGAGGGCAAGTAAGTCATTTCAAATGTTCAGCTGGTTCCCTGCAGATCTTTTTGCTTTTATATTGAATTTTGCTTAGATCACTTTACTGATTTAGTGATGAGTTTGAAAATTGAATTTGTGATCTGCGGATGGTTTCATGAGGAATTTCAAAATTGACATTGTGATCTACTTTTTCTTCTGTTTATCCCTCAAAAACACCCTTTTGAAACAATTTTCTACACATCACGAAAAGTATACTTGAGGAGCAAGGCTAGACCTGGGCCATCTTGGAGGAAGCACTCCACCGGACTGGATTGATCCAAATTCCAAAGGACTATTCATATATGCAGATGTCCCCAAGTTCACAGCGACCCTCTGGTTCACATTGGAAATGTTGTAGATGTTCACACACTGGAGAAGATTTGCAGGGTATTTAGTTTCTCTTGTTTATCTTTTCACGTCACTGGATCAATCTTCTGTCTTACTTTAACTCTTGTGGCAGATTGGGTCATTGATCTCAAATCAGACTGCATCCAAAAGCCCTGATCCATCAATTTTATTTGGGCTTAGCACTTGGTGGTGAGAGTGCAAGCCCTTACTGCGGTGTGTGGCGAGACCATGGGCCACCTTATCACAGAATAGGGTTAAAACGAGTTTGCACACTTTAAGATCGGTCAATTTTTTGGTTTCATAATTGAGCTTTGTTTCCAAATCTGTACATCATGGCTGATGTTTTTTTTCTTGGGTTATAGTCAGTATGCACATTGATAAATCAGAGGTCGACATTCAAGGATAAGGTTGTTGACCAACAATGCTTTCATATTTTATTACTTTCTTTCATTCAAAATGTATTTCGGTATCCTAATATAACAAATGTTTTTTTCAAATTGTATTTCAGTAAATTTTAATTTATTTTTCTTTTTTGTTGAATGCCATTTCAGCAGCTTGAATTCATTTTCTTTTTGTTATTCAATGTCAAGTCACATCTGGGTTCTGAAAGAGTCGATGTTGATGGTGCTGATAGCAATCCGCCAGTCTTTGATCTTGTTTCTAAATCTCTAGACTAAACCAGTCCTAGTTTGGCAAAATTTAATTTATTCTCTGTTTTTGTTCAATGTCATGTCACATCTGGATTCCGAAAGACTCAATTTGTCTTAATGCTGATGATACCAATGCACTGTTCTTTGATCTTCTTTCTAAATTTCCAAACTAAACCATCCTTTTTATCTTTACACTAGAAGCTGGTATTCCATTTTTATCACTGTCAGTTTCTGATGGATATAAATTAAAGTAAACACGGTAAGCAACGACTTAAAGATTCCTCATTCTATTTTGAGAAATACAATTGATTACTTCAGTCAAAACTTGGTATGTTATTGTGTCAATGTAAAAGCAGTCGAAAAAATGCAGCTGATGCAAGTTTACGAATGTTTCTAGAACAGTTGGTTTCCATTTTACTTATTGTGGTATAAAGAGATAATATTCATGTAAAACTTGCTTGAACTGACACTAGATCTGTACAATGTGCTCACTGTATTCACATGGTAATTGTAGGTACAGAGACCAGAATGTTGCTATTAAAATTGTGCAGAAAAGTGACCTCCTGGAAGAGATGGCTAAACGTGAGGCACGATTTGCAAGAGAGGTTTCAATGTTAGCACGTGTTCAACATAGAAATCTAGTGAAGGTTTTTTTCCTTTTCTTTTGAGCAATATTTACTGAGGCAATGTAGGAAGCATTGAATTCAAATAACATTATAGAAGTATCAGATGCCATTATTTTTACCATGTTGCTTGATTGATTGACAGTCTTGTTATGCCATTTTTAATGTCAAATTGGCCAATGACACATAATTTAAGCATTAAGATCTAAAAAAAATAACAGAAGTATAAATGCCAGGATGCTGGTGGTGGGATTCTGATTTAGCTACTAACTTTTTTTCAGGTCTCTACTAATTCCTTTAGTATAGGATCTTTGATTGTGTGAACTCTTGACAGTTTATTGGGGTCTGCAAGGAGCCTGTCATGGTGGTGGTTACAGAACTTTTAGTAGGTGGGTCACTTCGTAGCTATTTGTTGAGCCTATGTCCAAAGCGCTTGGATATGCGCTTGGCCATTAGTTTTGCCCTGGATATTGCCCAAGCCATGGAATGCTTACATGCACATGGCATTATTCACCGTGATCTTAAGCCCGATATGTTTCTTAAGACTGAGTTCAAATATGGCAGGGGCTTTGGAATAAGTATTGACTAAATTCCCAATTATCTTAGCAAGACTGTAAACTGCATTGACCTGTACGCTGGATTTTAGTTTCACTTGCACAGATGTATTGATGTGTTAATAGATGAAATATAAGTTTACAAATTTATCATGATGTGATTGTGACAGCTTGGTTTCACCATTACATTGCATTATTAGTGAGATATTTTATCCAGTCGGCTGGAGCCTGGTCTTTTTTAGATTTCTAAAAATTGCTTGACGAATTGTAAACAGTTTTGAGTATTTTCAAGCTGAAAATACCATGGGGAATGTATTATATAAACAAATATTTTTGATCCTTCTTTAAAGTTTTCTCAAGACTCCATACTTCCAACAATATGCAGTCAGTCATTTGGTCTTCGTGGAGGAGATGCAATATATGGCAGCATCTTGGAGGAATTTGCAGAGACATTAATACTAGGAATCCCTAGTTTTTGTTCCCGTATGCATGGCCATTCGGTCACTGTGACTTGCTGTGGTCTACTTTTCTTGATTTGTAATCACATCTCCTGTTGTCTGGAAATGTTTCCGGGAAGAAGAAAGCACTTGCAAAACCAAATACAGGAACAGAAAGATGTTCCATATCTGAAGCTAGAAAATCCAGTCTAGCAGTTTGTGTGTGTCTATATGATTTAGTTTTTATTAATACATCATCTTATTGCCAACAGTCTCAATATTCTTTACCATATGAAGGTATGCAGACACTTGTAATTTACCACTAATATTCTAATAAATATTTGTAATCATTGTCAAACCCTCCAAACTCTCATTGAATTCCTTGTTTCTGGGGTTTGTAATGCCTTTTTATTAAGAAACACTACTAGAATTATAGAATACGATGCAAAAACAGTGGATTGGAGATTTTAAAAAATGTAGATGAGTGTGCAAAAATATCATTGAATTTTACATGTACAGAACCTCCAAATCCTCTCTATTTTCAGAATATTATACCAAACTGATCCATCAGCTCATAACATCAATTAATTTTGGTTAACACTTACAGTTTGTACCGAAAACATTAATAAATAAATCCTTTGAAAACCAACCCCAATCACTTTTCAATTATTTGAAACAGCAAGGGATACAATTTTTTCATCTTAATGCAGACACTAGCTGCTGAAAAGCAATCAAATCTGTTGTTGACCTCTGAAATGTTCTGCATGCACTCTCAAACAACAACACAATGGAAAATTCAAAATATTAAGTTTAGTTTTTTTAGTCTTTTATATTTACTTGATCTCTGGTTTTGAGAAAAATAGATAGGTGCGTATATTTCTTGAGAAGCACCCGTAGGATGCTTATTATCACCATGTCAATTTAATCTGACAAATGTTGAAGAAAAAAGCATGAAACTGTAAAAAACATGTGAAAAATGATCCTACCACTTTAGCTCACAAAAAATAGAGGAAATGACTTACGTGGAATAGATTTATGAAGCTCTTAGGATGAGAAATATTTGAATGCTGCTTGGTTTTAGCTTACCATGTTGACAAAGATTAGGATGCCACTTGGTTTTAGCTAACCGTATTTTCCAGATGCTCTTTAGACTGCTGTCTATCTATCTAATATCTACATAGTATTAGTAAAATTTCACTGAATGCAATCCCTGAAGTTGGTCGAGCAGATAGAATAGCTGGGTTGGCTGGGATTAGTTAACACTTAACATATATAGGGCCAACTTTGTCGACTAGTTGATTGGTTTGGCCTTATATATAGAACTAAACCCAACCCAAAGTTGAGTTTGGCTCGTATATAGAGTTGATGTTGATTTCGGTGGGAGCGGAAGTCCTATATATCTATGGGGGGTGACTCTGCTGAGTATCAATGTGTAAACAAATGTATCTATTTTCAGATTTCATGCAGAGTTTTGAAGTTGATATGTCTGGATACTTATGTAATATAGATCAAACTGATATGGAGTTGCATCCTATAGATTTGAAGTCTCTATTTGCAGATCAAAGTATCATGCTGAAATTTGTTGTATCTGGTCATTGTGGGACGTGGAATTGCAGGGCGCCAACGCCGTCAAAGCCCTGGAAAACTACGATGATGTTACGCTTATTGATCCGTATGTCATATCTCACTATTTTTTTTACATAGAGAAAAATAAAATAAAATAATTGATTACCAAGATCATACGTCTCTGTTTTTGACCCTGATTTATATATAACAGGAAGTAGTATTTCGAGATTCCATGGGCGAAATTGAGGTGCATGGTAGAACCAAGTTTTGGGGAAAGATCTGTGTTTTTGCACAGCGAGTATTTGAAGACTGCTAAGCTTATAACATCTATTGTAACAAGTGTTACAGAGGAAGCAGTGGTGACTGCATCGGGAGAAGATGTAAAGTATGATTATCTGGTGCTCGCCACTGGTACTGCTTACGACGGGCCTCCTACAAAAGCAGACAGACTCCAACAAATCGAATCAGGTAACTCTTAATTTTGGAAATTGAATCTTCCAGACCTCTGGTTTGTGAAAATTGAAGTTAAATTTTGATCTATAAACCCAAATATGTCCATAGTGTAAACCCAAATTTGTGATGTTCCTCATCGATCACGAGAGAGTATGGTAAAAAAGTATAGTTTGTCACCTTATGGTAAAAGTATAGTTTTTCAAATTTATAAAACAAAAGGTAAATTAAAACTGTAGTTTTAACATAAAATTACAGTGCTCATTATAAAGATTTATTGAATTGGTTTTCTTTTTGAAAATTACTTACAATCGCTCTTAGTCATGAAGCTACTTGCTCTCATACTCTTTCATTGAAAATGGGGCTAAATTAATTATATTCATATATCATTTACCAGACTGTTCCTGTTAGCACCTGTGGAGAATTTCATCTATGTTCTTTTTAGTCTGAGCTTGTCATCAATGTTGCTGTCGAAATTAACTATTCCATATGCTTTCGTCTTCTTTCCTATTTGTTAGACATCAGTTATCCCATTTTTATGGCAGTAGCTATCTCTAAAAGCATGCTAGAGTACCAGCTAAAAAGACCTAAAATTATATTAGAATAGCTTTTTCGTTGGCATGCATTTTTCCATTCACTAGTTTGTATTTACTGATTACAGTTGGATTTCATTAGATTGAATTCGAGGATATTCAGGGCCCCAGAACTTCCAGGTTTTTGATATAAAACATATGAAGTTCTTGAATTAGAGTGTGAACCTAGTTGATCTATGCTCCGACGAAAGTGAGGCTTAAAATATTATTTACCGAGTCAAACATAATTAATGGCAGGTTCTCACAATCTTAGAATTTGGCAAGTGCTGGAATAATGTTGGCAAAGGCAACTGAGTATGGCTTTATGCCTGTAAATTGCATTTTATTTAAAAAATCCCCATGATGTGAAAGTCTTTACATGATTGCAATTATTGCGGCCACATCTCATTGAAGTTTTTGTTTAACACAATGAGTGCTCTGTATGCAATTACATAGTATAGAAGCCAAGCCAAAACAGAATTTCTGATAGAAAATTCATATAGACGACTTTCCTCAATGCCATAGAAACACCCTAGAAAACTACTTGTCTTTCTCGAATTTTCGTTAGCGTGACCTTTCTTTACTAGACACACTCTTGCACCTTCATGATGTCAAAACACATAAGAGATGTTAGAGGTCAGCTCGGTTTTCCCTTCCCACATTGGAATACCCTTGAACCTCCATATGCTCATAAAGACAAAGAAGCGCCTTTGGGATGTTGGGCTACTCCTTGGTTTACCATCGGGTTTGTTTCTCAATGGCTTCCCCGAGACCAATGTCTTACACCCCGGTGGAAAAATGCTTGAAGAAAGAGTAAGCTTGCTGCTCGATACTACCCCTGAACTACCAATTATCGAGTCCCAGGCTTCCTTAGTTCATTCACTAAAATCATAGTGAGCTTCAACTATAACCCAATCCACCTCAATTTGGCAACCTATGGACAACCCAAAAGCATCCGTGACTCGGCCATGTTATTTGTGACACACAATCCTACATGTATAGGCTTGAAACAAATTGCCATCACTATTATATGCTACCCCTCCTGCACCTGTTTGAGTAGGGTTCCTCATGGCAGCCTCGTCAAATTTCATCTTGATATAGACAAGATGGCGTCAATTAGTAGGCAACAAGGGTGGATTAGAGAGAGACTCCTGATCTCCAACCTTGTATGACATCATCTCCAAATTGCCACTTCCAAATTGACCATGAATCTCTATGTGCTCATAAATTTGTTCCTAAATATATTGGTGTTCCTCTTCCACAGATTCTAAACTATAATATCAGGGGTAGTCTTCCGAAGAGCCATTTCTTTAATGGTGTTGAAGTTTCAATTTATAATCCCAACAACACCCATGGACATTACATGTTATCGAAGAACCAAGATTACGCAGTGCTGCCGTGAACCTCGTGTTGGAATAAGAAATTATTAATTGTTTCTACCTCTTTCTAGCATTACTAAAGATTTGATCTTTTTGTTCTTTATAATGTTTGAGAAATAAACCCCCAATTCAGTTTTTGATTTGTTAATATGTAAATTTTACTTCCGTAGTAATGTTCAACAAAGATGCCACCGGATACATGTATCTCTTCTCCCAAGTTTACCTGGAAGTTCATATGGCCTCCCATTTTCCCTAATTACTTAAAAGTTGATCTTTTTTTCCAATAATATTTTGGAAATGAATCCAAGTCAAATTTCTCAATTGTTTATTGGTAACTTTCCTTCACGCCTTAACCTTTGGCTTAGATGCGTCCAGTAGAATATCTCTTTATTCAAAGTTACCCAAGAATATGTTGCAGTCATGCGGCATCCCGTCATCATCCAAATTACCCACCAATTTAACTTTGGTTTTCTCGGTTGAGATCACCTGACCATGCACCTTGCCTTGTTGATGGGAATATGCTTTGCAGAGTGGTATCTTCTCTATCCAAGTTACCTTAGGACTTGCACCTCGAACCTCAAGATGTAACAGTGCTTTATAAAAATCCATGATGTTGACCACCATTTTAGCTTAGCTATTTCCATTCCTTATGGCAATTAACATCAGGCGGCGAGTCAAAATTTATCGCTGCACATGGCTACTTTTGTTTCGTTAGGTCTCGCTCATTCTAATTAAATTTATGAAACCAATCATTAATAATCTTCCGAGTATAACTGTATAAGTGCATTTAAGGGTGCTCATCTAAGGGCAATTTGTTTTCCAAAGAAGATATAATGTTTTGTAACTTACCTTCAATTCAATATTTAAAGTTTTTTTGTTTGACGTTTTGTAAAATTAAATTTTCATAGTATTTGACTCATCTGAATATGACTTTTATAAATAACCATTATTTATATAATTCATTATTATTTATATAATATTTTTTCTCATATATATATATATATATAGTTTTGCAATTTTGCATCAAATATTTTTATTTTAATGATGTTAGTGCATTTATATGTTTATTCACTATTTATCTAATGTAGTCTCTTGTTCTCACATGTTTTGTGTGTTGTTTAAATTTTGTCTTATTTCATTGTCTCGATTACAACTTTAACTTCTTTCACATCATGTTTCTCCTTGTTCTATGCTTTCTTTCTCCATTTGCCTATGTTTCCTTTTGTCTCTCGGTTTCCCCTCTTCTCCAACTCTTTTCTTCATCTTTGGTGGTGGCTATTTCTCTATAACGTAGAACATGTCAACCATTTCAAATGTACTCGTTATGGAAATTGTCATACCCATCATGGACTCTTTTATGCCTTGATTTTAAATTCATTGAGGTTTTTAGAAACCCAATATTTTGAAGATTACATACAAATATCATCCTAATTAAATTTTAGGAATTCTATAAATACAAAGATGCACTAATAAATCTATAACAATGAATAAAGACATTTAATTACTTTCACACAAGAGATATATTTTAAGGTATAAGAAAAGAATTGTTTTCTAAATCATACTCACACCATAAGTTAAATTCAAGATTTTAGAGAATCATTATAGCATTTTATATTTGTGGTTGCACAAATTGTAAGATAAGAGATGAGATACTTGTAATATACACTACATTAATTACTACCTTACATCAAATATTGATTGTGATTTTTTCAATAAAGGGAGACTTATATAATAGGAATAAAATAAGCCAACATTAACATTTCATGTTGTCTAGGTTTGGATAGAGTCGAATTCCCTAATATTTATTAGTAATAACAATTGCATTTGAAGTTCTCATCTATTCAAACCTAATGTGCATTCACGTGGGACACTAATTATAATTCATAATATAAAAACATCTATACACTTGCTCAAGTAGCTATACAAAATGATGTTTACATTTAATCCCAATCAAATGAATATTCTAGCATTTGATAATATTTCCTATCAAAGAAAGATGTCAAACCAACTCAAATGTGGGGTAAGCATGTTTACTATTACCCAAATTAATAATTAATGACACCCCCTTATCATGGGGGAGGTTCTTCGAAATATGGTTTCAATAACAAAGAATGTGTGTACTTATTCTAGAGGATCAATATTTTCCGAATTAGTATGAATTAATGCATAAGACATGAAAAATTGTTCAAAATATCCGTTTTAAAGAAATTAGGTAATAGGTAATAATCAAGCGTTTTCTAAAGTAAAGCATTATAATTTCTAAATTGTACTCTTCCTCTTATAAGAACCAAATTCTCTAAATTGAGCATGTTCCTTATTACAAGGCATTATTTCTCCAAATTATTTGAACCAATAAAAAAATATAACTTCTTGCACATTTAGTGGTTTAAAGCTTACGTAAAGATTCTTTAGTATTGAAGACCAATATGCAGCTACTTTAGTAGCTCATGACTAATATGTTGCTCCTTAAATACCTGAAGACTTTAGAGAGGTTTCAAGAGGTTCAAATATCAATATCCATATTTCGAGCTATGAGAAAAAGTGGGAATATATATATATATTTTAATGGATTCTTATATTTTTCTTTGGCCTCGAGGAAATGGGATAATAATATTACCCCTTCGCCATATAGAATAGTTGTTGGGATAGTGACATGCTTAATGTTGTTAACAAATGTGGTACATTATTTTAACCTAAATAGCTACCACGTTATTAACTTTTCCTATTTCAAAATTATTATCAAGATTTTTCTTATATATGTATTTTTGGACCATGTGTATTTTTTTCATTATTAGTAAAATTGTTTGGTGGGATCTTACCTATAGTGCCCACTTTCCTTCGACACTTTTGATATTGATCTTATTATGAACATTATTATAGTTTTGATTTATTATGGTGTTAGATGTTAGATCATGGACTATTGTTGACTCGATTCATATATGATGCATGGTGATTATTAGAGACATTTTATATATAGATGTTGACATGTTGTTGGACATGGTTATATATATATATGGATGTTGTTAGGAAATTTAATATTTGAATATATTGAGTAGACCAAGAAAATTGAATTTAAAATTGATGATTATATAGTTCTTTGATGAAATTGTAAGTGATTATTGTTGATTATCTGGATGTTGTTGTGATTCATATATATATTGATGATTTTAAAATTATATTTATATTATTTTGGACATTCTAATATGGCCACGAGGTTGAACGAGGTATTTGTATTTTTACAGTTAAAAATATCACAAAAATATCGGGAGATTGGAGACCAAACATATTTATTTTGTGGTGCACTTACCCCTTTCATTATTTATTTAATGGTGTGTAAATATTGTGAGTAATCATATTGTTTAGTTAATTAATTAAAATATGTCATAAGAAATTAATTAATAGAGTTGTTGGCCTTGAATTAAAGTGTTGTAAGAGATGTGTAAGTGATGTGTAAGTTAACTTTTGAGTGTGAAACACTCCACCTTCTTGGAAATTCGAATTTGTCCTTGGAGGCTGGTTTTGGAGGCTTGTGGGACAAGTTAAATTTGTCCCATACCTCTTAAATTTACATACCAACCTTGCCTATGGTTGGAGGGTTAAATTTAGACTTTTATAATGCATTTTGGGAAGATAAATTGTAGGTTTTAATTGCACTTTTCTTACATGATTTAATTTCAGTCCTTTGGGGTGTGGGTTGGACTTGAGTGTATAAGTAAACTATCATATTATTCACCCACCTATTTATTATGCATTGGAGAATGAAGTTGACTTTGTGTTTGGGGTTGAGGATGTGTGATGTGGCATCCTACATGGATCCACCTCATCCTCTTCTCTTCCCTCTTGTATAAAATTTAAATTTCTTGCCTTGTTTTGGGTTTCTAAACTTTTGGGAGACTTATTTTGGGTGAATTTTCTTGTTGTTTTGGGAGCTCTTGCTTGGAGAAGTTTTTGGAAGATTATTGCATGCTTGTGTTGGGTTGATTTTTGGATTGCTTGCATTGGAAGGAGCTTGTTGTTTTTAACTTGGAACAAACTCCATCATGGAGTGATAAGAGCTTGGCTCTTGGAAGTACTCTTCTTTTCCCTTTTATGAATATCTAAATGCTAGTATGTTTGTTATTGTTGTGGGCTTTGGGTAGATGGCCTAGGAATGGTGTAAGAGAAGACTATGGGGTTTATTTTGTGGGAGGCACAAGTGTGTTTTAGGGAGGTATAAGGGTGGAGGGAGTTGGGATTTGGGTTCCTCATTAAAAATAAATAGCTTGCATTTCTTTACTCATTATGGGGTGCCATAAGAGGTTGGGGAGGCATAAGAAATGTCAAGGTTTTGATATACTATATTTTGGCGGTTTGTAACTCAGGTGGTGATACCCATTTCCCTGTTTGGGAGGCATAAGAAGTATCCCCCATAGTTCTTGCTCCTTTGGCTTGCATGGTGAAGCCTGATTTTTATGTGATGTCTTTCATGAGGTTGCAAAACTATTGTTTTTCTTTGACTGTGTTCTTAATTTGAAATGTGTTGTTTGAAAGATTGCTTGTGATGTGGAAGCCTGTTGTTCACATGAGTTGAAATACATTTCTTATTGCATTATGGTTGGGGCTCGGGGGCCAATGAAGAAGGATGGATTCTCCTTTCATTAGATGTCTTGGTTGGGTAGAGAGTGTTGCCTTTCCCCTACCTTTGTTGTGATCAAAATTGGAAGAAAGAGAAGAATCCATGTTGTTGTTTTGGAGCTGAGAAAAGACAGTTTGACAGTCCCTTGTGAAATGAAATCTCATTGTAACCTTTCCCACTTGATGTGGATGAACTTGTAAATGTTTGTAATGGAAAGATGTTGTCTTGATTGCAAGAGGAATTTGGAAATGTATTAGAGTTATACTCTGTATTCATTTAGAAAAATGTGAAAGAATGATACTATTTTGTATACTTGTATTTTTAAATCAAATGGAAAAGAGGTTGTATGAGTTTCATTGGAATTAATGGAAGCATTTACCTTGTTCATATGATATTATTCCATTAGAAATTTGTGTTTATCATGCGAGCAAGTTCTGTTTGAAAGTGGAATTGTGAAACACGTGAAAAGAAAATATATTATTCTTCCTTGTGTTCAATAAATGATTTTGGAAGGAATAAAAGAAAGAAGTTTTAAAATTGACTTTTTAAATCAATAAATGAATGAAATGATTTTCCCAAATTGCATTGTTAAATTGAATCTGATCATATCAATGTATTGAAATCTCTGTTTGAAAGGAAGAAATGCGTGTGAGAAAAATACAGTATTTTGTCTCTTTGAAATGTGAAAAATTGGAAATCAGTATTGCATTTTGGTCTTGAATGGTTTGTTTTGAATCAACTAAAATGTGTTAGATTGGAATTGGAATGTATTCTAAATACTTGGAAGAAGAAATGGCAAATAGATCCATCAAAATTTGATCCCTATTATTTGTAATTTCAAACTGGTAATTAATTAAACCAAAAATGCACAGTTCGAACCTGCAACAATAAAATAACAAATTAAATGATTGAATTGAAGTAGTAGGCCCTAAACGAGTTCAAATAGACAAAACACTTAAAGGAAATATGTCAAGACTTAGCAAAATCGGGCTCAAACCGTTTATAGTCGTTCTGCTGTCAAGAAAATGTAAATGTTCAAATTACAAATCAATTAGAAAAATTGAACCTTGAATCCTATCTTAAATCCATTTAGGAACAATCCTCCATGTCTATTTGACATGTTGAGAGAGGAGGAAGATCAAATTGAATAGATCTAACAAGTTAAAATTTATCAGTTCACACTATAAAAGCCTCATGGGTTTTTTTTTAAAATTTACCCTTAAAATTTATCAAAACCAAAAATTAATGAGCTCTGTGAAAAGATGACGTCGAGAGATTTCCATAAAGTCCTCATTTTTCCCAAACCAAACTCTCTATCAAAAGTTATGGCCTTCTGAAGTTTTCTTCACTTGGTGTTAAAATTTTGGGAAAATTTCCTTAGGTGCCCGTGTCCCGAATTTTCCCTTGGGGCTTAAGAAAAGTTTTGGGAAAAGTTTCAAAATTTCTTTGCTACCCCATCGGCCGCAACTAACCGGAAGGCTGCCACGTGGCACCCTAGGTGACATCGAGGGGCGATTCTCTTTTGAACTTAGCGCTTTCGGAAAATTTTAGGAAATTTTTCCAAATTTTACTAACCGCCCCACAACCATTTAGGTGATGCGACGTGGCATCACAAGGCATCGATGGAGGAATGGGTCCCTTTTTATCTTTTTACGACTCTTAAAAATTTTTGAATTTTTTTCAAGTTTTCCCGTTGTCCCATCACCACATCTAATCGGGGGTTGCCACGTGGCATACCGAGGTGCTTTGGTGGAGGCACGGGTCTATGTTCCCTCTTAGTCCTTCGGGGTGTTAAGTCAATCTTCTCCTTGCCACCCCGATTTCTATGCATTGGCTCGGTGATGCCATGTGTCCTCTGAGACTCATGGGAGCGCAGTGCAAAAGTCTACTTTTCACCCGCACGAGAGAATTTGCAAATGTGTCCCGCATTGCCCGCCTTTCCCCACTTTTTCCCACACTTCCTTAGGGAGCACCACGTGTCCCTTGTGGACTTGTGGACCCACGGGAACAAATGTGATTTTTTCCCCACATGGGAAAATTTTCTCAAGGTCTCCCCACGGCCGCATGCTTGCTCTTGGAGAAAATTTTCACCCAAGGCCCGCCGACCATAACTTGAAATATATGAGGAATTAAGAGGAATTATTTATATCACTGGAAAGGTGAGAAATTTCCTATCCAATGGGAGTAATTTAGGAAATTTTTGAATGTGTTAAGGGTGAGAAAAATCAAGTTGAAACTTTAGGCCTGTTAGAGAGTGTGTTTGGTGAGGAATTTCCCTCTGAACCTAATTGAAACTTCTAACCCTAAATTTTGGACCTTGTGACCTCTAATAATTTTTAATAAAAGAAAAGTATACTCTAGTAGATTAGAATTGTTCCGGAACCTATTAGTGATAGTTTTTGTCTTGTAACATGGTTGTAGATTCTTTTAATAAAAAAATTATAACATAATTTTCCTAACTAATCCTAGGTTGTTCTTGGATCTCAAGTGGGTTGTTTTAATGGGCGTTATATTAGCGTTGTGGGTTCAAAGATTGGACCCTTGGGCACACTAGAAAATTTGAGACATGAACTGTAAACCTAGCACACTTTTGAATCTAAGAAAACAAACTTGTTTGAAAATTGAAAAAGAAATGTGTATTTCTTAATATTACATTACTATATTCATTTGAACTACCAAAATTAAAATAATAATAAAATAATAAGTTGTTTGAATTGTTGTACTCACTCAGTGGCATTTTTTTGAACTTGGGTAACTAAGAATGTCAAATTAAATTGATTTTTGTGAACTTCTAGTGTAGTGGAAACTTGGTTCCCCTTTGAAAATGTGTTGTTTTACAATTCCTAAAACTTGATTTAATTGTATGATGCGTTAAGCTTTGTTGAGACCCTTCCTTATTGGAGTTGTTTGAATGATAAATTGTATGGTGTGAATCTTGTGGTTGGACAATAGTGGTTTATGTCCTAGGGTCGGGAAGAGTTAATTAGAAGCTCGCTTAGAACTTCCTTCATTCAATAGTTAGGAAAGTTGGTTTGGTTGTCGGTTTCATTTTCTTACCCATATGGGAGAGTGGACATTAAGTCTAGGTGTAGTTTATGACACAATCCTACGCATGTGTCCTTGGAACTTACCTCGAGGTAGAGTACCCCTATTGGCGGCCATGAAGGGCTGCAAAGTGAATGTGGTGTTAACATTTTGTATTTTACATTCATAAACTTGTGTCATTTTATCAAGGACCAGCATCTTATTTTATGATTGGATTGAGAAGCTTTGAGGCTCTTCTAGTTATTTATATTTTTGCGAGAATTTTTAGACTTTACAATGCAAATACTTAGCCACTTTCCTTGATTGTCGATATTTCTTGGACCTTATTCTGATTGGTGACTCGGAGTTCGTTATGTTTTTGGATACTTAGCTAAATGTTACATGGATTTCTTCTTGCATGATGATGAGTTGGTTCTATGCTACTTGTATTCATACATTTTGTCATATGGGGGTACACCCTAGGTGTCTTGAATGTCCTCTTAGGTGCTTAAAGTTATGCCTTGGTTTTAGATGCCCTGAACCTTAAGTGTATCGATGATCTTAGAGTGACCTTTTCATTACTCGACCTTGTTGGGAAGAGATTTTGTCGTGTTGTGCAAATGTCTAGTTGGCAGCTTGCTAGTGGTGGTGGTGATTCTCTTACAATCCAATAAGAGCTTGAACCTCATTGGAGTAGAGGTGTTTAATTTTGGTTTTTGAATTATGGTGGGATCGGTTTGCTTTTGGTGGCTTTGGATGTTAGTGGAAAAGTGTTTGTCCTATAGTGGCTTCTCTTCATGGCATGCTAGTTTTATGAAGAGTTTCTCATTTCATTATATTAAGTAGTGACTTGAGGATTGTATGGATCTTGGTAATGATGGTTAGATTTAATCCCATTTGAGTATTTTGTGTAAATTAAGTGTGTTTGTTTTCCCTCTTGAACCTATAAATAAGTCTACGCTTTCCTTAATTTTTTTTTGTTACTTGAATAATACTCTCATGACCTATTAATTTTGGATTACGTGGAGACACTTATGGATGCTTTGAGTCTTTTCGACCATGACATTGGTGATGATAGTATAATTATACCTTGATAATTTAATCTCGGTGGTATTTTATAATGTGATTCTCTTACGAAACCCGTAACTCTTGGTCGAAAGCCTGTTAGAGTAGGTATTTACCTTAGCTCATGTTCACCTAGGTACATTATTTACCTTTATTGTATTTATCCTCACCCACTTATGTGTGTGGATATTTATTTTATCTTATTTAGATATTAGGAGATATTATCTAGTTGTTAGGTATAGTTATTTCCTTGATCTATGGTATTGACTAGATCCTTGATGTCTAGTTCTCTCCTAAATCTATGGTCTTTACTAGTTCTTTGATGACTAGTTATTTCCTTGATTTATGGCTTGATCTATGACCTTGACTAGTTCTTAGATTGTTATTCCTTGCCTATTTAAGCAAGGCCCATTCTCAATGTATTGTATTGAGTTCCATAATAATATATAATATTGTTTCTCATTTATTTGCAAAGGTTTTATGTAAAGTTATTCTGGTGAATTACTTTCATCTTATTGATTGTGGTGTTTGATTAGCATCTGTGTTCTTGGCTTGGTATAATTTGGTTATCGTTCCTTTTTCAAAGCCATGTTGAATAAGATGGTTGATTGTCTGCTTACATTTGACGCTTCTAATAAGTATGTGGTGTTCTTATAGTGAAAATATTTCCTTGTAATTTTGATTTCTTGGTTGGTGGTATCTTGTGGTAATATGGGTATAGATTTGAAAATTTCCTTGTCTTATCAGGGAGAGTAAAATATTTTTGCCGAGACAACAAAGAATGTTAAACCCTAGTAGATCAAGTAAAAGTAATTATGCTTCCTTAATGCATCTTCCTCGTAACTTCTTTTGAGAACTTGTAGAAACCCACTAGGAATGTTTTATGATACTTGTAATTAGTGGAAAAATCTCAAAATATTGTTGTGATCCATGTTGGTTGATTGTTTCCTAGTTCTTACCAAATTAATAATGTGCTTTCTATGTTGAACATCCCTTGTTTCCTTAGAATTAAAAATGTGATGTGTTGAATTACCTCTCTCTCCCATAAAAGTAATAGTGTGATATGTTTACCCTTCCTTCTCATTGAAATTTTGTTGACAAATTGACTCACCCAAACATCATAAAACTATAATTGAGGAGATTTGGCCTTGAAGCTTAATAAATAAACTGGAACATAGAAAGAGAAAATTGTCCTTGCTTTAACCTTGTAGATTAATAGAAGAAATAAAAACCATGTAGAAGAACAGAAAGGGAAAACCTTTGTCCGTCTACCACCCCTAGGAGTAAAATAAATGTTTTTTCTCTTTTCCTCCTTTATAGAAGGGAAAATATCATGGCCACCTTCTTTGTTGATCCTTATAACGCAAACATGTGATATCGAATAAAAAATGAATATTTTAATTAAGAAAAATTGTAAAGGAATGTGCTAGGAAAAAAAATGAAACTACAACTTTTGACTTAATTAGTTGAGTTATAAAATAAGTAAGATTTATGTGTATTGAGTGTAATGTATAGTTGAACTCCCGTAGTTCTGTTGCCTACTTGAAATTGTAAAACACACCGGTAGATAGTAATGTGTTCTAGTTGCTTAGTACTTCTTGTTCATAGATGTATGTGCCTTTCTTGTGGGATTTTTGGGTCATCATACCCTTATCATCCCGTAGCTCGGCAAATGTGAGTTGTGGTCCTTTTGGATTGATACTTATCATTGTTTGATAAATAACCTCCTTGTGTGTTGTCTTGTCCTTGGAGACCTAAGTTAAGGATATGTTAAGGATTATCAATTTTAAGTATGTTAAGGATTTATCAATTTTAAGGCAACATATGTTAAGGATATAAAATAACTTCGGGAAGTCTTCTTTTCTTCATATTTTCTTGGGTCACCTTGTTTTTGTTGCCCCTTTTCCACCAGGATGGAAAGTGAAAGATGATGTTATTTGCTTTTGATACGATGCACCCTTGGATTGTAATTGGACCCCATGTTACTTTTTCTTATCCCTAGTGACCTTGAGTGGTCTTTGGTGTTTCTTTTTCTCTCTTTATGGTTATTCGAGCTTGAGCAGAAATAAGATAAATTAATCCCATTGTGCTATAATGTATGGTACTTTTATTGATATGTTAGTTGCTAGGGGATATATATATATATATATATATATATATATATATATATATATATATATATATATATATTAAACAATTGACTTCTTTAGATTTGGTTGGTATGGTGTGTTCGATTCTTAAAACAAAAGATCAAACTATATGAAAGCTTGTGGTCTTGACTTCACTTTTAGTACCATGAAAAGTTAATTGTACCCTCTCTCAAGATTATAGAAGTGCCTTCTTGGAATAATTCCTTGATTTTAATTTTTATTTATTTAGGTGTCCTTTTTGATTCACCTCATCTTGTGTGATCCTCAAATTATGGGACCTTGAGTAGACTTGTTCCTCATGCAAATTTGGTCATAGTTGATTTTTGCTAGCCTTGTCTAGACAATGAACCTTGAAATCATGGCTTAAATGTGTAGAAACCTTAAATTTTATTAATGTAGTATGTTGTATTCCTTGGGAAACTATGTGGTCATTCTCAAACTCATGGAATTCTCCTTAATATTCATCTAATTGGTGGTTACTCTTAAGACTCTTTTGAACTCTTCATGTTATATTGTTATGTGTGGTATCTTGGTTGATAGCGTAAATTTACGCTCTAGATTTAAGTGTTTGTAGCCTTGTATGCAAAAAAGTTTAGAACTCATCCCTCGCAATCTCCCTTCTACTTGTTGAATTGCATCGACCAAACCGAGGTTCTATAGACCCGCACTTGTTTGAAGAAAACAATCCCATAATGGAGTGATCCTTTTTCTATTGCATTTGTTCCTATCTCTCTTTCCAGTGACTTCCAACAGGAAGTTGAGTCTAAGGGGAGGGGGATGTAGTGCCCACTTCCCTTCGACACTTTTGATATTGATCATGATACTAATGACTATATTATGGACATTATTATAGTTTTGATTTATTATGGTGTTAGATGTCAGATCATGGACTATTGTTGACTCTGATTCATATATGATGCATGGCGATTATTAGAGACATTTTATATAGATGTTGACATGTTGTTGGACATGGTTATATATATATATATATATTTATGGATGTTGTTAGGAAATTTAATATTTGAATATATTGAGTAGACCGAGAAAATTGAATTTAAAATTGATGATTATATAGTTGCTGATGAAATTGTAAGTGATATTGTTGATTTTCTGGATGTTGTTGTGATTCATATATATATTGATGATTTTGAAATTATATTTATATTATTTTGGACTTTATGATATAGCCATGAGGCCAAAGGAGGTATTTATATTTTTACAGGTTAAAAATATCACAACAAAAATCGGGGGATTGGAGACCAACCACATTGGAATTCTAGATGAATTCATCGAGGTCACCATGGAAACTAGTTTTTTTGTGTGTGTGTTTGCTAGTGTTAGGGATTCCCATGGGGGGATCAACTTTAAATGTGACCAAGGGATTTTATGTTTTCTTTTATTTTTGGTCCCTTTTGTTTAATTTTTACATGTGTTTATTTTGTGGTGCACTTACCCCTTTCATTATTTATTTAATGGTGTGTAAATATTGTTAGTAATCATATTGTTTAGTTAATTAATTAAAATATGTCATAAGAAATTAATTAATAGAGTTGTTGGCCTTGAATTAAAGTGTTGTAAGAGATGTGTAAGTGATGTGTAAGTTAACTTTTGAGTGTGAAACACTCCACCTTCTTGGAAATTCGAATTTGTCCTTGGAGGCTGGTTTTGGAGGCTTGTGGGACAAGTTAAACTTGTCCCATACCTCTTAAATTTACATACCAACATTTCCTATGGTTGGAGGGTTAAATTTAGACTTTTATAATACATTTTGGGAAGACAAATTGTAGGTTTTAATTGCACTTTTCTTACATGATTTAATTTCAGTCCTTTGGGGTGTGGGTTGGACTTGAGTGTATAAGTAAACTGTCATATTATTCACCCACCTATTTATTATGCATTGGAGAATGAACTTGACTTGGTGTTTGGGGTTGAGGAGGTGTGATGTGGTATCCTATATGGATCCACCTCATCCTCTTCTCTCCCCTCTTGTATAAAATTCAAATTTCTTGCCTTGTTTTGGGTTGCTTCACTTTTGTGAGACTTCTTTTAGGTGAATTTTCTTGTTGTTTTGGGAGATCTTGTTTGGAGAAGTTTTTGGAATATTATTGCATGCTTGTTTTGGGTTGATTTTTGGATTGCTTGCATTGGAAGGAGCTTTTTGTTTTGAACTTAGAACAAACTCTGTCATGGAGAGGTAAGAGCTTGGCTCTTGAAAATACTCTTCTTTTCCCTTTTATGAATATGTAAATGCTGGTATGTTTGTTATTGTTGTGGGCTATGGGTAGATGGCCTAGGAATGGTGTAGGAGAAGACTATGGGGTTTATTTTGTGGGAGGCACAAGTGTGTTTTAGGGAGGTATAAGGGTGGAGGGAGTTGGGATTTGGGTTCCACCTTAAAATAAATAGCTTGCATTTCTTTACTCATTATGGGGTGCCATAAGAGGTTGGGGAGGCATAAGGAAATGTGAGGAATAAGGGGTGTTTAGGGATTTATAAAGAATGTCAAGGTTTTGATATAATATATTTTTGGCAGTTTTGTAACTCTTGTGGTGATACCCATTTCCCGTTTGGGAGGCATAAGAAGCATGCCCCATAGTTCTTTCTCCTTTGGCTTAAATGGTGAAGCCTAGTTTTATGTGATGTCTTTCATGTGGTTGTAAAACCACTTTTTGTTTTAGACTGTGTTCTTAATTTGAAATGTGCTTGTTGAAAGATTGCTTGTGATGTGGAGCCTGTTGTTGCCATGAGTTGAAATAAATTTCTTATTGCATTGTGGTTGGGGATCGAGGGCCAATGAAAAAGGATGTATTCTCATTTCATTGGATGTCTTGGTTTGGTGGATAGAGTTTACTTTCCCCTATCTTTGTTGTGATTAAAATTGGAAGAAAGAGAAGAATGGATGTTGCTATTCGGAGCTAAGAAAATATAGTTTGACAGTTCCTTGTGAAATGAAATCTCATCAGTAACATTTCCCACTTGAAGTGGATGAAATTTTTAATGTTTGTAATGAAAATATGTTCTACTGATTGCAAGAGGAATTTGGAAATGTAAAAGAGTTATACTCTGTATTCTATTTAGAAAGAATGTGAAAGAATGATATTGTTTTGTATATTGTATTTTGAAATCAAATGGAAAGGAGGTTGTATGAGTTTCATTGGAATTAATGGAAGTGTTTACCTTGTTCATATGATATTCTTCCATTGGAAATTTGTGTTTATCATGCACTAGGAAGTCCCTGTTTTGAAAGTGGAAATGTGAAACACGTGAAAAGAAAATATATTATTCTGCCTTGTGTTGTTCAATAAATGATTTTGGAAGGAATAAAAGAAAGAAGTTGTAAAATTTCCTTTTGAAATCAATAAATGAATGAAATGATTTTCCCAAATTGCATTGTTAAATTGAATCTGATCATATCAATGTATTGAAATCTCTGTTTGAAAGGAAGAAATGCGTGTGAGAAAAGTGTAGTATTTTGTCTCTTTGAAATGTGAAAAAATTTGAAATCAGTATTGCATTTTGGTCTTGAATGGTTTGTTTTGAATCAACTAAAATGTGTTAGATTGGAATTGGAATGTATTCTAAATACTTGGAAGAAGAAATGGCAAATAGATCCATCAAAATTTGATCCATGTTATTTGTAATTTCAAACTAGCAATTAATTAAACCAAAAATGCACAATTCGAACCTACAACAATAAAATAACAAATTAAATGATTGAATTAAAGTAGTAGGCCCTAAACGATTTCAAATAGATGAAAACACTTAAAGGAAATATGTCAAGACTTAGCAAAATCATGCTCAAACCATTTATAGTCATTCTGCTATCAAGAAAATGTAAATGTTCAAATTGCAAATCAATTAGAAATATTGAACCTCGAATCCTATCTTAAATAAATTTAGGAACAATCATCCATGTCTATTTGACATATTGAGAGAGGAGGAAGATCAAATTGAATAGATCTAACAAGTTAAAATTTATTAGTTTGCACTATTAAAGCCTACAGGCTGTTTTCTTAAAATTTACCCCTTAAACTTTATAAAAACAAAAAATTAATGAGATTTGTGCAATGAGGACATCAAAATATTTCCATAAAGTCCTCGTTTTCTCCAAACCAACCACTCTATCAAAAGTTATGGCCTTCTAAAGTTTTTCTTCACTTGGAGTTAAAATTTTGGGAAAATATTCCTTTGGGCCCATAGCCCGAATTTTTCCTTGGGGCTTAGGAAAAGCTTTGGAAAATTTTCAAAATTTTCTATGCTATCCCACGCACGCAACCCAATTAGAGTCTACCATGTTGCACCATGAGGTGACAAAGTGGAGGGGCGAGATATTCTTTTGAATTTAGCACTTTCGAAAATTTTGGGAAAATTTTCCAAATTTTACCCACCACCCTGCAACCAATTAGGTGATGCCACGTGGCATCACTAGGCATCGCCGAGGAAGGGTGACTTTTTTATCTTTTACGACTCAGAATTTTTTTGGAAATTTTTGAAATTTCCCAGGTCCTATCGGCCCAAACCTAATTAGGGGTTGCCACATGGCATCGTGAGGTGCCGGCGGAGGCGCAGGTCATGTTCCCTCTTAGCCCTTCGGGGCGTTAAGTCAATCTTCTCCCCACCACCCCACTTTCCCCTCATTGGCTCAGGTGATGCCACGTGTCCCGTATGGACTTGTGGGAGACCGGGCGCAAAATCTACTTTTCACCCTACACGGGAGAATTTGCCCCGCCTTTCCTTGCTTTTCCCGTCACGCTACTATAGGGAGCACCATGTGTCCCTTATGGACTTGCAGACCCATGGGAGCGCGGCAAAATGTGATTTTTTCTCCATGAAGGAAAATTTTCTCAACGTCTCTCATAAGGCCCGCCAACCCACCCTTTGGGAAAATTTTCACCCCTAGGCCCGCAGGCCCGCTCTTGGGGAAAATTTTCACCCCAAGGCCCGCCGACCCATAACTTGAAAAATATGAGGATTTAGGAGGACTTCTTTATATTAATGGAAAGGCGATGAAATTTCCTATCCAATGAGAGTAATTGAGGAAATTTTTGAATGTGTTAAGGGTGAGAAAAATCAAGTTGAAACTTTAGTCTTGTTAGAGAGTGTGTTTGGTGAGGAATTTCCCTCTGAACCTAATTAAAACTTCTAACCCTAAATTTTGGACCTTGTGACCTCTAATAATTTTTAATAAAAGAAAAGTATACGATAGTAGATTATAATTTTATGGAACCTCAAGTTAGTGAAAAATGTTGTCTCGTAACATGGTTGTTGATTCTTTTAATAAAAAAATTTATTCCATAATTTTTCCTAACTAATCCTAGGTTGTTCTTGGATCTCAAGTGGGTTGTTTTAATGGACGTTACATTACTCGAGTTTATAGCAAACAGCTCAACAACCTAAATAAGCATATAGAAACATTGTGGATTTTTAATGTGGGGTCCACTTTCCAACCATAAGAGAAAAAAGTTGTAGAGAGTAAAGGTAGGGCCAACTCGCCTATAAAGAGCATAAGAATAACATATCGATAGAAAAAAGACATCTTAAACAACATCACAAAAAATTACAACACCAAAAATAGGAACCGACAACATTATACTACTTAACTTGCTAAAAACTTTCACGTACCACCTAATGATAAATTTTCAATGCAATGGCAATGGTGGGGTCCCAGTTTGAATCTTTGAACTTCCTTGTGATCTTTCCATTCTTCCATGCCATGTCTGAGATGCCACTAGAGTCATAAATTTACCGATGTGTACCTACATAAGTTCCAATATAGCACTATGCATAGCCATACAATTGTTGTATTTTTCCTCCAGAGCCTTAAACTTGGTTTCCAAGGTAACAATTTCATCTTTGAGGCCTGCATTGGGATCATGTGTATTAGATTTGAATGACTTACATATTTGTTGGAGAATAATGGAAGAAATTAAATAAATAGTTCAAAATGTATATTTGATTTAATTTATTTTCCTTAAATCTAATTGATTTAATGTATATTTGATATTGATTTCCCATATCAAAAAATAGAACATTCTTTTTATGTCTTTATGTACATATCACTCTCATTCATTAGAATACTATGATTAATTGGTGTTTTTACCCTTTTATCGATATATTTCTCTTTATGTAACCATTCCTAACAAATTTCCAATCTCTAACCTTAATGTTGTATAAGATATTTATGGATACCCACCTTGTGGATTTCTTCATCTATCATTCGAATGTGTTAAGGACATAATCGTCTACCTAGAAGTGAAATCAGCTAATAATTCTAACCTAAAATAGTTATTATTTTATCGTGCCTTCATTTTTACCTAAACATGTGAAAGGAAACTATATTTTGGTAACCCTTCTATAAATTTTGAATTGAAATTTGTGTTTTTTACACACTACACATTCTAAATGAAAAGATCGATCACCATATGAAAATAGTACACAAATGTTGAATATGATGCCGATTTGGGAACCTAATTGAGAATTGTTGGAATTATTTTTAGTTTTCATTATCATTCTTAGGATACATATTTAAGTTAATTTTTTCATATATATATATACATGCATAAATATGATTGGTAAAACATGGAAAATGATCCAAGTGTCATTACAAAAAATGTATACAATTAGAGCTCACAGAGAATAAACAGGGTAAACATAGGCTCAAAATTATTGACTCAACCGAGGAATTTTTTTGAAAATTAACTAAAAGTTCAGTTCCTCATTCTCCTAGAAAGTTGAACACTAGAATGAATCATTTTGTTCTTCTTTCTATTAAGAAAAAACTTCCAACTACCCTCCATTTCCACAAAATTATCAAGGGTATCATTTCCCTAGGTTATTCCAATATGCTCTTTATACCTTGATCCTTCACAAAATTGAGAACTTATAACTTACCAAGGTCAACGTTTCCCATATGATTCTCTTTTTCTCCCTTTCGTTATTCTCTTGTTTCTTTCCGCTTGACCTTCCACCATATATACGACATTTTCCTATTAGTTTTATGGTGTATCTCCATGGTCTTTCCGGGAATAGTTTCCAAATTTTCATCTTTGTATAGGGTAGGGTATTCATATCACCTTGTTCCAAATCAATGGATTCCTCTCTTTCGGGTCTTTTTCTATCTATCTTGATATGAATCACAATTTATAAGTCCCCACAAATAGGGGCATGAGCATTATTTAGGCCATCCCGAAAGTCGAACCCCAAACCTTGCAGAGACACTTGGGATGGCTTGTCCTCCCACTGGACACAACATACATATTTTCCTTGGTTGCATCCTGAAGACCTAGATTAAATTGAAAAAAAGTAATTATTTCCACCTCTTGGTTGTTAACCTCATATGAAGTCAGGTGTTTTTCATATATATTTTAGCTATGTGATAATAATATATAGTTAAATATCTATGATTTTATACTTGGAAGTTCTAATTAGGTGCGATTCACCATGATTCATTACATGTGTAATTATTTGAGGTAAAAGCATCATCCATTAATCTCCAATAAGTAGTACATCATTTATATGAAAAGATCATTGAATTTCAGTTTGTTCTAATTTTAGGGTAATTTAGGTCCCCTAGTTTGACTACTTTACATTATGCTTATGCATATGTCACTAGAAATGACACCGATAATTTGTATTTTGACAATATCTCATTGGTGGGTGATACTTGACTTATTTATTCTATTTTATTTTTATCTTGTTAATTACATTTGAATTCAAAGTTGTAGATGTTATTTTTGTCATTCATTTGTCATGAAAAATTACATAAGCACAATTGTAATGGCTATTATAATATTCTCTTGATAATAAATTATGTTACACATGTGTTGCACATTTTATTGATGGTAATAAATTTTTCATTAAGTATATCATTATGTTGTTTAAATATTCAATAAAATAGAAAAAGATTTGTACTTTCATTATTTGAAATTATTTAGTGCATATTTGTTCATTAATATCTCTTACAAGAGTAATATCTCATTTTACATCAAATGTGGTTGTTTTCTTACAAGGCCTCACGTTCAAGAACAAAACGCTGATGTATGATTTGTACTAGGGATGGTGAGGAATGAAATACCTCTTATATGAGCACATAAAAGATGTTTTACTATATTTTTATTATTCAAATAAGTGTGGAAACATGATGGAAATGTCCATCTGTTCCGAAAAGGATTTGACTATCAAACATTCATTCACAGTTAGAGGAGAAACAACGACTACACAATGCTTGATATGATCTAGAGTGAAGCATAATCATAGATTTTGTTGAAGGCAATGATGTGGGGATATAAGGATATGGTTACACCCATGGAGATGTATTTTTTAATTTTAATTAAAAGTATTACTTGTCTCGTGGATAATTGAGCTTTATTGTCTTGTTTTTTTCCTCTCTTGTGTCTAAAATAGTGTGTTTATGTGTGGTTTTTGTTGCAAGATTATTTTGTTGGATTTGAGGCATATATGGGTCTTGAATCTATATGTTTTAATGTTATTAATTTAGTTTGAGGGATACTACCTGTTGGTGCTCAAAATAGTCTCATCCCATTTTACCTTTGAAAATCTCCCAATTTACTGACCTCTTATATTTTCTCCCCCCCATTTTGTGCCTGAGAAGTCTCTGTTTTATTTTGTTGCCATAATTAATTTTTTCCTGGGTCGAATATCACGTACGGGTCCATTTTTGTTTCCTTGTTTCTCTGTCCCTCTAAAAAGGTCTATAATTTGGGTCTCTCGTTCTCTGTTCATTCAAAAACTCAGGCTTTCTCATTCTTTCCATTTTCCATAGTCAGGATTTGCTGCCCTTGTCATTTTTGCCCCAAATACTTGAAAAAAATGAATGGATGTAGCTCTGAAGAGCGTATTTGAGCCTTGTAAAATTTCTAAATCCTCTATCCTTGGAAAAAAATTCATCTCCGAGCTCAAATGGTCATTTTTCTACATTTTACGGTTTGACGGGCATTTCTCCCAATCAAATTTGCATCCTTGCATCTATAGGGAATGTGGCCTCTTTTGGTTGGATGCAGCTTGGTAGGGTACTTCATAATTTTATAAGTCACCTCAACTTGAAAACCGGCCTATGTGGAGGAACGACACTCATTTGAAAGTTCACTTTTGGGTTTGGCCTTGAAGTTATGCCAAGAGGACACGTCGAGGTTTTCACTACTTTTCCCAAACTTAGACATATTTTATGTAGTTAATACAATTTGATAGAACATAAACACGTGGCAATCCTGCACTCATTCAGGGTCTCCACTTTGGGCACCATTATGAAATTGTGCCATGAAGACACGTGGAGGCTTCTGTCAGTCTTCCCATACTTAGTCATTTTTCAAAAGGTTTTGGGAGGTTTGGGACATGTGGAGGAACTACATGTTTGGGAACTGCCCTTTAGTTTCATTTTAAAGAAGCACTAGGAGGAAACTTGGAGGCCTCTACTCACTCCACATTTTTCTGGAATTTTCAATGACAAAGGAGATTGTCTTGGACTCGACACATGGTGCCTTCCACTTGCTTCAAGCCTTTAAATAAAATTTTTTGGGGCCAAGACATGTGGTGAGCCCGTGCTCTTTCGGTGGTCTCAAATTTTAAGGACTATCTCAAGGTGTGCCATTATGACAGTGGCAATTTGAAAATTCAAAAGGGGCAAGGAAGCGGTGTTAGAGTAGGTATTTACCTTAGCTCATGTTCACCTAGGTACTTTATTTACATATTATTCTAGTTTTCCCCACTTATGTGTGTGGATATTTATTTTATCTTATTTAGATATTATTAGATATTATCTAGTCATTAGGTATACTTCTTTCCTTGATCTATGATATTGACTAGATCCTTGATGTCTAGTTCTCTCCTAAATCTATGGTCTTGACTAGTTTTTGATGACTAGTTATTTCCTTGATTTATGGTTTGATCTACGACCTTGAGTGGTTCTTATATTGTTATTCCTTTCTATTTAAGAAAGGCCCATTCTCAATGTATTGCATTGAGTTCCATAATAATATATGATATTGATTCTCATTTATTCGCAAAGGTTTTATGTAAAGTTATTCTGTGAATTGATTTCAATAGATCATGGTGTGTTCTTGGCTTGGCTACGATTTAGTTATATTAGCATCTGTTTTGGCTCTGATCTTATTTATCATTCCTTTCAAAAACCATCGGGGCAACTTAGAATTTTTTCCTCTTATTCTCAAAGGGGTTAAAATATCAAAAATGGCCCACAAGCCCAACAAAGGAAATGTCAAAGCTTGTTCCAGTCAATGGTGGAGGTGTGGACTCTTGGGGGAAACTTGGAAAATTTTCCTTTTGGGAAAAAAGAGTTAAAAGTAAAAAGGAAGTGTGGTTCCGTTGGGACCCACATTGGGACATGTGTCAGGCCCATTTTTCAAGGGGGGGGTTGTGGGGAAAACTTTAAAATTTTTCCCTTTTCCAAAAAAAGAGGTGAAATGGTAGAATTTGGCCACGGTTCCTTTCTTTGGGACCCACCTTAGGACACGTGTCAGGCTCATTTCTCAAGGGTGGAGGCACGGAGAAAAATGTGAAAATTTTAATTTTTCCAAAAGTTGTAAAAGGAAAAAGAGAACCCATGCAAGCCCACTCTAAAATTAAATCTTCCACGTGGATGACCCAAATTCAAAGTAAAGATCAACAACAACTGTGAATCTGAATATGATTTTCCCCATTTTATTGAAACATTCTTAGAAGTACAAGTCTTCATGATTTCTTGGTATTTCCTACATGCCAAACAAAGAGAAGAGTTAATTTTGATATCTAAGTTTGGTGGGGAAATCTGGAGACGTCTTTCGCCATTAAAATGGTCTTACTATCGGGCTCGATCTGATTTTCCATTTTTCTTCTCCCAAGCACGCAAGAAACATATTTGATAGATTAGGGGTGGAAGTGGTTGGAGAATAGAAGGAAGATGTTCTACTAGATGAAGGAATTGAATGCTGATATATTTGAAGATATCTACCCCATAAGCACTTGGTGAATTTTTACAGATCTGATTCTGGGAATCATGATCGTGATCATGGCAAGCACTGGTGGCACTCAAATGTTTTTGTTTTTTGGGGAAAAGGGATCTATTGTAAATGTTATAAATGGCACAAATTTATCATGTAAATGGTTGGAGTGTTAGAGGTCGAAGAAAATTCCTAAGAGAAAAAAATTTGACAAAATCCTCTTTTTTGAGAAGCCATTTGAGAAACCTATATATCTCTTTTGTTTTTTGATCATGTCAAGGTGGTTGTGAGTGTATAGCCATTGAAAAGCTCTCTAAGATTGTTCTAGAAACTTTCCCCTGCTGATAAATTTAATCAAACTCAAGTTATTCTGTGTTGATCTTGAGCAAAATGTGTTTGTTTCATTTTTGAATGTCTGCAAATAGTTTTCTTGTTCTTGTTGCAATCTTGTATCAAAATCTATCTTAATCACATAGGTCTCAATCCTTGTGATAGTTTAGTGGCATCTACAATTTCATTTCTCAGAAGAGCTTTCATCTGGGAGTGAAATAAATGATTTAAAATCACTTTTCTTTCATCTATTGACAGAGATTGTCTATAAGCCTCTGGTGTACCTCAGGTGTGATTGGGCTCATATCTTGATGTTTATTGGGTTTTCCAACTCAATCCTTTATGTTATAATCTCATATATTGTGTGAAAAAGTGCTAATCTGGGCCTCCATTGAAGCACATATTCTAGTTAAAGGAAAATTTTAGCTATTCTGAAGCATTATGTTGTCTAAGCTTTCCATTTTTTATTTTTCTTTAAAGATCTAGAAAAACAAGTTCATTCTACCTCACCTCCCTCCAAAAAAATCATTTAAAACAACTCATCCTACCCATACTACCCCTGTTTGTCATGTGTGTATACAAATGCACAAATTTTACTACCAAAACATGTAGAAACAATCAAGATTCCAAATGTCTTTAGTAGCCTGAACCTTGCTTAGAGAATATCTCCACTATCTAGAGTGACAACTCATGAGAGTTAGATTTTGTTGCATTGATCATATTTTCTTCAAGGTCTCCTTAATAACTTCATTAGGAAGGATATCTCCATCTCCTCCATAAACAACAAGCTACAAAAGGGTTCTCTTACCTTGGTTGAAAGGCATAACCTAAAATAGTGAGGATAGATCAAATCCTCTTGAGGGTGTATCCATTTCTCCACATCTAAGTGATTAAGGGCTAGTTAGATCCCATCCCCAGCTATAAAAATGACTCATCATGATCTATCTGTCTCTAAGCTTCCTACTAAACCTGTGATGTTGCTCAAACTTTGAAGGAGAATCAATTTGGGTACCAACACCTTACTAGCACCATTTCTTGAGGACATAGTGGTTACAGTTCACATTCAGGCCCTGGTAAAACACTTCTTATATACTCCAAGTGTTGTGTGCAATTATTTTAGTTCCTACACCTAGTGCACTAGCTTTCATTGATAAATTTGGGTAAAGAAAAGTCAAGTCTTTCCATTTCTAGTTTCTAGTGTTGATAACATTTGACAGATCATATTTAGTGCATCTACACAACTAAGGTGGAAATCCTTAGTGGCGACTCCTATTGATCTAATTCTTAATGAATACCAGTGTCTTAACCTCTGTCAAGTGATATTTGTTACTAACCTTTGCAAAGCTGGAAGGAAGAAGATCTTTCTTTGCTAGGGATCCTACTAGGACATTATTTCTAGAGCTAGGAAAAGCAAAATCAGAAGGAAGAAAATCCTAGAGAGTTGTGGGAAATCAGCAGACAAGAAGAGGGATCTCCATTGATGAAAGTGATCAGCCTATCATTGAAGACTACTACTCAAGTGCTTTTAAATCAGGTAGCCTCTTTGTGGAATTGAATTCTCCAACTGGAGAGGGGCCTTCATTTGATTTTGAGAAGTTTTCTTCTCATTCTACCCTTGTATTTTTAGAAGTTGATAGGGATTTCCAAGAAACAAGGCCTTTAGGGGATATCCACTTTGAAAATTATACCCCTATGTTTTAGAGACCCTCTGCCCCTTATCAATTTGTCACCCTCCAGGGTCACCTCCTCAAAACAACATGGCCTTGCCCCCACCCAAGACCTCCATTTGTTGTAAATACCTTTGGACCTATAAATTTTGTAGGGATGGTTGGTTATCCAAATGCAGTTCCTCAAGATGTAAGAAATAGACTACCAAAGTTCCAAGGAAACAACACTATAATTGGTGATCAACATCTAAATATTTTTATCAATATGATGGAAGACTTTGAGATTGAACATGAAGATGTATATATCAAGTTGTTTATCCATACTCTAGAAGAGGATGCAAGGGACTAGTATAAAGCTTTTCCAGATAACTCTATTGATTCTTGGACTGAGATGAGAAATGCATTTAAATTGTAGTATGGTGATAGAACTGACCCTAGGTTTCTTTTGATAGAATTTGAAAACATCAAAAATAATCCTAATGAGTTAGTACATGATTTCAACACAAGGTTTAACAAGACCTTGAGGAGATTTCTGTTAGGATAAGGCCATGTGATGAATCATGTTTGATCAAATATTTAGATGCATTTGATAAAAAGGTTTCTTACTACTTGAGGGACAAAAACCATGCTAATTTGAGGTAGGCCTTCACCATGGCTCTACAAATAGAGAACAATATTAAGGCAATTGGAAAGCCTCCAAAAAGGGAGGGTGTGAAACTAATTAACCCAAAAAAACCTCAAACAAGCAAGGTTGCTGATTTGGAGGAAGTTGTGAAAACTTTGGCAGGGGTTGTCAAAGAAATATCATACAAACTAGCCTAGGAGAGAAAAGGGATTGGGTAGAGCTCACAAGGTCAACACAAGTAACAAGGCCAAGATAGGTTCACAAATCACCAAAGATCTGATGACAGAGGCAAGGGACCTGTTGGATTTGGAAATAGGCAGCCCCAAGGTAGGGAAAACAGAATGGTGCCTAATCCTTTGGCTGCCAGAGTTGATGTTGTGGAGGAGAAAAATGTCATTGATTGGTGTGATAGATGTTTCATGCCCCATGCTCCATGTAAGGAAGATCAACAAGAAGAAGAAGAAGCTTATGATGACAATGATGATGATGTCTGCATGATGGGTTGCTCCACAAGCTCACAACAAGGGGCAACTTCAACTGAAGTGATAAGTTCCCGGATTGCTGCCACTTTTTGGGACTGCATTCATAGGGTACCTATTCTTCCTCCCTCTCATACTTTAGAAGTAGATACTATACAAGCTTTTGAATTTCCCAATAATGACTTTGAATATTTAAGGGCTTTAATGATAAAGAAGTATGATGGAGGAATCCCATCTGAGGAAGATAGATAGTTATTGATGAATGTTGTTGTTGCTCAAGAGAAGGAATATAACACAAGAAGTAAGGTTGTCAAAGGGATAGGGCCTCAAGCCAAGCCAAAAGCTCCCTTACTTTCAAACATTCCTAAAGAGGCTCCTAAGAAAGATGCATTTTCTAAAATCCTGCAGTTCCAAACAAAAATTTTACCCCTCCTCATGCCCAAGCTGTCAAAAATCCTGTACCACCTAGTGAGTGTGTTAGCTTTCCTTCCAATACTACCTTGCCATCCAATGTTTCCTTGCCAAAGAATGTCCCATATGACATTGCCCAAGTTTTAAGTCAAATCAAAGTTTTTGTTCCAATTGTTGAGTTGCTTAGGATTCTGAGCACAAGAAAAGAGCATTTGAATACTTGGGATTGAAAGAAGGGAAGATTTCCCTAGGAAAAATATAAACATTATGGAGACTCCACCAGTCATAGAGGAATTAGAGGCACCACTAGCATCAGAAGAGCTAGATGAACCACCTGAGGTTTATTTGGGAACATCCTTGGTAGATTCTCAGCTGAATGTGGATCCATTCTTCACTACCTTGATCATTAAGGATAGATTGTTACACAACTGTATGTTTGATTCGGGGCATCATGCAATGTTATGCCTCTTGGAAGTTATGAATGAATTAAATATCAAAGTAATAGCTGCATATGGGAAGTGCACTACTATGGATTCCAGAGAGGTTCCAGTGGTGGGGTGTGTGAAGGGTCTAGTGGTGCAACTTGCAGCCTATCTAGGTAGGAATTTGAAACTTGATGTAGTTATTGTTGACTGCCCAGCCAAGTGGGGTATGTTGTTATCTAGAAGGTGGGCTGCAAGTGTTGGTGGGAGTGTTCAAATGGATATGTCCTATGCCACCATCCCAATTGAGGGCAGCCTTGTCAAGTTGTATGGGGAAAAGAAGATGTTGCACCTTATTGAAGATCCCAACAATGCATCCTATGAAGTATTGTACACAAATGTTGATGCTGATAACTTTGTAGGATTTGCTGATGGAAAGGAGCACAAGATTGAGGAATGCAGGTGTCTTGAACAAGTGGGCTCTCCTTGGACTCTATTGTTTGATGGAGCTTGCTCCAAGTTTGGGAATGGTGCTGGTGTTGTTCTACTTTCTCCAGGTCGGAAAAATTTTTTTTTCCTTCAAACTCAACTTTGAGTGCACTAACAACATTGTTGAGTATGAGGCACTATTTTGTTGGGTTTAAGAATTGCTTGAAAATATGGTGTCAAAGACATCATTGTCAAAGGACTCAAAATTAATTGTAAAACAAGTCAGAAAATTGTATGCCACAAAAATCAGTGAATGAAACAATACAAGCATGTAGTTTGGGATCTCATTGAGATGTTTGATTCATTCAACATTGTGCATCATGATAGGAAGTTCAATGACTTGGTAGAAAAGCTTGCAGTGTTGGGGTCTCATTTTGACAATTGTGCAATATCCCCATATTGTGAATATGATGTTGAGGTGTTAACAAGGCCATCTATACCTGATAATGTTAAGCATTGGTAGGTTTTTGATAATGATGCTCAGATCAGAAGATTTCTGCAGAACAAGGGAGAGTTTTCTGATCAAAGTATTGATTGGGAGCCAATGGTGTGTGTAGCAGAAGGGAAAGAAACCTTGTTTGGCAAGGGCATCATCTAGCTAAAGACTAATACCATTCCTAGAGGGTTGGTTGCTCTTGAGTCCAATTTTGATAATGTTGATCGCATTGTTAACAGATGCATGGAAACCTCAAGGGATATTGAGGAGCATGACCTTGGCACAAAGGAGAAACCAAGGAAAATTTGGTTAGGTAAGCAATCTCTCAGTAGGGAGGAGAGAAGCATCATACATCCAATTGTTGAAAAAGTATCAGGATTGCATGGCATGGACCTATTCTAAACTAAAAGCATACAGAGAGGATTTGTTTCAACATGAGATTCCCTTGGAGTCTAATGCAAAACCATTCAGGAAGAAACAGAGGCCAATCAATCCACTCTTATCTCTTAAAATGCAAGAGGAACTAAAGAAGCTAAGAGATGGAGGGATTATTCAGCCCACAAGGTATTCTTCTTGGGTTGCAAACCTAGTACTAGTAAGAAAGAAGAATGGTGATATCAGGTTGTGTGTAGATTTCAAGAATCTAAACAGAGCATCAATGAAGGATAATTATCCTTTACCAAATATGGAAAACATGCTGCAATTAGTGACTGGTTCTGAATTTCTCTCCACCCTAGATGGTTTCTCTGGTTATAACTAGGTTGTGGTGAAGGAATCAGAAAGGATCAAGACAACCTTTACTACTCCTTGGGGGACGTATGTGTATGTTAGGATGCCCTTTGGTTTGATGAATGTTGGAGCCACCTTTCAAAGAGCAATGGATGTTGCTTTTTTTGGTTACATCAATGAGTTTATTGCATTTTATCAAGATGATGTAACTATATTTTCTAGGAAGAGAAGTGATCACTTGCTTGCACTTGGAGAAGATGTTGATAAGATGTAGAGAATATGGCATCTCACTCAATCCAAAGAAGTGCCATTTTGGAGTGCAAAAGGAAAAGTTGCTTGGTCACATTGTGTCACAAGAAGGGGTGATGATTGATCCAGAAAGGGTAGAGGCCATCAACAAGTCCCAATTCCAAGAACCAAGAAAGGAATTCAGTCTTTCTTTGGGAAGATAAACTTCATCAGAGATTCATATCAAACTTTGCTGAGTTGACCATTCCAATCACTTCCATGCTAAAGAAGGACCAAATCATCAAATGGGAAGAGACTGTCCATCCAAGCTTTCAATGGGATTAAGGAGGCATTAAAGCATGCCCCTGTTTTAGCAGCTCCAGAACTATAAGAAGCCTTTCAACTATTTTCCTTTTCTTGAGAAGAACACTATTGCTTCTTGTCCTATTGCAGAAAAGATGATGAAGGGGCTGAAAGGCCAATTTCCTTTTTCAGTAAGGCCTTGTAGGGGGCTTGAGATGAAATACACTATTATGGAGAAGCAAGCATTTTCCTTAGTAAAAGAAATAAAGGTTTTTAGGCCTTACATTCTAAGTTCTAAAGTGGTTTCTTATGTTCCCCACACCATGGTGAAGGACATCTTATCAGAGATGGAAGTCTCAAGAAAAATGATGCAAGTGGGTGAACAAGTTGCAAGAATATGATATGGATATCCAAACCACAAAGTTGGTGAGAGGTTTGGGCTTGGCTAAGCTTATGGCTGAAAGCAACTTGCAAACTATTGAGGTAAATGAGGTAGAAGAAGAAAGGGCGGGTGTTTTTTGAAAGGTTGATGAGTTCTGAGTGGTACAAGGATGTGATTTTTTATCTCAGACACTTATATTGCCTTGAGTATTTAAGTAAGAACCAGAAAAGAGCTCTTAAGTTGGCTTCCCAGAAATATGTCATTACTTGATTATGGGTTAGCTTGGAAGAACCCGAGGAGTCCTCTTAAGGTGCATTATTGAAGATGAAGCCCCCAAGATAATTGTTGATCTCCATGGAGGAGTTTGTGGGGGGATTTTTCTGCAAGAGTCACAACACACAAGATCTGAGGGCTGGTTATTGGTGGCCAAATCTCTTCAAGGATACAACCTTGTTGGTTAGAAGATGTGAGAGTTTCCAGCACTTCTCTAGAAGACTAAAAGCTTCAGCTCCCTTCCTTTGCAACCTTTGTATCAATTGAAGCTCCATTCAAGCAATGGGGAATGGATTTCATTGGTGAGATTTTAGACCCTTCAAGTGCTAGCCATAAGTGGATTCTTGTAGCCACTTGATTACTTTACTAAATGGGTGGAGGCAATCCCCACCAAAAGGCAACACACCAAATTTTCATGGACTTTTGTGCTAAACCACATCATCTGCAGGTTTGGGGTGCCAGTCAAGATTGTTGCTTGATAATGCCATGAGCTTTAGAGCTAAACCTTTGGTGGCAATGTGTAAAGAATATGGGATCAACTTGACATATGCATCTAATTACAATCCCCAAGGAAATGGACAAGCTGAGTCCAATAATAAAAATCTACTGAAAAGATTATCAGAAGAACCTTGGAGCTGAATAAGAGAAAATGGGGTGAATAGTTGAAGTTTGTTGTTTGGGCTGATAGAATCACTATTAAAAGAGCCACTAGAAAGAGTCCATTTGAGTTGGTGTATGGAACTCAGGCCTGCTACTTGCCCCTTCATATGCAATTATCCTCATATCAGTTCATTCAACAACTGGAGGATCAAGAAGTAAGTCCTTATGATGCTCTTGCATTAACCAAATTGTTGAACTTGATGAAGAAAGGAGGGCATCCCACCAAAGGCATGTAAAGTTTAGAGAGAAAGTCTGAAGAAGTTGTTCGACAAGAAGGTCACCCCAAGAGCTTTCAATGTTGGAGATCTTGTGCTACTATGGGATAGTAGGCATGAAGATAAGGGCAAAAGCATGGAAAATTTGACTCATTATGGATGGGCCCTTACTCCATTGATATTAGATTGGTGAACATACCTTCTTCTTGAAGGATTTGGATGGTGAATTACTTGAATTTCCTATTAATGGCAGGCATTTGAAGCATTTCTTGGATTGATTCCCAGAATCAAGGTAAACATCTTTTTATACAGTGTATAGTAGTTTTGTTTGTTTCTTTTTTTTGTGTTTTCTTCTCGTTCTGGTCCTTGGTGACCTATTTTTGTTGGTTTCTCTATTTTTTTTTGGAGATGGCTCTGTTTCTCTACTTCTGCAAGATGACTCCATCACCCAATGGATATTTTTGGCACTTGGTCTACCTTTTTTCTTGTGGCACTCACAGGGAGTGCCCATCCTCGAGTCGAGCCGATGTTGGTGCTCAAAATAGTCTCACCCCATTTTGCCTTTAAAATCTATCGATTTACGACCTCTGCTATATTTTCTCCCCCCCCCATGTGTTGTGCCTAAGAAGTCTCTACTTTCTTTTTTTGCCATAATTAATTTGTTCCTGGGTCAAAGATCACGTATGGGTCCATTTGTGTTTCCTTGTTTCTCTATCCTCTGAAAAGGTCTTGTAATTTGGGTCTCCCATTCTTTGTTCATTCAAAAACTTGGGCTTTCCCATTCTTTCCATTTTCCATAGTCGGGATTTTTTCCCTTGTCATTTTTTCCCCAAATACTTGATAAAAAATGAATGGATGTAGCTCTAAGAGCGTATTTGAGCCTTGTAACATTTCTAAATCCTCTGTCCTTGGAAAAAATTTCATCTCCAGGCTCAAATGGTCATTTTTCTACATTTTACGGTTTGATGGGTGTTTCTCCTAGTCAAATTTGCATCCTTGCATCTACAGGAATGTGGCCTCTTTTGGTTGGATGCGGCTCGGTGGGGTACTTCATAATTTTATAAATCACCTCAACTTGAAAACCAGCCTACGTGGAGGAACGACGCTCATTTGAAAGTTCACTTTTGGTTTGGCCTTGAAGTTGTGCCGGGAGGACACGTGGAGGTTTCCATTACTTTTCCCAGACTTAGACAATTTTTATGTAGCTGATACAGTTTGGCGGAACAGAGACATGTGGTGAGCCCACTCATTCAGGGTCTTTGCTTTGGGCACCATTCTTGAAATTGTGCCATGAAGACACATGGAGGCTTTCACTGCCGGTCTTCCCATACTTAGTATTTTTCAAAAGGTTTTGGGAGGTCTAGGACACGTGGAGGAACCACGCACATGTTTGGGAACTGTCCCTTGAGTTTCATTTTAAAGAAGTCCAGGAGGACACTTGGAGGCCTCCACTCACTTTGCATTTTGCTTGGACTTTTCAATGACCAAAGGAGATTGTCTTAGACTCTGACACATGGCACCTTCCATTGGGCTTCAAGCCTTCAAACAAATTATTCCGGCTAGGACATGTGGCGAGCCCGCTCTTTCAGGGTCTCAAATTTTGGGACTATCTCAAGGTGCACCATTGTGATGCGTGGCAGTTTGAAAAGTCAAAAGGGGTGGGGAAGCGGACCATCGGAGGTAACTTAGAATTTTTGCCTCTTATTCTCAAAGGGGTTAAAATACCAAAAATGGCCCACAAGCCCGATAAAGGAAGGGTCAAAGCTTGCTCTAGTCAATGGCGGAGGTGCGGACTCTTGGGGGAAACTTGGAAAATTTTCCTTTTGGGAAAAAAAGAGTTAAAAGTAAAAAGGGAAGCGGTTTCCTAGCTGGGACCCACTTTGGGACACGTGTCAGGCCCATTTTTCAAGGGGGAGCTACGGGAAAACTTTAAAAATTTTCCTTTTCCAAAAAAGAGGTGAAATGGTACGAAAATTTGGCCATGGTTCCTTTGGGACCCACCTTAGGACACGTGTCAGGCTCATTTCTCAAGGCCAGGAGTGGAGAAAAATGTGAAAATTTTACATTTTTCAAAAGTTGTAAAAGGAAAAAGAGAACCCAAAGGCCCGCTCTAAAATTAATCTTCCATGTGGATGACCCAAATTCAAAGTAAAGATCAATGACAAGTGTGAGTCTGAATCTATTTTTCCCCATTTTACTGAAACATCCTGGAAGTGTGAGTCTTCATGATTTCTTGGTATTTCCTACATGCCAAACAAAGAGAGGAGAGTTAATTTTGATATCTAAGTTTGGTGGAGGAAATCTGAGATGTCTTTCACCATTAAAATGGTCTACTATCGGGCTTGATCTGATTTTCCATTTTTCTTCTCCCAGAGCATGCAAGGAACCATATTTGATAGATTAGGGGTGGAAGTGGTTGGTGAATTGAAGGAAGAGTGTTCTACCAGATGAAGGAATTGAATGCTGAGATTTTTGAAGAGATCTACCCCATAAGCACTGGCAAATTTTACAGATCTGATTATGGGAATCATAATCATGATCATGGCAAGCACATTGTGGTGGTCAGCTCAATGTTTTTGATTTTTGGGGAAAAGGGATCTATTTGTAAATTTTATAAATGGCACAAATTTATCATGTGAGAGGTTGGAGGTTGGAGTGTTAGAGGTCGAAGAAAATTCCTAAGAGGAAAATTTGACAAAGCTTCCTCTTTTAGAAATTCTGAGAAACCTATATATCTCTTTTGTTTTGAATTTGATCATGTCAAGGTGGTTGTGAGTGTAAAGCCATTGAAAAGCTTTGAGATTGTTCTATAAACTTTCCCTTGCTGATAAATTTAATCAAACTCGAGTTATTATTTTGTGTTGATCTTGAGCAAAATGTGTTTTTTACATTTCTAATGTCTCAAAATAGTTTTTCTTGTTCTTGTTGCAATCTTGTATCAAAATCTATCTTAATCACATAGGTCTCAATCCTTGTGATAGTTTAGTGGCATATTAAATTTCATTTCTAGAAGATATTTCATCTGGGAGTGAAATAAACATGATTTAAAATCACTTTTCTTTCATCTATTGACAAAGATTGTCTGTAAGCCTCTGGGTGTACCTCAGGCATGATTGGGCTTAGATCTTGATGCTTTGTTGGGTTTTCCAACTCAAGCCTTCATGTTATAATCTCATAGATTGTGTGAAAAAGTGCTAATCTGGGCCTCCATTGAAGCACATATTCTTGTTAAAGAATATTTTAGCTATTGTAGCATTTTTGTCTAAGCTTTCCATTTTGTAAAAACTTTCAAAGATATGGAAAAACAAGTTCATTCTGCCTCACCTCCCTCCAAAAAATTCATTTAAAACAACTCATCCTATCCATAATACCCATGTTTTTCATGTATGTATACAAAATGCAAAATTTTACTACCAAAACATGTAGAAACAATCGGGAGTCCAAATGTCTTTAGTAGCCTGAACCTTGCTTAGAGAATATCTCCACTATCTAGAGTGAAAACTGATGAGAGTTAGATTTTTGCATTGAAATGATATCTCCATCTCCTCCATAAAAAAAAATGCTACAAATGGGTTCTCTTACCTTGGTTGAAAGGAAAAACCTAAAATATTGAGGATAGCTCAAATCCTCCTGAGGGTGCTATCCATTTCTCCACATCTGAGTGATTAAGGACTAGTTAGATCCCATCCCCAGCTATAAAATGACTCATCATGACCTATCTATCTCTAAGCTTCCTACTAAACATGTGATGTTACCTAGACTTTGAAGGAGAATCAATTTGGGTACCAACACTACCCATGTTTGTTTCAGTCAATTACTTTTCAAGTTTTCTAAACACGCATTAAGGACAATAAAAAAAATCAAAACATCTTCTTGAAATGAGAGTGTAAGTGCTAATTTTTAGATTGCATGTGATGGATAATTAATAATAAATTAACACGTGTTTCTACTCTAGTCGATAAGAACATAACTTACCATTTTGTTAAAATTTATGTGTTTATAAATGTATAAGATGTGTAAATAAATATGGATCTACAACAAGAAGATTGTAATGCCCACTTTCCTTTGACACTTATTCCTATTACACTCTTGATGACTAGTTTCCTAGAGAAATGGTTATGGATGTATTATTTTGGATAGCTCATTTTTTGACTATGTAGGCATTTGATTATTATGATGATCTAACTCTATCATAGATTGTTTTGATGCCTTGTGGACATTGTTAGATACATTGCAACACATGTTGATTAGCATTGATTACTTATACATATACTGACATCTTGGATATATTATTGTTGCAACTATGATCTGATGCACTGTCTAACCATGGTTACTTTGATATTATGGATTTATTATTTTGAGATGATGTTAGGTGATCAAGTATGTGGATTGGGTGATTGTCAAAATGTGAATTATGATTATGATGTTGGTAAATGTTGAATTTGAATAGAAATTTATAATCTTGATAGCTAATGATGATTATGTGATTATGATTTATATGAGTTGTATTTCCATGACCTATTGATGTGGCCATGAGGTCGAAGTTGGTATTACTTGTGATTATAGGAAACAAAGACCACACCAATGAGAGACTATAAAAGCCAACAAGGAAGGAATGTTGTCAAGTTCACAATGTGGTCACCTTGGCAACTATCATATGTTGTGTTGTGTGTGTTCTTGATTGTCATCTTTTATGAGGCCTCTCCATGGGGAGCACCTCACCATCACCATGTGACCATGGGTATCTGTAGTTATGTTATTTTATCTTTGTATGTGGGTATGTTGTTATGTTATGGGAATGTTGTGACTTTAATTTGTGTTCTTATGTACCCTCATGTGTATGTGGAAAGTGTACCCTTAAGTTAGATATGTAATATTGTTAAGTGTGAACATATGTCCCCTTTGAATTATTATGAATGTTATGTGTACCCTTAACTTTATTTTGATTAAATTGTAAAGGTTTGTGTAAAGTGGTGATGTGGCATTAGGAGGAGTAGAGATTCTCTAGTATATGCTTTATCCCTTTTCTCTTTGGTTGAAATTTGAATCTTGCTTTGGTTTGTGTGCCATCCTAAACCCAAAATTCGGATTTGGGCTTTGGGCCCATTTTGGGGCTTGTGGGACAAGTTTAACTTGTCCCACACTCCTTAATTTATCCCCCAACCATGCCTATGACTTTGGGGGTCATTTTAGACCTAATCATGATATTTTGGTGGAAAAGAGGTAATCATTCCTCTCTTTTCCTTGGTCTTCTAAATATGTTTTGGAATGTGCAACTTGAGCTTGAGTGCAAGATTGGGCAATGTCATATCCTCAACCTTCTCCTTTATTGTGCCTTGGTTTTTGTGTGAGCTTGGTGATGTGGATTTGGAGGGAGATGAGTTGGCATCCTACATGGAGCCACATCACCTCTCCCTCCCTCCTTTCTATTTAATTTCATCTTTTGGATGAAGTGGGGTTACTCATTTTTTCACTTGTCTTCTTGGCTTTTGGAATTGGAGAGGATTTGCTTGGGAATTACTATTTTTTCTTGAAGGAGTTGGAGTCTTGGATTGCTTGGAAGAATTGGAAGATTGTGCTTGTGGATTGAGGATATCTTGTAATGGAAAGGTAGGAATTTTGACCCTTTTATTTGCATGTTTTTATGGTCTTATGAATTGTAAAATGGTGGAATGTATGTTGCATATTGTGTGGGTTGGGTAGATTTCCTTAGGAAGGTGTTAGGAGAAGGAAAATGGGAGCCATGAGGGAGGCATAAGAGTTATGTGATTTAGGAGGGATTTGTTGGGAAGAGTGTTCAATCTTGTGGAGGGATAAGGGGAAACTTCTTAATTATTTTTATGTAAAATGTACTTGAGGGAGACATAAGAGTGAGGGAGGCATAAGATATTTTGGCTTGATGTAGAGTTGGAGGCTTCAAGATGAACACTCAACCTACTTGGGAGGTAAAAGGGGGTTTCCCATGTTTCCTTTCTCTTTTTGGCTCTATAATAAGGCCTTTGTGTATTATATGAATTTATAGGTTTTGTTGTGTTGTGTATTGCATGTTTTGTGATGTGATTATGCCTCTTGTGAAGCCCTTGTTGTTGCCATGGTTGTGAAATTTCTTCATTGTTGTTTGGTTGGAGCTCGGGGTCAATGGAGAAGAATGGACTTCACTTTTCCATTGAGATTTGGTTGGGAGGAGAGAGTTGCCTAGCTCTCTCTCCTTGTTGGTGTGTAGATGAAGAGAAGAATGAGTTGTTGTTGAAGATTTGCAGGTTTTGTGGGAGCATTTGACATGTTGTCTCCACCACTTTGGGTGGAGGGCTTATATCTCTTGCATTTTAATTACTTGTGTTATTTTGAAATCCTTGTAAAATTATTTTTAATTGAGAACAAAGTGGAAGAATTGTACTACTGTGATTATTGTAAAGATGTCCTTATCTTGAAATAAATTTGTAATGGATTGTACTATCTCAACACTTAGATAAATTTTTTGCACTTGATGTCCAGTTGGAAAGGACTGCATTCCTTGAATTATTGTGAAACTTGTACTTTCTTGTAAATTTGAAATTTATGGAAAGCCATTATGTAAATCTGTCTCTAAGGCATGTACAGAAATTTGATAGAGATATACAAGTATTTGTAATGTTACAGATGTAAATAGTGAAAAGACCTTGTATTGCATGAAAGGAATGTATTCCTGTCTTCATTTCCTTATGGGTTTTCATTATAATGTTCCTTGTATCCTTGTACTCTTCTTTGCAAAAGAAATAGAATGTGTTCTTCAAATATTTTATACTTGGAATTGAATCTAGAAATCTGTATGACTCTATAGATGAGAAGATGAATCTATATTTATTTTCTGTAAAGTGAAGTTCCCTGCATCTTGATATAAACTCCATAATAGATGTATTTTAAATTGTAAACTTTTACTTCAGTCTGTATCAAACTTGTAGATGATCCTTGTGTATATACAAATAAGTATACGTATGCTAAGGTTATATATACTTAAGTGTATATACACTTTTCTCTAAAAATTTCAGTTTTACAGTAATCAACATCGGCGTGAGCATAATCGGGCGTCGGCGAGCTTAGCCTAACTAGCACCATTTAACCAATCAGGCGCCTTGGTTACCTTGTAATCCATATAGTTTCATATACTAGAAAAATTTGACCCAAAAATGTCATTTACAAACCTTAAACTTAAGAAAATATGATAATGGACTTACAGAGACCCGCCAACAAGTATATGTATGGATACATACACACATTTGTGTATATATCCATATATATACCTCTAGGTAAGTTAATATAATATAACTGGAAATGAAAATGTGAAAGCTCATATATGAATTTCTCACAGATCCTTGTGATGATAAATAAATAAATGAAACTTATTTTCACCTCCTTAGTATAACAAAACACAAAGGGATGGTTAAATCCATAGAACTAAGGCCTGGTTGAGGCATCTGAGCATTAACCTGCAAGAAAAGAATCAAACAAACCCTAGAGCATAAAATAAATCTTAAATAATGGAGGATCAAAGGAGAAATCCTTCCATTGCAAGCTCTGTGATATCCTCTCCCACATAGTTGAAACCCAGAACCTCTTGTCTCCATTTCTTGCTCCTCCCAGACAATCTTTCTTGTGCAAATGGAGGCACTTAGGGTAGAATATTGAATGTTATAGTTGCTAAATAAATTTTAGGGTTTTGGTGAGACCTAAAATCCAAGGGACAAGATTGAATCAATCCTACGGATGTGATTCAATCCTCCTCCCCTAATATTTGTACATGTGAACTTTATAAAATGTTAGTTTATATTAATGAATGGGAACTTAGGGATGTTCATGGATGTGGGCACTTTGTAATTTTAGGAATTTTATTTATTAAATGTTTTAATTAATGGATGTGCATGTGTGTAGTGTTAAATGGGGCCTTTGATTTAATTAAAATATTTTAATTAATAATGGTGTGTGGGTATTGTCTAATGGGGTTTTAATTAATTTGAGGGGTATGGGATTATTAAAGGTGTTAGCAACTTTATTAAAATATGTTTAGGAATTTTATTAAAAGTGCTAGGTGGAGATTAATTTTATCATGGGAAAAACATTAATGTGTTAGAAAATTATGAATTTTACCTCAAGGATTATATTTTAGACCTGATGTATCATATAACATTATTAACCTTAGTGGATAATTTAAATATAATTAATTTAAGGATAAATTAATTAATCAAATGGAAATAGTAAGGATAGAATAATCAAGTTAGATAAATGTAAATTACTTAAAGAAATATGTGTTAGTTAATTAATCGAACTTTTAATTATCTAAGATTAAATTAATCAAGCTTTAATTAGTGCACTTAATATGTCTTTTCTACAAAAAAAAATTTTGTCATGTTGTTTTTTTCCTTATGTTGTTGGTTGTTGGATGTGGTGTTTTTGGGCATCACACTTTGGTATCAGAGCCATGGGTTCAACACTTGGACCCTAGGGAAAATATGGGAACACAACTTAAAACCTAGTGTAACTCGAAAACTAGAACACTTAAAATTATTGGAAATTTTGAAAATGTAGAAAACTTAGTAAACTGAAACACACCTAGAATAATGGACTAACTCTTGTTTTGGCATGTTCAGGAGGTACGGGCAAGATGAGGAGTTCCTACACATGGATTTAGACATCCCACCCCCATACCAAGAAGTAGACAATATTTTACTATACTACATAGATCTATAGACATTACAGGATGTTGATGTCGCATATACGTAGAGGTTCACTTGGAGGACATCGTAGCCAACATGATAGAGAGCCATCAGTGGAGGCTCATGCACCTTCTCAAAATAGTGATGAGTATAGGGCGAAGAACTCCCATGTGGAGTCAGTTAGAGAAGAGTCACCACATAGAGAGCATAAAGATAGAGCTATGGGGCACAAAGATAGATCTAAGAGCCCTAGGTTGAGGGATGATCATGTGGAGAGACCTAGGGGCCAATAGTCGATATCGAAATACCATATAAGAGATTCTAAAGCTTCATCCACCCCACTATGTTGGTGATACATGAGGGTTTCAGGAAGAGGCATGGTTAGTTAGCTTGAGTGGATGCTTCAAGATATGTCCATGCACTAGCAACATGAAAAAAGTTATGTTGTTATCCATTTGCTGAGAGATGGGGATTGTGTTTGTGAGTAGATAGGAGTAAAGCTCACCTAGATTCGATTCGGTGACATGGGGGATATTTGAGGAGTGATTCCACAATAGATACATTTAAAGGAGGTTCATTTAGCACTGGATTGATGAGTTCCATGATCTGTGATAGGATAGTGTGAAAGTTATGGAGTATGAGAGTAGGTTCATGGACCTACTTCACTATGTGTTATATTAGAAGGATGAGTAGGTCAGGATTGAAGGTTCATTAGGGGCCTGAACTTGGATTTGGGTGGGGTAGTGCATATGGATTGTCCACATAATTTAGTAGAGTCCATTGAGAAGGCCTACATTGTAGGGAAAATAGGGGAAGAGGTGTAGGCACAAGATAAGGTGAGGATTCACATCTAGCAGCTACAAGATAGTCAATCATAGGGGGTGACCCTTCCCCCTCGTGGTGGAAATGGATCCACTAGATTTTTTCCATTAGGCCACAATATCAATAGTAAAATAGACTCACCCACCTTTCGGTCTCCACCAAGATATGATGGTCAAAGAGGCAACATTATGGGGCCTCTATCTAGGGGACCCACCAGACATAGGGACCACCCAAAGCCAATCATCCAAGCTCATCCACATGCCCATAATAGTTTATTAGGATTTTGGATCTACAACATAGAATCCCAAAGCACTAGGAGGAGTAGCTACTCATTGGAGAGGGTCAGGCAGTTGTTATGGTTACAGTGTATGAAGGAATCACTGGAGATATTATCCACAGAACCCTAATAACAAGGGTAAGGGTCCCATTTAAGAGCCAACAATGTTGGTGACATGGCTAGAGCCATAGGATTTATGTAACGGTCAGAACCACCTAGGAGAGATCGGGGAATGGTGATTGAGACTACATGTAGCATCCACATGGTATTTCTACCTCTATTTTGTTTGATTTAGGATCTTCTGATTCCTTTATTTCTCCATATTTTGTAGAGCGATGCAGGCTAGTGGTAGTTAGGTAGGGTATAGTTGGACATTTAGATGGCTTCTAGAGCCAAGCTCTTAGTGTAATCCTTGGTCAAGGAGTGTGTAGTTGACCTAGGACCCTTCACCACGACCTTGGATCTTTATATCCTTCCTTTGGGTTCTTATGGAGTCATTTTAGGTATGGATTGGTTGTCTACACAAAGAACTAGAGTGGATTGTTATAGTAAGATTATATCTTGTGTTGATGATTTAGGAGTTGAGTCAGTGATAGTGGGGTTAGGAGGCCCATTTCTATTCCCACCATATCCACTTATGCATCTTAAGCGGTGTGTGCAGGGGATGTCACATGTATGCCATTATAGTTAGTGACAGATAAGAGGATGAGTCTAGTGGGCCTTCACTAGATGACCACCACATCTTGAGAGAGTTTTTCGATGTTTTTCTCAGTGAGTTTCTAGGTCTACCTCCCCCATGAGATAGATTTTCATATAGATTTCATTCCTCAAGTGGAACCTATCTCACATGTGCCATATAGAATGACTACCCCTTGAGCTCTGTGAGCTCAAGATTCACCTTGAAGGCCTTATTTAGAAGGGACTCATCCATCCTAGTTTATCCTCTTAGGGTGCACAATTGATTTTTTGAAGAAAAAAGGATGGATCCTTACGGTTGTGCATTGACTATAATAATCGAACAAAGTAACGATCAAGAATTTTTACCCCTTCCACGCATCGATGATTTATTTGATCAGATGAAGGGGATATAATTTCCAAGATTGATCTCAAGTTAGGGGTATCATCAAATTGAGGATTGTGGAGGTGGACATTCACATGATAGCCAATTTTTGCACTCAGATATGGCCATTATGAGTTTATAGTTGTGCCTTTCGGTCTTACGAATGCCCTCAATAGTATTCATGAGTTTGATGAATGGGGTGTTCAAGACCTTTTGGATCACTTCATGCTCATTTTTATAGATGATATTTTTATTTCTCATGCACACATGAGGAGCACAAGGAGCACCTTCATCAGGTTCTGTAGTGCCTTAGAGAGTAACAAACTTTTTGGGAACTTGGAGAAGTGTGCATTTTTCCAGTTAGAGGTTCAGTACTTGGGTCACGTTATTTCTGGGGAAGGTATCATAGTTTAACCTTCCAAGATTAGAGCTATAATTTATTGGCCCGTTCCAACCAATGTGACCATGGTACACAACTTCATGGGGTTAGCAAGGAACTACAAGATATTTTGTAGGACTTCTCGCACATTTCTCATCCCATTACTTCCCTTTAGCGGAAAGGGAAGAATTTTTTAGACAAATAGATGTGAGTAGGCCTTCAAGAATCTAAAGGAATTCCTTACAAAAACACCTATTCTTGAAGTACCAAACCCGCAGAGGGATTTCATCTTGTGTACAGATGCTTCTTTGGCAGGTTTGGGAGGTGTATTCATGTAGGACGACCGAGTTGTTGCCTTTAAGTCTCAAAAACTCAAGGATTATGAGCTCCATTACCCAACTCATGACCTTGAGCTTATAGTAGTGGTGCATGCATTAGTTTGGTGGTGAAATTTTCTTTTGGGTAGGAGGTTTACTCTCAAGATAGATCACATGAGCCTTTGACACCTCTTCACACATCCGAATCTCAACGCTCAATGGAAACAACGTTAGATGGAGCTGTTATGTGAGTATGACATGGAGATCAAGCATGTGAAGGGGAAGGAGAATGTGGTTGTAGAATCTTTGAGTATGGAGGCACCTTTCCATGGCTACCATAGTTGGTATAGATTTGAGAGCTAGGATCTTGTAGCATCTTCCTCATGATAGGTTTTATCTTGCAGCTAGAGTAGAGATTGATTCATACGGACCCCTTACGGGGAAGTTTGAGGGGATATATTTAGTGTAAGATGGGATTCTTAATTAGAGGGGCTAGATATATGTACACAGAGATGGAAGATTTAGATATGATTACTTTTCAGAGGCTCATTGTGCACCTTATTCAACCCATCCAAGTGTGAAGAAGATGCCCACTTGAGTGGGGAAATTATTCATTGGAGGGGTCTTTAGAGGGATATATCTTGGTTTATATCATGGTGTTTGGAGTGTAAAGGGTGAAGGCCAAGCATCAACATCCATCTAGCCTCTTTATCCCCATGTTATACTAGAGTGGAAATGGGACACCATTTCTATGGATTTCATTGTGGGGCTACCCACATCGAGATACCACCACGACGCCATTATGGTCACGGTGGATATATTGAAGAAAGTAGCTCATTTTTCTCCAGTGAAGACAACTTATACAAATAGTGTAGTGGCATGAGTCTATTTGGATGATGTTTTAGACTTCATTAGATTCTACATGGAAGATTATTTATGACCATGACCCATTGTATACATCACATTTTTGGACCACCATGCTAGTTTATTCTCGGGAAAAGATTAACTTTAGTAAAACATATCACCCAAAGACAAATGGTCAAATAGAGTGTGTGAACTAGATACTTGAGGATATGCTTCACATGTACATCATGGATTAAATCACATTGGGAGGAGTACCTCTATCTTGTAGAGTTCACTTATAAAAGCAACTTTTCAGAGTTCCATCGGCATGGCACCATTTTAGGAACTATATGATAGAGAGTGTAGGACTCCATTGAGTTGGGATCAGTTAGAGGAAAAGTATCTCTTGGAACATGAATGCTATAGGATATGGAGCAAGGGGTCACCCTTATTAGATAGAGATTGCAAGAGGCTCGGGATAGGTAGAAGAAGCATGAAGATTAGAGGAGAGTTGATCGTAGTTACGAGGTGGGCTCAAGGTCTTCTAAGAGTCAAAACTCATAAAATATTATCCATTATGGAAAAGGATCTAAGATATTCCCAAGATTCATGGGTCCATTTGAGATCTTGGAGCGGATTGGTCTCCATTTCCTACCACTTAGCATTGCCACCCATCTTGTCTCGCATCCATGATGTATTCCATTTTTTTTTCTTCAGAGATATATTCCAGATCCTTCTCATGTATTGGATTGGACTACATTGCAGGTACAAAGACCGGGGACAAGTGATGGTTGAGCCCATGTGCATTATAGAGTGTAGGGCACTAGGGGTAGGCCATGAGATTGATCAGGTGCATGTCTAGTGGGATTGTTATGATGAGACATCAACTACTTGGGAGGATGCCACCTTTCTACGGGTTTAGTTTCCACACCTATTCAAGTGAATTCTAGGAGAAATCGAGTCTAAGGGGGGAATGTAATGCCCACTTTCCTTTGACACTTATTCGTGTTACACTCTTGATGACTAGTTTCCTAGAGACATGGTTATGGATGTATTATTTTGGATAGCTCATGTTTTGACTATGCAAACATTTGATTATTATGATGATCTAATCTATCATAGATTTTTGATGCCTTGTGGACACTATTAGACATTGTAGCACATGTTGATTAGCATTGATTACTTATACATATACTGACATCTTGGATATATTACTATTACGACTATGATCTGATGCAATGTCTAACCATGGTTACTTTGATATTATGGATTTATTATTTTGAGATGATGTTAGGTGATCAGTATGTGGATTGGGTGATTGTCACAAAATATGAAAATTATAATTATGATGATGGTTGATGTTGAATTTGAATAGAACTTTATACTATGATAGCTAATGATGATTATGTGATTATGCTTTATATGAGTTGTATTTTTGTGACCTATTGATGTGGCCATGAGGCAAAGTTGGTATTACTTGTGATTGTAGGAAACAAATACAACTTTGTTATCTCATTTTTTTGTAAAATTGATCAAACATGACCCTGTGCAGGAAGAAATCCAAGGGACGGTTCTGTCATATGAGCCCATGTTTCAAATCTAACAAACAGGAGTTGTGGGAGGCCTCTATAATGGAGTAGCGAGGGCTCGAAAGGGCCAAATGACATAAAAAAGAAATTAGAGGCTCTCGGAGAGAGAAGGGGAAAGGCTCCAAGTCTTTAGGATTTACAAATGATTCGAATGGGGCCAAATTGGCTAAGTATGGAGGAATCAAAAAAATCTTCCATGTGCCTCATTGACACTTCTCCAAAGTTTAAATTCAAAAATGGAGACTCAAATAAGCCCCAATCCTCCACGTGTCAAGAGACCCAAAAGTTGCACGGATGTTGAAAATTTGAAGAGTTAACGGAGGGTGCCAAGTGTCTCAATGGCACACATTCAAAGGTGGGGCCCAAAGTGGAGAGTTAAATGAGTGTAAGGATTCCATGTGTCTAGGGTTTGAGAAAGGCATCACCCCGAATCAGCTAAGTATCACAGACTCACGGAAGGCACCATGTGTCATCTCGGCGCATCTTCAAAGGTAAATCTAAAAGTGGGTCTCCCAAACAAGTGCCAAGTCTCCACATGTCCCAAGTAAGACATATGGCCCCACCAAAAAAAAAGGACTTATCCAAAACATAAGGAAACAGAGGAAAAAATGCAAGGCACCACATGTCTCTCCGGTGCTGACTAAAAAGAAAAATCCAAAAGCGCTCCCTAAGAACGCGCCGGCTCGCCACGTGGCCATTTTGAAAAGTCAAAGTAATGAAGGGGTCGTTGGAGGAAATTCAAACTTTTTGGCTTGAAAGGTGTAAAGTATAAAAGTGAGTTATGCCTCTGCTGATGCCCAAGGAGCAACGTGTCAAACCTTAATTGCGTGTGGGTAGGTGGGCCTAGGTAGGAATTTTTGCCCAAATGGAAAATACGGACCAAAGTGGGCGTGAAGATGGTTTTTCAACAAAAGGGGGAATTGTGGGGCTATGGGGCATTTTTTGCATTTTGTATTTTATGTGCCAAAAGGCACAAACTGAATTTTGGCCCGTGAACATGTTTTGTTAAACTAGTTTTCACCATTTTTATACGGACCCAACTCAAACATTCAAATGAAGATATCCTTCAATCTAGTTACTGAAATTCAACAAATTTGGCACCATTGGAAAGGTCTCAACCTCGTTTACACCATGAAAATTTGAAACTTTAACTTTGAGGAGGTTTGGTGGGTAGAAAATAGGAAATTTTTCATGCCATTAATATGTAAACCGATTGTCCCCAACAACCAAATCAGATTTGATTTGATCCTCCTTTCTTCCTTCTACAACACAACAAATAGACATAGAGCAAAAGGATCGATAGATTGTGGATGGATTTGCGGGGGCATTGATGGCCAATAGCTAAGCTTCAAATCAAGTTTCCTACCTCTTCTCTTCTTCCCTCTTTGATACATCTATAAAAGAAAGAGTTGGGCTCATTGTAAAGGGTTGGAAATTTCTTTTTTACAACCTCCCTTCTCCTTTGGTTTGTAGACACATTCATGGATTCCAAACCTCCCATTCAAGTGTAATACAAATTTTTTTACTTGTTGGCTACTATAATGTACTATATCAACTCTGGAGCAATAATATATGTCTGTGGATGATTATCAATCCTCTCATGTGTTCATTGTTATCTTTTTATTTCTCATTGTAGTTTAGTTATTTGTGCATGGTGATTATATTACATTTCTATGGTCTATGTTAAAATGAAAATGAGTGTTCAAATTCCTTTGGTGCATCACCTTGTTAGATTAGGTTTATTTCTTTCACATCTTCTCAAACTATCCCATTAATAAGATATAGTAGGTTTATAGTAGATCCTCTACAAATTTTTTTTGTGCACCTAAAAAGAGGAATAGGAATCGCCTTCATCCGGAGAGATCTCTCAATTTAAATGTTCCACACTTTGAGATATGCTCCATGTTGTGCTATCATCTTGAGATTCTCAACCCAATAGATTATAGAAATTCAGGGGTGCTGTAATTTTGCACTAATAGTTTTGGCACGCTCGGTGGGACAAAGAGGTCTCCATCCGTATTACAACAAGATTGATGTGCACTTGTTGTAATTTTAGCTTTTAAGAATCTTTGAAAATGCACATCTGGTGACTCCAAAAGAATCAGAGTCCATTAGTTTCAGTAGCCCAGGCTTGGTAGATTCATGAGAAGGATTCAAACCAGATCAAGAACTAGAGAAGAAGGATTGTTTGTTTATCTGCAATTATCCCCAAACAAAAGGGGAAGGGGGAGAAAATCTCAAAGGTATCCATCTCCACCAAATAGAACCTTGTCAACACCTCCTCTTGGTAGGTCTTCTCAAACAAATCATAATGACACGACCGCCAAATCCCTATGTCAACTTCACTAGTAGCAGCCCACTTGCTCTCAATGGAAAAAAATCTAGTCCCATTGCAACATTAAAGAGCAATCCCATATTTCACTGGAGAGAACTAAAATTCTCCTAGTTATCATATTCAAGACATTACAAATGTCCGTGTAATTCATGAGATCATTGAGAGGGACATTGTAGTGAAATTATAAGCCTCTTCACTCAAGGGTAAAGCTTCACAATGGTTCATGAGTCTAAGAACAAGCTCTATTAAGACTTGGGACCATCTGTGTAGATCTCTTCATAATCAATTTGGAGAGAAGGGAGATAATCTATTCTTGTTGGAACAACTAAAAAAAATCAAGAGGGCCCATAATGAGCAAATTGTGATTTCAACCTTAGATTTCAAAGGACATGGGATAGGATTCCATTGGCCATGAGGCTCACATAGATGAAGGTGTTTTCTTATACTTTCTTAGAGCTTTAAATTCGATAGTCTTAATGATTCAATCAATGGGAGGCACAACCTTACCTGCAGCCTATAACATTTCCATTAGAGCTGAAAATTTTTAATTCAGGCTAGTAAAATTTCTCCTAGGCCACCTATGCCTTTGTATCTGGAACTAGGAGCTCTAAGCACTAGTCAAACACCCACATTAGCTCCCATACCCACTCCAAGGAATCAGAGTTCAACTGAAGCTTCCACCTCATCCTCTAGCACTTCAAAAGAGATACAAGAAGTTATAAAACACCAGTAGAACCTAGGGATGAGATAGTGACCATCAAGAGGCAAAAATTTCAAAGTTCTAGGCCATAACAACCTCAAACTCAGTCTCAAGATAGGCCCCATACTAGCAAAATAGATGACCAGCTCATCTGCAAATCAAAATAAAAACCAAGGAAAACCTCAAGCTGCTAGGCCTTACCTACCATATGATCCAAACACAACTTCTACATCGAGGGTTTTGGTTCCTACACAAAATAACATCGCACAAGAATATGATTCATGTTTCCCATGGGGTCAGCTCCATAACCAGTCAATGTGTTTCAATGGTGTGCTGAACCAAGCCTTAATTGTACATAAAATTGGTGTGTTTGAAGAGACCAGTCAAGAGGAAAATCAACAACAAGAAACCTAGAAAGAGGAACCTCCAAGTGAGACCATGATTTTCAATTGGCAGGATAAAGATTTCTATGGGATGAATCAAGAACCTTCTCAAAGTGTAGCTACCAATACACGGTCTAAGAAAAGGAATATTGGAGAGGGACAATTATCAAACTCAGGTAATCCTCAACCCTATATTATTCCACAAGGTATTGACACTCAAAGTGAAACTCCCAATGTGTAGAGTCATCCCAAGCCACCTTCCAGACCCGCTTAAACACCATTTGTAACGACCCATGTGCAAGAGAAAATTTTACTAGGGAAGGGGTAGAAAAGATAGTTCACACCCATTTAACATCATTAAACAAATGAAGACAACAAATGGGAATATTTCAATGTGGGATTCATTGGCTATCCTAGGGTAGAGAGACTTGTTGCAGGTTGCTATGGCTAATTGGTCAACCTCAAATCATCCCCACAACTAACAAGATAAAGTTCTTGCTAATGCTACTCGGTCCGAAGGAAACCATGGAGGATAACAAGGTAAGAATCTAAAGCCCCTCTGTTCTATGTTTCATTGATCATTGGGGAGAAATTGGTACATAATTGCATGATTGATTCAGGAGCAAGTAGCTTTGTAATGCCAAAGCAAATAGCCGATCAGCTAGGTCTTCAATATGAAGTCATCTCCAAGGGCATAGTGCAATTGGATGGGACATCGGTAAAAATGGTTGGAGTAAAAAGGATTTGAGGGTCACACTGCACACATGCCCCAATGTGACTATATTGAAAAATGTATCAGTTATAGACTTTCCACAACATTTTGCATTGTGTTTATCAAGAGACTTCATTGCTAAAATTGGAGGCTATTTGTCTGATGATTGGTCACACATGAGTTTTCAAACAAGATATGGAGCCAAGGCTATGACCTGATCTCGAGCCTATTGTGGATTATAATATTGAGCCTCGATGTACCCATCCTAATCAATGTGAATTGTTTAGCCTTTGATTAGAAGGACCTCCCAAGCACTTGTGAGGTAGATACAAAGGTTTTTGTATTCCAGACTTGATCGTCGATGAATGGGTGAACAAGAGACATAATTTTGACCCTATAAGGAGATGGATGAATTTGAGCTAGGAGTCTATTGTTTGCATGAAGAGAATCATCCTTCTCCCGACATCACTAAGCTAGACCACAAGGATGATAATGAGGTATGGCAACTATTATTTGATGGCTTGAGAAGTAGACAAGGAGCCTGGAGGAGGAGTTATGGTAGTTTCACCTCAAGGTAAAAAATATTACTCAGCTCTTCCATTTCTAATTTTCTTTCTCAAATAACATAGCTAGGATGAGGCCTTGATCCATGGACTACATTAGGAAAGAAAAGAGGATTAAAAACTTACAAGTGTTTAGTGATAGTGAGTGGTTGCGAATCAAGTTCGAGGATTTTTTTGTCAAGAATGATCAATTAAAGAACTACAATAATTGGGTATGGGACCTCATCAAGGATTTCAAATAATTTGGCATCAATTCCACCCCAAGAAAGTAGAATTAAGTAGCAGAGAAAATGGAAGTGATTGGGGCAGCATTTGATGTTGTAGAGAGTATCAACAGCGATAAGTTTGAGCCTCATATCAAGGTGGTTATGAGGCTAGTTGTCCTAGATAATAACACAAGTTGGTAGGTCTTCGACATTGATCAACAAATTCTCAACTTTCTACAAGAATAATCTTAGATCTCCACTAGAAACAAAGACAAGTGGGAATAACATTATGGTGAGAAAGTGGTGCATTTGAGAACCAAAAATTACCAAAGGTTCTTGTAACTTTGGAGTCAATCTTCAAACCAAAATATCAATTCTGAAAGGAGAAGGCAAATATTTAGGTAAAGGGTGAAGACTCAGAACCCATTTCAATAGACGAAGGCAAAACATTGTGGATTGGCAAGATAAGTACTCAACAAGAAAAATCTAAATTCATTCAACTTTGTCAAGAACTCCCGATGTCTTTTTTGGACTTACAAAGATTTAAGAGGTTTCAACCCAAAGTTGGAATAGCATACTATCAAGATGGATCTATAATATAAGCCTTTTAGATATAAGCAAAGGCCATAAACCCTCATATTTAGCCTCTCAATAGAAAGAGTTGAACAAGATAATTGGGACCAGCATCATCTTACCTATCAAGAATTAAATTTGGGTTACAAAATTGGTGCTGTGAGGAAAAGAAGTGGAGAAATCAGATTATGTGTAGACTTTAGTGATTTAAAAAAGCATCACTCAAAGATCACTACCCACTTCCATCGATGGAGCAAATATTGCAAGTTGTAGCTAGCTCCGAGAGGTTTTCATTGCTAGACGGATACTCGGCTATAATCGGATAATGGTGAAAGAGGAAGATAAATTAAAGACATCCTTCACCACCAAGTGGGGTACATATGCTTATAAGAAGATTCCTTTTGGACTATGTGAATGCTCAGAGCAACATTTTAGTGAACTATGCACATGGAATTCAAAGGCTTGATCAATAATATAGTTCTGGTGTATCTAGATTATATCATCATCTTCTCAAAGAATGTTGTAGACCATCTCTTCCACCTTAGATAGGTATTTAAGAGGTGTAGATGGTTTGGAGTGTCATTAAACCCAAAGAAGTGTGTATTATTGGCACATGAGGGGAAATTTTTTGGCCACATTGTCTCAAGAGAGGGGTTAAAAATTGATCCTAAAAGGCTTGAAGCCATTCGAACACTTCCATTACCATAACACTAAAAGTCTCTCCAAAGTTTCTTGGGGAGAATAAAATTTCTTTGCTGGTTTGTGACTGATTTTTCCACTCTTGTGAAGCCTTTAATAATTATGTTGAAGAAGAGTCTTGCATTCAAATGGACAAAAAAAGGAAAAGAGAGTTTTAAGGCCATCAAACTCACAATATCACAGGATCTAACTCTCTGGTTAACCCATACTTTTCAAAATACTTCATGTTGAATGCCTTTGGAGGATCAAACACAGTCTCGAGTATCTTGGTTCACCCCAGCAAGGAAGGTTCATTACTACCCATAGCCTTCTTAAGCCAAATCTTGGAGGATTACAAGGTAAAGTACTCTTTCATTGAGAAGTAGGTCCTTGTTGTCATTAGGATTTTGAAGAAGTTCAGACACTTAGTCTCAAACAATAAGATTCAACTATTAGTATCTCATGTTGGTGTCAAGGATTTTCTCCTGAATAAGGACTTGAATGAGAAGAGAGCAGGTTGGATCACTTGGGTAATGGAATATGACATTGAGATCAAAGTTACCAAACTGGTTCATGGTAAGGGTCTATGTGAGTAGCTCACCTCCAAGCAACAAGCTGAGTCAGTGGATGAAGAAGAGGATGTTGTGTTACTAGCATAATGATCAAGAGAAGCCAGCTAATGATACACATGTTCCATGTTGGACCCAAGCCTTGGTGCATTATCTCCAAATAATTTTGTACCCTCTAGAATGGGACAAAACAAAGAGGAGATACTTTAGGATACAAGCCATCCCATATGTACTTATTGATGGTGTTTTGTTTAAGAAGGATATCAATAGTGTCCTATTGAAGTGCTTTAGTACATGTCAAATTGAAATGTTTTTACATGAGTTCCATGATGGAGAAGCAAGAGGCCACTTTGCTCCTTGAGTAATAGCTCTCAAAATCATCAAACTTGGTTATTATTGGCCTAGAGTGTCTAGGGATTGCTACTCATGGATCAAATAGTGCAAAAGTGTGCATTCTTCATAATGAAGGAAAATTAGTAGCCTTGCACCTTTGTCTAATCTCAATGGATCATCCATTCATGTAATGGGGACTAGACTTCATTAGAGTGATTAACCGAAATTCAAGCCAAGGCCACAAGTGGATACTTATAGCAACAAACTATTTCACCAAGTGGATCTAAGCAAAGGTACTTAAAGAGGAAAATTAATCTAACATCTTGGATTTCTATTGAGGAATAGCCACCAAGTTTGGATTCCCTACAACTATTATATCAAATAATGCATTAGCATTCCTTAGTACAAGGATCACTTGAATGGGCTGTAAGGAAAGATGTATACCTTAACACTTGATCAAACTATTACCCTCAAGGTAATGGCCTAGTAGAGTCTACTAATAAGAAGCTAATAAGGATTATCGAAGGAATCTTGATGAAAACAATAGAACTCAGCATTCAAAGCTCAAATCAGCCGTATGGGCTGAAAGGATCACATCCAAAAGGTCCATAGGAAGCTCCCCATACAAGCTTGTATACGGAAAAGAGGTAGTATTGCCCATATCATTGGAGCTTCCCACTTTAGAGCTCATGAAATAGTTGGAACTAGCCGAGTTTGAACCTATGGTAAGCAGGTATGTTGAGTTGATGGAAGTAGGAGAGGAAAGAGAGCATGCAATGTAGATCATGGAGAAGGATCAAGTATTGATCAAGAAGAGTTTTGATAACAAAACAAGAGAAATGAAATTTCAAGAGGGGGACTTAGTTCTAAAATGGTATGTCGATCGGTAAAAACCATGAAAGCATTCCAAATTTGATGCCATTTGGAGTGGCCCGTACATGGTCACAAGATGTACAAGTAGTAATGCCTTCCAGTTGGCTAAGTTGGATGGCGAAGAAATGTAGATTCCAGTCAATGGGATCTATCTCAAACAATGCTACTGAAAGGAAAAATTCCTCACCCCTGAAAAATATTATCCTAGGTTTTCAATTTATCCAAGTGCGTATGCACATTGTCTTGTTGTAGCATAGATTTTATTTCCCTAAGTGTTGTGGCTACAAGTTTAATTTCTCCAAGTTTGCATTGTTATATAGTTTGATGTGCCTCTGGTGAATGCGCTGGCCCTTCAACATTTGTAATAGGGAGACCCATAGTTTCCATAACATTTGGTTATTTTAAAATAGAACAAATATAGAGAAACTAAAACTGTGTCTCATGGGGTCCATTTCGAACAACGGGGCAATTTCCGGGTCACCAAGTGTAAATGTCGATTCAAGCTTCAAGAATAGGACTTGTATCGAGCAACCACCCATGAATGCATGCCTAATGGATACAACGAGGTAGTGATCTCTTCATCTAGCGGCGATACCCCGTGAGTGACCAAATTGTTATCTCAATTTTTCCCCTGGAAAATTTGACCAAACATGACCCTATGTAGGAAGAAATCCAAGGGATGGTTCCATCGTACAAGCCCACATTTCAAATCCAACAAACAGGTTACAGGCGGGCTCTAGAATGAAGTAGCAGGGTCATGAAGGGCCAAATGATGTCAAAAAGAAACTAGAGGCTCTTAGGAGAGAACAGAAAGGCTCAAAGTCTTCGGGCTTTACAAAGGATTCAGAATGGGCCCAAATTGGCTAAGTATTGAGGAATCAGCAGGAGCTTCCATGTTCCTCATCGGCACTTCTTGAAAGGTCAAATCCAAAACCGGAGACTTAAATAAGCACCAAGCCTCCAAGTTTCCAGAGCCCCAAAATTTGCACTAATCATTGAAAAGTCTAAGAGTTAGCGGAGGGTGCCAAGTCTCTCAACGAAGCACATTCAAAGGTGGGGCCCAAAGTGGAGACTCAAATGAGTGCAAGGCTTCCACATGTCTAGGGTTTGAGAAATTCATCAACTCGAATCAGATAAGTATCACAAACTTGTTGAAGGCACCACGTGTGAAACCGGCACATCTTCAAATGTAAATCTAAAAGTGGGTCTCCCAAACAAGCGCCAAGTCTCCACATTCCCCGGTCGACATATGGCCCCGCTTAAACAAAAGGACTTATCCGATACATACAGGAAACATAGGAAATCCATGGAAGGTGCCATGTGTCTCTTCATCACATATTCAAAATAAAATTCAAAAGCATTCCCTAAACACGTGTTGGCTCGCCACGTGGTCATGTTGAAAATTCAAAGTGGAAAGGCAATTCATCGAGGAAATTCAAACTTTTTGGATTGAAAGGAATAATGTATAAAAGGAGCCGTCCTCCACCGATGCCCAAGGAGCCACATGTCAAACCTCAATTACGTGCGGGAAGGCAGGCCTACGGAGGAATTTTTGACCAAATGGAAAATGCGGACCGGTGGGCTGAACATGGTTTTTGACAAAAGGAATTGCGATGCTATGAAGAATTTTTTTGCATTTTGTATTTTTTGTGCCAAAAGTTGCAAAGTGAGTTTCGGGCCCACATACATGTTCTATTAAACTGGTTTTCACCATTTTTATACGGACCCCACTCAAACATTCAAATGAACATATATTTCAATCCAAAGGCACGAAATTCAACAAAGTTGGGCACCATTGGAAAGGTCTCAACCTTGTCTACGCCATGGAAACCTGAAAATTTAATTTTGAGGAGGTTTGGTGGGTGAAAAATAGGGAAACATCTTCATACCATTAATATGTAATCCGATTGTCCCCAACAACCAGATCAGATTTGATTCGATCCATCGTTCTTCCTTCTTCAACATGCCAAACATACATAGAGCATCGGACCCTTGACAGATTGTGGGCAGATTTGCAGTGGCATTGATGGCTGGTAGCTAAGCTTCAAATCAAGTTTCCTACCTCTTCTCTTCTTCCCTATTTGATACATCTATAAAAGGAGCTGGGCTAATTTTAAAGGGTTAGACATTTCTATTTTGTAGCCTCCCTTCTCCTCTAGTCTGCAGACTTTTCATGGAGACCAAACCTCCCATTCAAGTTATAATACAAATTTTTTCCTCTTGGGTACGATAATGTAATGTATCAACTCGGAGAATATAATATATATCTCAGGATGATTCTCAATCCTCTCATGTGTTCATTGTTATCTTCTCGATCTCCATTTCAGTTTACTTATTTGTGCATGGTGATTGTATTGCATTTCTATGATCTATGTTAAAATGCAAAATGCGTGTTTGACATTCCTTTGGTGCATCACCCTATTAGCTTAGGTTTATTTCTTTCACATCTTCTCAAACTCGTCCTCATGGTAAGATAGTGTAGGTTTAGAGTAGATCCTCTACAATTTATTTGTGTGCACCTGAATAGAGGAATAGGAACCAACCTTCATCCGAAGAGCTCTCTCGATTTCAAATTCCCACACTTTGAGAGATGCTCCATGTTATGCCATCAAACTAAAAGACTCAACCCAATAGGTTGCAAAATTCGGGGGTGCTGTGATTTTGCACTAACATCACCCTAATGAGAGAGAGTGGGAAAGCCAACCACAAAGGAATGTTGTGTTTTCACAATAAGGTTACCTTGGCAACTGTTGTATGTGGTGTTGCATGTGTTCTTGATTGTCATCTTTTATGAGGCTTTCATGGGGGAGAACCTCACCATGTGACCATGGGTATCTTTAATTATGCTATTTTATCTTTGTATGTGGGTATGTTGTTATGTTATGGGAATGTTGTGATTTTAATTTGTGTTCTTATGTACCCTCATTGGTATGTGGAAAGTGTACCCTTAAGTTAGATATGTAATATTGTTAAGTTTGAACATATGTCCCTTTTTAATTATTATGAATGTTATGTGTACCCTTAACTTTATTTTGATTAAATTATAAAGGTTGTGCAAAGTTTTGATGTGGCATTAGGAGGCATAGAGATTCTCTAGTATATGATATATACTATTTCTCTTTAGTTGAAATTTTAATTTTTGTTTGGTTTGTATGCCATCCTAAACCTTAAATTCGGATTTGGGCTTTGGGCCCAATTTTTAGGGCTATGGGACAAGTTTAACTTGTCCCATAATCCTTAATTTATTCCCCCAACCACGCCTATGAATTTGGGAGTCATTTTTACACCTAATCATGATATTTTGGTGGAAAAGAGGTAATCATTAGTCTATTTTATTTGGTCTTCTAAATATGTTTTGGAATGTGTAAATTGAGCTTTAGTGAAGTATTGGGCAATGTCATCTACTCAACCTTCTCCTTTATCATGCCTTGGGTTTTGTGTGAGCTTGGTGATGTGGATTTGGAGGAGATGAGTTGGGATGCTACATGGAGCCACATCTCAAATATGGATTTCTCACGAGATCCTTGTGAGTTGATAAATAAATAAATGAAACTAATTTTCACCTCCTTAGTATAAAAAACACAAAGGGATGGTTATATCAATAGAACCAGAAGATTTGGCTGAGGCATATGAGCATTAACCTGCAAAAAGAATAAAACAAACCCTAGAGAACAAAAAATAAATCTTAAATTAAGGAGGATCGGAAGGAGAAATCCTTCCATCATAGGCTCTCTATATCCTCTCCCACATAGTTGAAACCCATAACCTATTATCTCCATTTCTTTCTCCTCCATGAAACTCTTTCTTGTGCAAATGGAGGCACTTGGGGTAGAATATTGAATTTTATAGTTCCTAAATAAATTTTAGGGTTTTGGTGAGACCTAAATTGTAAGGAATATGATTGAAGCAACCCTACGGATGTGATTCAATTTTTCTCCCCTAATATTTGTTCATGTGAACTTTATAAAATGTTAGTTTATATTCATGAATGGGAACTTAGGGATGTTCACGAATGTGGGCACTTTGTAATTTTAGGAATTTTATTTATTAAAGGTTTTAGTTAATGGATGTGCATGTGTGTAATGTTAAATGGGGCATTTGATTTGATTAAAAGATTTTAATTAATAATGGTGTGTGGTTATTGTCTAATTGGGTTTTAATTGATTTGAGGGGTATGTGATTATTAAAGTGTAAGCAACTTCATTACAAGATGTTTAGGAATTTTATTAGAAGTGCTAGGTGGTGATTAATTTTACTATGGGAAAAATATTAATGTGTTAGAAAATTATGAATTTTACCTTGAGGATTATATGTTAGACCTGATGTATCATATAACATTATTAACCATAGTGGATAATTTAAATATAATTAAGTTAAGGATAAATTAATTAATCAAATGGAAATAGTAAGGATAGAATAATTGAGTTAGATAAATGTAAATTACTTAAAGAAATATGTGTTGGTTAATTAATCAGGGATTTTAATTATCTTTATTTAAATTAATCAAGCTTTAATTAGTGCACTTAATATGTCTCTTCTAAAAAAAAAATTGCTATATTTGTTTTCTTACGTGTTGTTGGCGGTTGGATTGTCAACACCAATCCGGCACTATGATAATTATCCACCGGGAACTCCTCATGCCATGATTATTTACTAATGCACAACCTTTAGTTTGGTGGATGTAATCTGGAAACACAACAACAAACATAACACAAGAATACCATAGACTATGATACGAAGGAATGATGACAAATCTAAAATGTAAGTATAAATTATAATATCAACATAAAATTGTTACAATCTCACCCATGAGGTACTTCAAGTGTTCTGATTTCACTTGCCTTGCAACAATAACTATGGGAGAAAATTCACAATGTGGATTCTTTAACACACCTTCTAAATGATGGCTTCCTTTACACACTTACTCATATAAAATTTCTCACTACTTCTCTCTATGCTAAATGGGGGGGTGGCCTCTTTATTTATAGGAATTCAGGCTTATCCACCCTATCTCTAAGATATGATAGGAAATCTCTTCCAGCCAATCATATTCCATGCCGAAACTCTTGCCTTTACATGTAGGCTTATCTTCTAAGATAGTATAAACCTTATTATCTCACATGGGTTCCACATTTTTAGACTTTTCCACATATTAAATACACAAAATATTTATGACATCACTCTTTGTCCTTATTACAAATATAATATTTCTAATTCCTAATCATGTAGACCCTACTTCTCTACTTATCCCAACTTTGAAATTTTAACATTACTTTGACCACTTACGACAAATATTTAATTTTTACAACATTCCTATTGTACTTTGATTGTTATTGTACTCTACATTATTGGTGGCACCGTACTAATGGTGCCATTATCTTCTATTGGACGCTACTACTAATTATACTTAACAACATCCTATTCCTAATACATACATTAATAAAATAGAAATTATGGAGGAAAATTTTAATGTCGACATTTTCCCCTTCCTACCTTCTACTCCGTCTCGAAGTAGACTCTTATGGACATTCATAAGCTAGGTCACTGGAAAATATTTAACTTGTCATGGTTGACCGATTTTGTAATGGGAGTACCATCAATTTCCTCCAATCGATATGTAACATTTTCATACATAGCTACTATTTTGTAGGGCCCCATCCATTTGGGAAGAAATTTTCTCTAGCTTATTTTTTTGTATCTGGGATCATATACTAGAACCAAGTCATTCACATGAAATGGAGACCAATAGATCTTTTGATCAAAGTATTCCTTCTGCTTCATTTTCTTCTTATAGCTTGTATCCTTCATTATTTCCCTCATTTCCTCTAGCAAATGAAAATGCACCAACCTTTTTTACTTGAATCACTTTCATCCATCCTTTATTTTTTCATAACTCTCACAAAGTGGGAATATCAAACTCAATTGGAAGAATTGCATCAATGCCATAAGCCAACGAAATGGGAAGTATCATGTTGTTGACTTTGATGTTGCTCTATATGCCCACAATGCTACATGAATCCATTTATCCCACTTATGTACCTCTGAAAGGCTGCATCTTTTGCTAGAATTTTACACAACACAAAATTTGTTCATTCCACCTGTCCCTTTGTGCTTGGATTGTATGTTGTTGCCTTCCTGTGCTTAATAGAAAACTTGTTGACTAGGGCTTGTCATCACCAATCTGGCACTATGATAATTATTTACCTGGGAACTCCTCATGCTATGATTATTTACTAATGCACAACCTTTAGTTTGGTGGATGTAATCTAGAAACACAACAACAAACATAACACAAGAATACCATAGACTATGATAAGAAGGAATGATGATAAATCTAAAATATCAGTGTAAATTATAATATCAACATGAAATTGTTACAATCTCACCCATGAGGTACTTCAAGTGTTACTAACTTCACTTGCCTTCCAACAATAACTATGGGAGAAACTTCACAATTACACCTCTTAATGGCTTCTTTAACACACCTTCAAAATGATGGCTTCCATTACACACTTACTCATATAATATTTCTCAATACTTCCTTCTATGCTAAATGAGGGGGGTGGCCTCTTTATTTATAGAAATTTTAGGCTTATCCATCTTATCTTTAAGATAGGATAAGAAATCCACTCTGACGAATCATATTTCATACCTTAACTCTTATCTGTACATGTAAGCTTATCTTTTAAGATAAGATAAACCTTATCATTTCACATGGGTTCCACATTTTTAGACTTTTTACAAATAAAATACACAAAGTATTTATGACCTCACTCCTTGTCCTTATTACCAATATAATATTTCTAATTCCTAATCATGTAGACCCTACTTCTCTACTTACCCCAACTTTGACATTTTAACATTACCGAACCACTTACGACAAATATTTACTTTTTACCACAACATTCCTATTGTACTTTTGACTATTACCGTACTATACATTATTGGTGGTGTCATACTGGCAGTGTTGTTATCTTCTATCGGACGCTACTACTAATTATACTTAACAACATCCTATTCCTAATACATACATTAATGAAATAAAACTTATGGAGGAAAATTTTAGTGTCGACATCTTCCCCCTTCCTAGCTTCTACTCCGTCCTTAGAGTAGACTATTCTGGTGCTTGGAAAATCTTCAACTTGTCGTGGTTTACCCATTTCGTAATGGGAGTGCCATCCAATTCCTCTAATCGGTACATACCATTTTCATGCATAGCTGCTATTTTGTAGGGCCCCATCCATTTTGGAAGAAATTTTCTCTGTCTTCTTTTTTGTATCTTGAATCATATACTAGAACCAAGTCATTCACATGAAATGGAGACCAACGGATCTTTTGATCAAAGTATTCCTTTTGCTTCATTTTCTTCTTATAGCTTATATCCTTCACTATTTCCCTCATTTCCTCTAGCAAATGAAGATGCACCAACCTTTCTTTTACTAAATCACTTTCATCCATCCTTTCCTTTTTCATAACTCTCATAGTGGGAATATCAAACTCAATAGGAAGAACTGGATCAATGCCATAAGCCAACTAAAATGGGGAGTATCTTGTTGCTGACTTTGATGTTGCCCTATATGCCCACAATGCTGCATGAATCCTTTTATCCCACTTATGTACCTGCAAGGCTACACCTTTTGCTAGAATTTTCCATAACACAAACTTTGTTCGTTCCACCTGTCCATTTATGCTTGGCTTGTATGTTGTTGCCTTCTGTGCTTAATAGAAAAATTATTGACTAGGGCTTCTACCACGTCATTAATGAAGTGGATTTCTTGATCTATTACAATTTCTAATGGACAACCAAATCTAGTGACAATGCATTCATATATGAACCTTGCCACTTCATCCATGGAAGTTATTTTCAATGGCCTAACTTCAACCCACTTGGTTAAATAATCATGCAAGCAACTACAATATACTTATTTTGGCATGGGATAGTTGGAAGTGGACCTACAATGTCTATTCCCCACTTTTCAAAGGGATCAAGTGGAATAATAGGGCATAATGGAGCTAATAAAGTCTTACGATTACCATGTATTTGAAAAATATCACATGTCTTACAATAATTATAACAATCTCTAAAAAGAGTGGGTCGATGATAACTCCGCATCCAAGATCCTTCTTGCTATAAGTTGTATAGAGAAGTGCCCTCCACATGTACCATTGTGGAATTCTTCTATAAGCTCCTTCCCTTGATCACGTTAACCGCCCTCTTGTACTTTCCATCGGTCCTATTTGAAATAATACTCCATGCGAGAATAGAATATGGACGAATGGCTTGAGTAATCTTCCTCTTAGTATTTGCATTGGCACCATCAGGAAACTTGAATTCATTCAGATAATTCCAAATATCTATGTATTCACTAGGGATTGTGTCAAGGGATAACAATTCTGCATCTGGGAAATCATCATCATCACAAGATGAACCTAAACCATCATAGGCTTGAGAGAGTGCATCTGCATTGACATGCTTCTTTCTTGGGCTATCTACAATATTAAATTCAAATTCTTGTAGCAAAATTATCCATCTTGCTATCCTCCCTAATGGGTTAGGCTTATTGACAATATATTTTAGAGCCTGATGATCTGTTACAACTATAAATTTCTACCCTAGCAAGTAATTTCTAAACTTCTTTACAACAAAAATGATAGCTAGAGCCTCTTTTTCAGTTACAGTATAATTTACCTCAGCACTGCTCATTTGTCTGCTCCCAAAGTAAACTTGGATGATCATTCCCATTTTCATCCTTTTGGCTCAGAGTACTTCCTAGTGTTGCATCTGAGGCATCAGTATACACAATGAATGGCTTGCTCCAATCTAGATTCTTTAAAATAGGTGAAGACACTAGGGCTTCCTTCAGTTGTTCAAAAGCTTCATGTGCCTTATTTCCTGGTTCATAAGTAACATCCTTCTTCAAGAACTGGGTTAGTAGGTCATGCGATTTTGAGAAATTCTTGATGAATCTTCTATAGTAACCCACATGGCCTAAAAATGATCTCAACTTACTTCCATTCATAGGAAATGGTAACTCTTTGATTTTGAAACTTTATCAGGATCGATTACCAATACCATCTCTAGATACCACATGCCCTAACAAAACACCTTTAGAACATCCAAAGACACACTTTGTAGGGTTTAGTGAGGCTTGTGCTTCATCTAACCTTTGAAATGTTGTCTCCATTTGGTGCAGGTGGTCCATCTTGCTCCCATAGATGTAAAAATCATCCAAAAATACTCTGATGAAGTTCCCAATGTAGGGTTCAAACACCCTATTCATCAAAGTTCTCGAATGTTGCTGGAGCATTACACAACCCAAAAGGCATAACTCTATAAGCAAACATTCCCCAAGGAGTGGTGAACATGGTCTTCAACTGATCTTTCTCTACTATACAAACTTGGTTGTATCCGCTATATCCATCAGCAAAACTATAACACTCCTAACCAGCTACTTCATCTAAGATCTGATCTGAGAATGGAAGAGGGTAATGATCCTTCTTTGTTTCCTTATTGAGCTTCCTATAATCAACACAAATGCGTAGCTTCCCATTCTTTTTTATTGAGATCACAATGGGAGAAACCCATTATGAATTCTCCACAACAAATATGAATCCTGCATCAAGCAACTTATCTATTTCTTCTTTTATAGTCTTGGAAAAATTAGGATTCATTCTATATGGCATTTACTTTATGGGCTTAGCACCATCTACCAGCTCAATAGAATGTTCTACCCAACTTACTTGATGGAGTTCCTTGTAATCAAAAGTGAATATGTGTATGTACCTTTAAAAGAGCTAGAGGTAGGATTCCTTCTCACTCTCCATCACAACATCACCAATCTTTATTTGTTGGAGACGATCATCAATTTCTTCTTTATAATTTTATGGGTTCATGAGTCGAGTGTGATTGGAAGATATCCATGACCGAAACATCAACCTCACTTTCTTCATCTTCTATGTCCACTTCACTAGTACTAAAGTAATCGAGAGGATGTCCAATCATCGTTTCATCACTTGAATCCATAAGTTACGCCTTATGATGCCTAGGGATCATGTTTATCTTCACCCTCTCTCTACCACGTCCAAGTGTCATGAAGCCTTCATTCCAGTAGTTTCTTGCATGAACTCTCCTTAGCCATGGTCTTCCCAACAACATTGGGTGCACTTAGCAAACATATCATTTTCATCACTGAAAGTCTACCACACATACAACACCCATAACGAGATATTGTGACATTTGAAACTACACCTTACGGCTTAGTTTTTCCCTTATTTAATGACCTTAACATAAGTGTTGAGGGGTGATCAATTTTAAACCCAACATATTCATTACTGGACTCGGTCATTACATTAATTGCAGCGCCCTCCATCAACTAAGACATCATGAATTGAAATACCATTACATAATACCTCAGCTTGTGGAGCGTAGGGATCTACCTCTACCTCTAAAATAGGGACCTCAACCTCCTTCCTTTGTCGATCATTGAGTCCACTTCGCATCTCCCGCCTCTTCTCAGAAGACATAGCTAAGAGTGGCCCATATGTAATATTTACAAGCCTTTTGGACAGATCTTCTAAAATGGAGTATGGTCCTTGTCCCTGTGAAATCAAAAAATCCTACACACCCAACTTTCTTCTCCTATGTTTCTTACTAGTTTCTCCTTTCATCTTCTTAGGATCATTTCCATCTTGATTATCTTTTTCTTTCTTTCTTTTTGTTATAAACACATCTACTTCATTATTTATGCTCTTATCTACTACATCAAAAGAATTCACAGGTGCTTTTCCTTTATCATTATCTCTTGTACCAGATGTAGAAGCTCTATCTGAGACAATTATACTTATGATAACCCTTTTATAACAACCATAACATACAACCTCAAAAATATTTCATTTTAGACCTCTATCTCCTCCTTGAGAACTAAATTCTTTTCCTTGAAGAAGATTAATAGTTAACTGACCCATCTTCTTGAGAAGATCTTCATACTCAGTAGATGTACTAGGAAAAATATTTGTGCTCATTGAGAGTGGTTGTGGATTCTAGACCAAAGGTGCTAGTGTAGGCTCTACTTTAGCAACAATTTCTTTGGGCTCTTCTTCCATGCTTTCTTCTTTCCTTCTTGCGATCTCCTTTGCTTGTTCAATGGTAGTTGGGAGGTCATACTTCACTCATTTTCTAATCTCTGGCTTCATCTAAAGAATGAAGTGCTTACAGAGGAGATTATCCATGCCATTCATCAACCCATCCGCTAATCCTTCCTTCGGATCTTGGCATCGAGCTTCCTCCTTAGCTCTAGAACACAGCATGATAATCCCTTATCTTCTCCTTCTCTCATTGGGATAACTTTGTGATATCAATCATGAGATCTGCATATTTTTGTTGTTCACTAAATTCTTCAAGAAAACTTTTAGTTAATAAATCCCATGAGTTTTTCACATTACACCTAGTGTTTCAAACCACCTAAGGGTTGAACCATCCAAAAAGGTAGGAAAAATTCATTCCATTGTTCCCTTCTTATAAGGCCATTACAAATACAAGATCGTTTAAATATTGAATGAAAGATGAAGCATCTTCATTAGATTGGGCTAAAAAAAAAGGAATCTTCCCCATTTCTAAAAGTGTCCATAGTGAAATACCAACCCATAAGTACAATCAACAAGACTTATATGCACAAATAATTGGAATCACTATAATAGAAAATAGAAAGGACCGGGGTAAACTATGGTAAAACTTGACTTACTACGATAAAAACTAACTTTATTATGGTAAACACTATTCACGAAAAAGTGAAGTTCTTGTAGTAAATACTATTCATGGTAAAAAGTGACTTTACCATGGTAACTATTATGCATAGTAAAAACAAGGTTACCCTCCAAATGTTTTCTAACTAAGGGGAATATCTCTCCAAAAAATCCACCAACGAAGAATGGTCTCGACAACGGAACCAAAATGTAATCACTAATCCGACACTATGATAATTCTTTACCAGGAACTCCTCATGCTATGATTATTTACTAATGCACAACCTTTAGTTTGGTGGATGTAATCTGGAAACACAACAACAAATATAACACAAGAATACCATAGACTATGATAAGAAGGAATGATGACAAATCTGAAATATCAGTGTAAATTATAATATCAACATGAAATTGTTATAATCTCACCCATGAGGTACTTCAAATATGTTACCGACTTCACTTGCTTTCAATAATAACTATGGGAGAAACTTCACAATTACACCCCTTAATGGCTTCTTTAACACACCTTCAAAATGATGGCTTCTTTTACACACTTACTCATACAATATTTCTCACTACTTCCTTCTATGCTAAATGAGGGGGTTGTCCTCTTTATTTATAGAACTTCTAGGCTTATCCATCTTATCTCTAAGATAGGATAAGAAATCCACTTTGATGAATCATATTCCATACCTTAACTCTTATCTGTACATGTAAGCTTATCTTTTAAGATAAGATAAACCTTATCATTTCACATGGGTTCCACATTTTTATACTTTTTACAACTAAAATACAAAAATATTTATGACTTCACTCCTTGTCCTTATTACAAATATAATATTTCTAATTCCTAATCATGTAGACCCTAATTCTCTACTTATCCCAACTTTGACATCATAACATTACCAGACAACTTACGACAAATATTTATTTTTACCACAACATTCCTATTATACTTTTGACTATTACCGTATTATACATTATTAGCGGCGTCGTATTAGCAGCCTGTTATCTTCTATTGGATGGTACTACTAATTATACTTAACAACATCCTATTCCTAATACATACATTAATGAAATAGAAATTACGGAGATATTTTTTAGTGTCGATAGGATTCTACCTCCTCATTAATGAAGTGCCTTCCTTGATCTATTACAATTTCTAATGGGCAACCAAATCGGTGACAATGCATTCATATATGAACCTTGCCACTTCATTCATGGAATTTGTTTTCAATGGCCTAGCTTGAACCCACTTAGTTAAATAAAACTATGGCAACTACAATATATTTATTTTGGCATGGGGTAGTTGGAAGTAGACCTACAATATCTATTCCCCACTTTTCAAAGGGACCAAGTGGAAGAAGAGGGCATAATGGAGCTGATGAAGTCTTACGGTTACCATGTGTTTGACAAATATCACATGTCTTACAATAATTATAACAATCTCTAAAAAGAGTGGGCTAGTGATAACCTGCATCCAAGATCCTTCTTACTATAAGTTGTCAAGAGAAGTGTCCTCCACATGTACCATTGTGGAATTATTCTATCAGCTCCTTCCCTTGATCATGTCTAATTGCCCTTTTGTACTTTCCATCAGGTCCTATTTGAAATAATACTCCATGCAAAATAGAATATGAACGACTAGCTTGAGTAATCTTCCTCTTAGTCTTTGCATTGACACCATCAAGAAACTTGAATTCATTCAGATAATTCTAAATATCTATGTATTCACTAGGGATCGTATCAAGGTATAACAATGCTGCATCTGGAAAATCATCATCATTACAAGATGATCCTAAACCATCATGGGCTCGAGAGAGTGCATCTACATTGACATGCTTCTTTCTTGGCCTATCTATAATATCAAATTCAAATTCTTGTAGCAAAATTATCCATCTTGTTATCCTCCCTAATAGGTTAGGCTTATTTACAATATATTTTAGATCATGATGATCTATTACAACTATACATTTCTTCCCTAGCAAATAATTTCTAAACTTTTTACAGTAAAAATGATAGCTAGAGCCTCTTTTTTAGATTCTGATATAATATACCTCAAAGACTGCTCATTTGTCTACTCTTAAAGTAAACTGGATGATCATTCCCATTTTCATCCTTTTGGCTCAGAGTAATTCCTAGTGCTGCATCTAAAGCATTATTATACATAATGAATGGCTTGCTCCAATCTAGATTCTTTAAAACATGTGAAGACACTAGGGCTTCCTTTAGTTGTTCAAAAGCTTCATGTGCCTTATTTCCTGGTTCATAAGTAACATCCTTCTTCAAGAACTAGGTTAGTGGCTATGCAATGTTTGAGAAATTGTTGATGAACCTTTATAGTAACCCACATGGCCTAAAAATGATCTTAACTTACTTCTATTAATAGGAAATGGTAACTCTTTAATTTTTGAAACTTTATCAGGATCAGTACCAATACCATCTCTGGATACAACATGCCCTAACAAAACAACTTTAGAACATCCAAAGACATACTTTATAGGGTTTAGTGAGGCTTTGCTTCATCTAACCTTTGAAATTATTTCTCCATCTGTGTAGGTGGTCCATCTTTCTCCCATAGATGTAAAATCATCTAGAAATACTCTGATGAAGTTCCCAATGTAGGGTTCAAACACCCTATTCATCAAAGTACTCGAATGTTGCTGGAGCATTACACAACCCAAAAGGCATAACTCTATAAGCAAACATTCCCCAAGGAGTGGTGAATGTGGTCTTCAGCTGATCTTTCTCTACTATAAAAACTTGGTTGTATCCACTATATCCATCAACAAAACTATAACACTCTGACCACTACTTCATCTAAGATCTGATCGAGAATGGAAGAGGGTAATGATCCTTCTTTGTTTCCTTATTGAGCTTCCTATAATCAACACAAATGCGTAGCTTCCCATTCTTTTTTATTGAGATCACAATGGGAGAAACCCATTTTGAATTCTCCATAGCAAATATGAATCCTGCATCAAGCAAATTATCTATTTCTTCTTTTACAGTCTTGGAAAAATTAGGATTCATTCTATATGGAATTTTTTTATGGGCTTAGCACCATCTACCAGCTCAATAGAATGTTCTACCCAACTTACTTGACAGAGTTCCTTGTAATCAAAAGTGAATATGTTTATGTACATTCGAAAGAGCTAGAGGTAGGATTCTTTCTCACTCTCCATCACAACATCACCAATCTTTATTTGTTGGAGATGATCATCAATTTCTTCTTCAGATAATTTTATGGGATCATGAGTCAGTGTAACTGGAAGGATATCCATGACCGAAACATCAACCTCACTTTCTTCATCTTCGATGTACACTTCACTAGTATTAGAGTAATCGGAGGATGTCTAATCATCGCCATCACTCGAATCCACAGGTTCTACCTTATGATGCCGAGGGATCACATTTATCTTCACCCTCTCTCTACCACGTCCAAGTGTCATGAAGCTTTCATTCCAGTAGTTTCTTGCATGAACTCTCCTTAGCCATGGTCTTCCCAACAACATTGGGTACACAACAGTACCATTTTTCATCACCTGAAATTCTACCACACATACAACACCCATAAAAGATATTGCCACATTTGAAACTACACCTTCGGCTTAGTTTTTCCCTTATTTAATTACCTTAACATAAGTGTTGATGGGCGATCAATTTTTAAACCCAACATATTCATTACAGACTCGGTCATTACATTAACTGCAACACCTCCATCAACTAAGACATCATGAATTGAAATACCATTACATAATAGCTTAGCTTGTGGATAGTAGGGATCCACCTCTACTTCCAAAACAGGACCTCAACCCCCTTCTTCATCGAGCTTGAGTCCACTTCACATCTCCCGCTCTTCTCGGAAGACATAGCCAAGAGTTGACCATATGTAATATTTGCAGGCCTTGTGAGATGATCTTCTAAGATGGAGTATTGTTCTTGTCCTGTGAAATCAAAAAAATCCCGCACACCCAACTTTCTTCTCCTATGTTTCTTACTAGTTTCTCCTTTCATCTTTTTAGGATCATTTCCATCTTGGTTATCTTTTTCTTTCTTTCTTTTTGTTACAAACACATCTACTTCATTATTTATGCTCTTATCTACTACATCAAAAGAATTCACAGGTGCTTTTCCTTTATCATTATCTCTTGTACCAGATGTAGAAGCTCTATCTGGATAATTATACTTATAATGACCCTTTTTATAACAACCATAACATACAACTTCATAAATATTTCGTATTAGACCTCTATCTCCTCCTTGAGAACTGAATTCTTTTCCTTGAAGAAGATTAATAGTTAACTGACCCATCTTCTTGAGAAGATCTTCATACTTAGTAGATGTACTAGGAGAAAGATTTGTGCTCACCGAGAGTGGTTGTGGATTTTGGACCAAAGGTGCTGGTGTAGGCTCTACTTTAGCAACAATTTATTTGGGCTCCTCTTCCATGCTTTCTTCTTACCTTCTTGCGATCTCCTTTTCTTATTCAATGATAGATGGGAGGTCATACTTCACTCATTTTCTGATCTTACGGCTTCATCCCAAGAATGAAGTGCTTACGAGAGGAGATTATCCATGCCATTCATCAACCCATCCACTAATCCTTCCTTCCGAATCTAGGCATTAAGCTTCCTCCTTATCTCTAGAACACGAGCATGATAATCCCTTATCTTATCATTCTCTCCTTGGGATAACTTTGTGATATTGATCATGAGATCTCGCATATTTCGTTGTTCACCAAATTCTTCAAGAAAACTTTTAGTTAATAAATCCCATGAGTTTTCACATTATCACCTAGTGTTTCAAACCACCTAAGTGCTTTGAACCATCCAAAAAGGTAGGAAAAAATTCAGTCCATTGTTCCCTTCTTATGAGGCCATTACAAATGCAAGATCATTTAAACTCTTGAATGAAAGAGGAAGCATCTTCATTAGATTGGGCTGAAAAAATAGGAATCTTCCCCATTTTAAAAAGTAACCACAGTGAAATACCAATTCACAAGTACAATTAGTAAGACTTGTGTGCACAAATAATTGGACTCACTACAATAGAAAGTGACTTTACACCTTTCTACAGTAAAATAGGAATGACCACGGTAAAACTTGACTTACTACGGTAAAAAATGACTTTACTATGGTAAACACTATTCATGGTAAAAAGTGAAGTTACTGTGGTAAATACTATTCATGGTAAAAGTAAAGTTACTTGTGGTAAATACTATTCACGGTAAAAAGTGACTTTACCATGGTAACTACTATGCACAGTAAAAACAAGGTTACCCTCCAAATGATTTCTAACTAAGGGGAATATTTCTCCATAAAATCCACCAACGAGGAATGGTCCCTGGCAACGAACCAAAAAATGTTAACACCAATCCGACACTATGATAATTCTCCACCGAACTCCTCGTCTATGATTATTTACTAATGCACAACCTTTAGTTTTGTGGATGTAATCTGGAAACACAACAACAAACATAACACAAGAATACCATAGACTATGATATGAAGGAATGATGACAAATCTAAAATGTAACTATAAATTATAATATCAACATGAAATTGTTACAATCTCACCCATGACATACTTCAAGTGTTACTTGACTTCACTTACCTTCCAACAATAACTATGGGAGAAACTTCACAATGGATTCTTTAACACACCTTCTACATGATGGCTTCCTTTACAGACTTACTCATACAATATTTCTCACTACTTCTCTCTATGCTAAATGGGGGGGTGGCCTCTTTATTTATAGAAATTCAGGCTTATCCACCCTATCTCTAAGATAGGATAGGAAATATCTTCCGTCTAATCATATTCCATGCCTAGACTCTTGCTTTTACATGTAGGCTTATCTTCTAAGATAAGATAAACCTTATCATCTCACATGGGTTCCACCTTTTTAGACTTTTCCACATATAAAATACACAAAATATTTATGACATCACTTTTTGTCCTTATTACAAATATAATATTTCTAATTCCTAATCATGTAGACCTACTTCTCTACTTATCCCAACTTTGACATTTTAACATTATCGGACCACTTACGACAAATATTTACTTTTTACAACATTCCTATTTGTACTTTGGTATTACCGTACTCTAAATTATTGGTGGCACTATCTTATCTTGATGGTGCCATTATCTTCTATTGACGCCACTACTAATTATACTTAACAACATCCTATTCCTAATACATAAATTAATAAAATAAAAATTACGGAGGAAAATTTTAATGTCGATAGGATGTGGTTTTTTTTTTTTGGGCATCAAGTGTGAAAGATAATTTGTACTTTCATTACATCTAACATACCATAAAGCAATAAATCAAATTATAACTATTGTTATTATGTTTTTTTATCACATGCTCGTAATGTAGATTCACTAAAATAAGTGATAGTTTTGAGAAATTAGTGTTTTGAGTTCTAGGATTTGTAACCTAAAATATGGTTTACCTATTTTATGACTAAATTTTTATCCTAGAACAATTCCTAAAAAAATCTATTTCTTATGATTTGGTTTTGTCTCTTTTGATATGAAAAGTCTAAACTTAAGCTATCATAGATTTTAAATATAGCAAATTAATTTCCTATAATTAACCTTGGATCTAATCCTTGAGATGGAACAAGCCTAGTAGTAGGAGTTTTTACTCTATTAAAATATAATACATGAATCGAATAAAAACTAATCTAGCATTTATTTGGTGTATTATTTTATCTATTTTTTAAAAATTAAATATTAAAATAGAAATATAACTATAATATAATTAAATAAATACACATATTTAAATGTGATTGAACCTCTTTCTATAGTTATAATGGAAGTGATATGAAATTTGTGTTCTTATATCATCATTGGGGTTCTCTTAATGAGCTAGTGAATATCAATGTAGTATTGATGTATTCAAGTAGATAATTTTAGGCTTGATGCTTTTTTTGATATAGTATATTTATGGATAGTTCATGGGGAGAAAATTGTTTATCTGAAGAACATTATTTTGTCTTTTAAGCACTAAACAATACACAATCCTTATGGTGCCTAGTAAGAATCTATCCATTTAGGCCTTGGTTTCTCTCTTAATGGATGAATAATACAATATTACTAATATTTTATTTAAAAAAATCTTCGAAAATCTAGGGGTAATAAATGACTACTTAAATTTTCTTAATAGAAAGCCTCTAAATAATTTCAACCTCTATTTCAAATCAAAATAAAATCTATTGCCTAAAATAAATTTGTAGATGGTGAACTCAAGTTCTCGTGGTAGGATTAATGAATTTTGAATTAAAACAAAGTGAAATGGATACATAGTGAAAACAAGGATGAAAAATCATGATACATAATTATGAAAAAGAAGGATAACCTCACTCGATACGATAATGGAGCGAAACTATAACACATGTAGAATATCTGCAAATATCTTGAACTTAGAGAAAATAAATCTTCTTTTTCTTTATCCAATCATGAATTAAAATGATTCATAAATAATAAAACAAATCCTAACTCAATTTTTCAAGAAAAATGTATCTAACTTTGATGAAATCTATTCTAGATGGAGAAATCTACTATTTTTAACGTTTATTAGAACTGCTTTATTCTTAGTAAGTTCACATGCTTATTCATATGGGAAATAAAATTTCCACATCTTCTACATTCTGAAATTATATTATTTTCAATTTTTATAACCTACTATGCATTTAAGATACTAAAATTAACTAATGCCCTAAAATGGGAAAAAACCAAATTCTAATTTAAATCCTAATTTTAACACCTAGATGGTGGATTTTGGGCCTAAAAACTTTGCTAAAAATGGATCCACCCGATCGAGGCGGGTTTATTGGTGCATTTTTATGTTGAAACATGTGGTTTCATTAAAAAAATGACTCAAATAGACACCCAAATCAAAAGATATGACCATTTCAAGTTTACTGCTAAAAATCTTTGCATCATTCTCCCTGTTTGAAAAAATGTAGTTGATGCAAGTTGTCTTCTTAAAATTTATGCAATTTATCTTTATCCATCTTCTTAATTTCCCACTCTATGACCCATGTGTTTTCCTCTTGTTCCAATCCTTTCCAATGTACCAAATATTTTATGTGTTTTCCATGTCGCGTGTTCTTTGTTTTCTTATCTAAAATATGATCCACCTCTTCTTTTTCTTTCACCAAAAAATTTACGTCTCCAATATACTTAATCTTAAATAATATCCCTTATTCACCATCCCCGTGAAAAAAATGTAATTATGAAACATTTTCACTAGAGAAATATACAAATTTCCTACAAATTCTACCTCATAAGCATTATAATTTGTTTTTTCACGATTTTGTAGGGACCAATCTTCTTGTACTTGAGCTTGTTATAGGTTCCCTTTGGAAACCTTTCATTCTCAACACATGTAATAAAAAACTCACCCACTATAAACACCTTTCTCCTTCTACGCATATATGTTATTTCCTTATACTTATCATTACTATTCTGAACTTCTTCCACACTTCTTCCTTTAATTATTATATATGTTTGGCAAATGATTCTATATCATGACCGACACTACCATAAATTGGTAGCTACACCAAATATAAAACCCCATTTTTTATTCCCATACATAATTTCAAATGGATATTTTCCTATGGATCTATTTACCGAGTTTTTATAAGAAAACTCAACTTGTGGTAATGTTATGTCCCATTGTATTGGATTTTCCCCAACTATGTGCCTTAACAGTTTCCCAAACTCGATTTACCACCTCTATTTTCCCATAAGTTTGAGGATGATAGGCACTACTAAAATTTAGTTTAGTTCCCAACTTCTTTCATAAAGTCCTCTAGAAATGACGTAAGAACCTTGTGTCCCTATCTGAAGTAATGGTTTTGGAACAACATGTAACCTAAAACTTCTCTAAAAAAAGTTTCTACTACTATTGAATCACTATTTTTCTTAAAGGAAATAAAATGAACCATCTTTGAGAACCTTTTTATCTAATTTCCCTCTCCTAGTGAAATTGATAATCAGACAGGCTAGCGAATGTGCACCAAACCAGAATAGAGACAACAAGTTGATCAAAGGGGGAGTTCTAGAGAAGAAAGAGGCAATACTTAGAAAAATCAACAAAAATTTGGCAAATGGGAATAAAAATGTCCAAAGTGGTTTGCGGGATAGTTGGGACGAAAGTACGTGTGCGCCCAAAGAGCCAAACTAGCCACGGTAGAGAAATGTTGAAAATGCAGAGAAGATTTTATCCCACTTGGTCCACGGGAATGTTGGGACAAAGTACCCAAAATTCCCAAAAATCCAATTTTGTCGCAGCTAATTCATTATCGAAAAGGTGGATAAAAATTTCCAGCACTATTGGGACACACAAACTGAAATAGCCGAAATACCCACACGCGAATGGTGCGGAGAAGTCAGTAGTCAATGACCCACCTGGCCTAGTTAATGGTGGATCCGATGGATAGAAATGCTTGAATCAGGTAACATGGAGAAAGGAGGACCAAATGGTCCAAGTACTATGGGGAATGAATTCCCTAAAACCTTAATACCCACCGCAATACAAAAGGAAAGTGAAATATTCAACCCTCGAACTCGAAACGGTCATAACTTGTGACTCAAAAATTTGATTTTAACAAAATTTGAATTTTTATAAGGGTGTGACATCCTCTATGCAAAAAAAACTAGGTTTCTTTTTTTAATGAGGGTAGGTGGGTGAAAATAAAATATACATCTCTAGCTCAAAAAAATTAAATGCTCATTCTCATAAAATGCAAGAAATTCTTGGCCAACTCAAAATAGGCTCCTCACATTCAAAATTCCATATCATTTGCATTTCTCAATGAAGTCATGAAAAATTGGTCTCATTTGAAGTTTGGCTTGGCAAGCAAGGGGTACAAAAATCAAATAATATAGAATTTGTTGTGGATTTGATTGATAATTTTGAGGTAAGTAGACCATGATCAAAACAATGTTTTTATTGATAGATGGGAGTGTAATTAAGGGGCATGGTCATCATTTTCTCTAACTACAGGTTATGGGAAAACATGGGGAGCCTTTTGCAAGAAACATACCATCATTTCACTTCATTTATTACCTCTTTCAAGTGGTTGAAAGACATATTTCAGGATTTCAATCCTCTCTCTTCCAAATTCTATAAATTGAAGTGTTGGGCCCATTGTAAAGTGGGAGGATAGTTTTTAAGTAGAAAAAATCTATCATTTTGTTTTCTTGAAGCCAATTTATCGTAGGTCCTTGTAGTGGATTCCTTGCATGGCTATCTAGGCCTTTACTTTGTAATAGATTGGACGTATATCAATGAAGCAATAGATGCAAATTTATGGTTTTATCTTCTTTTTTCATGTTTGTTTTCATTCTTCTTGCCCTTTCAACCTCATTGTAAATATATTGTGTCTATCTTATGGTCTTGTGGGGATTCATTATCATTGTGTGTGTATGAAATATAATTTTGAATGAAGTTTTTACACTATGGAGAATTGTTATCACCCGTTAAGTATGTACTTTGCTTCAATGTTTTACACATTGGAAAGCTATTCTCATTTTCTCCTTTCTTGGTGTATACCATTGTTAGTGTAGGATTTACTTTCATGCACTCTCTTTCCCTGGTCCCTTGGAAATTTTTATTAGGATTACATAGTTTTTCCTACATTAGGAGTAGATTGTGGTAGGTACTTTAGGAGCAAGAACCAAATTTCTTTGGAGGTCTATCTCAAGTAACAAGTCCCACACTTTGAGATACTACCCATGTTATCCAGTCACACCAGAGATCAAGTACACGCACTTGTGTGTAGATTGGAAGTTGTTGTGATTTGGTGATAATAAACCTATCAATGACCACCAAAATTGATTCACTACTTCGTTGAGTTTTTGGTAATCCAAAAACAAAGTTCATACTCAAATTTTCACCGCTCCTTTGGGAACAAGCATTGACATATACAACCCTATATTCTGCAGTGCATGGCCTTTTTGAATTGGAAAATTATACACCTCTCCACATATCTTACAAAATATCTTTTCATTTTTTTGCAATCGTATTACTCTTCTTCAAAATAAATAGTCTTATCCTTACCAAATTGCCTAACCAAACATCTATTATGCATCTCTTTCACTATATTATCTCTCATAGACCAACCCGAATACATAGTTGTCGTCCCTTAAATATGTAACCATCCTACAAAAGGTACTCATCCTATAAATCACCTACATCACTTTACAATTTTCTACTTAACCGTTCAACAATATGCATGAAATCGAATCAGAAAATACAAATCCTTTTTGCTTCAAAACTAACCACCTCATTCTCCATAGTTGTAAATGGAGTCACATGCCTACTCAATGCATCCACAACTTATTTCTTTTTTCATGATTTATTCTTTAGGTAAAAATTATAACCCTACAAAAATGATACCCACTTTGTATGCCTACTATTCAACTTATTTTGTGTATTCACATACTTCAAGGCTATGTCGCCTATAAATAACACAAACACATTAAGCACTAAGTAATGCCTCAAATGCCTCAGTGCTTATACAATTGCATAAAATTACACATCATAAGTAGATTAGTTTTTCCTTACCTTATTCAATTTCTCATGAAATAAATTTGTTGGCTTCCTGCCTTAACTTAGGATAAAACCAATTGCTACATGTGAGGTGTCATAATCAACCTCAAACACTTTATCAAAATCTTTTAGTGCCAAAATAGGTTCTTCTATCACCTTCTTCTTCTTCTTCAAAAATTTAAAGTTATCCTCATCTAGCTTTGTCTATAAAAACACCCTTTCTTTTTTTTTCAATCTGTTATAGGTGCTACAATAGTTCTATATTTTTTAATATATTTTTGTTAAAAGTTTCTAAACCATGAAAAATTCTTACCTATGTTATACTCCATGTAGTAGGCCATTCAATATTTTTCTTTATCTTTTCGAGTCCATCTATAACCCATCTGCTGAAATAAAAATCCAAAAAATACCAAACTCTATTGCCTAAATGTGGACTTCTTCCAATTTGCATAGATATTCTCTTTCCTTAAAACTTCAAATATCACCGTCTAATGCCTCAAATGTTCTTCTATAGTAAAATTTAAAATCAATATATTATCAAAATAAACAAAAACAAACTTATTATTGTACTCCCATAGCACATTGTTCATTATTCTCCTAAAAGTTCTAGGTGCATTAGATATCCCAAATGAAATCACCAACCACTCATATAATCCATCCTTGTTTTGAATGTTGTTTTCCACTCATCTCCTTCTTTGATCTAAATCTGATGATAACCACTCTAAAGATCAATCTTAGTGAAATATCTTGATCTAATAAGAACATCCATCATATCATCAAGGTGAGGTATAGGAAACCAATAATTGATTGTAATTTTTATTGATTTCTCTTTTATTCATGCACATTCTCCATGTTACATACTTCTTTGGAGTTAATAATGTTAGATTTGCACAGGAACTCATGTTATCCCTTACTACAACCTTTCTCACAAGCTTTATCACTTGTTTATTTGATTATGCAAGTAATGTCGGGCTCATCCTATAAGTTGATTGATTTGGGAGTGAATAACATGGGATCAAATCAATATGGTGTTGAATATCTCTATTGGGTGGTAACCCATATGGTAGCTCATCATGAATAACATCGAGAAAATTCTTCTATTTTATGCTACCTCTACTTGTATTTGTGCACTTTCAGTTTCATCCATATTTACGACCAACACATAGAAAAACCCATTTTCATTTGCCTCTTCCACAAATTATTTTGTAAAAATAATATTTTGAACCTTTCCCTCTTTCATAAGAGGTAGAAAAACTATTTTTGTATCATCCTTCCAAAAATTATACGTGATCTTCCCCCAGTCATGAATAAATTTTATATGAAATTTTCATGGACTTCCAAACAACATATGAAATGCATTCATAGGAATAAAATCACACCAAATCTCATCCTTATAACTTTTCCCAATAGATAAAATTATTAAACATCTCTTATCAATAGTAACTTGATTACCCTTCTTAAACCATATAATATGATAAGGGTTAGGATTCTTATCACAATGTAGGGATAGTTTCTCAACCATCCCATTTGAAACCATGTTCTCACAGATTACTACTATTAATAAAAAAATTTCATACCTTTCCTCTTGAAATGAATCTTGTTCGGAAATAGTTTTACATAGCAGTCATCCCCTTGATATCATTTCTTGGAGAAATCATCGTCCTTATGATCATAAGATTTTCTCCCATATCTAGTGGAATTTTTAGGTCTTGTTCTTCTTCTTCTTTTTAAGTTTCAAAAATATTTACTCATGATAGGAATACTCCATGCTCTTCATCCTATGCTAGTTGATAGATATCCTCCATGCTCTTGATCCTATGCATGCTTAGCTCATCTTGAATAGAAAATTTTAATCCATTTACATACGTTGCAACCATTTATTTCTAGGTTTCTTCATGCTCTACATGAATGGAAATTTTTAAAACGTATCAGTGTATTCTTGCACAGTTTGTAAGTTCTTTCGATATTCGAAACCTCTTGTAAAGGGTTTGTGCGTAATCTAAATGGAGAAATTTATCTTTTATCTTCTTCATTTTCTTACTTGAGGTCCTAATATTTTCTTTCCCCTTTCTTCACCACTACTATTATAGGTGATCCCACTATAACATAGCATGAACTTTTAATTTCTTGCATGTAAATTTTACCATCTTTTCCTCTAACATAGCCTTCCACTCAAAAACATTTCCCATACTAGTTAACCAGTCTATCAACTCCTCGAGTTTGAGGATACCTCCATATTATGAAAAATCAAATCTTATCCCATCATTCTTTCCTTCTAATGATCAAATAATCCTTTCTTAAAAATATAATGGTGTTCATTGTGCTTCCTCCTCTTCAAAAACTTATTTTTCATTTGTGTCATCTCCGCCTTGATTTCCTCTTTGGGATATAATCGCAACAAGATAAAAAAATTTGTTGCATTTCCTACATGTTTCTATTCATCAGGAAATATCTCCCCTTCTTGTTGTCATTTGTTTTTTTCTCCAAGATGAATTGAACAAGCTCGATATAAGATAATGGAGCCAAAATGTAACACACACACACACACAATACGATAAATATCTTGAAATAAAATAAAATAAATCTTCTTCTTCATTATCGAATCATGAATTAAAATGATTCATAAATAAGAAAACAACTCCCAACTCAATTTTTCAAGAAAAGACTAACTAAATTTGTCTAAATCTACTCTAGATGGCAAAATTTACTATTTTTAGCGATTTTATAACTTTTATTATTCCTAGTAATTTCACATGCTTATTTATATGGGAAATAAAAATTTCATGCATCTTCTACATGTCTAAATTAGAGGAATTTATAACTTTCTAACCTACTATGAAGTAAAGAGACTAAAATTAACTATTTCCTAAAATAGGAAAAATCAAATTAGAATTTAAATCTTGATGTTTTCCCCTAGATGGTGGATTTTGGGCCCAAAAATGTTCTGAAAATGGTTCCAACTAGCATAGATGGTTGACTAGTGTGTTTGTCTTGTCAAAAACGTGGTTAAAAAAAAGACTCAAACGGAGACCCGGATCAAAAGATATGGCCATTTCAAGTTTATGTTAAAAATAGTACATCATTTGTAGATGGCGTCGAACTCAAGTTTTCGTGGTAGGATTAATGAATTGGGAATTAAAGAAAGTGAAATGGATACATAGTGAAAAAAAAGGATAAAAAATCATGATACATAATTTTGAATTTGAACTAAAGTTACAATGGATACAAAACAAATGATTTATGTAGGCAACAATAACATAACCGCCGTGGTAGGATACATTATTACTGGTACTTATAATAGAACTAGCACAAAATTTCACACAACCATAATGGGAAGGGCCAAAACCATTGTTGTGGTTGATGGATTAACCATGGTAGGGAATGAAAATGCATGACAATTTTAGTTCTACCAATGTTGGAACATTCTAGGTAAGAATAAGGTGACCTGAAAATGGAATAAGAGGAAAATAAAGGTTTTGAGATATTATTAATCAATCAAAGAGATATATAAAGGGGTTTAAGGTGTTAAAAGTGGGCTTAGAGATGATATTTAGCATTTCAAAACATCTCCTCACATTTTGGAGATCTATGTCATCATAATTGTGAATTTTTCTAATTTGCGAACATAAAAAAATTAGGGTTTGTAAAAATTTTCTTTTGTGAAAGTAACTCTTTCAGAACTTGGACAGGGTGTGATTCCTTAGAAGTAAGTGTTGAAAAATAAGAAATCAATGAAAACATACATTCCTTAGCTTCCTTACATTGTAGCACAAAAAAATTCAACCATGGTGATTACCGTAGGTCACGGTGGGGTTTCTGATATAACCATTTCTTCACAAATGCATGTAAACTATATAACATTTTAAAATATAAATAGAAAATAATAAAAATGAAGTAAACAATAAATATTGGAGTATCTATGTGATTTTGGAGATTTTTTTTATTAATAATTGTTGGAAACGGCTCCAAGGATCGATCTGGAAAGATATTACAATGAAGATCACAGAGAACTAAAAACAAACAACAAGGAGTGAATAGGACTTGACTCGAAACAAACAAATAAAATGGCAATCATCCTGTTAAAGTGGGGACCATTTTGATTTCTTAAATTTTAATTTTCTCCACCTTATTTTAACAATTCATGCTTAATAAGATCTTTATGATTTCGAAATTGAAACTTTTAAAACTATAGTCATGATAGAGTGGACCTTCCCAATAATAACAAACTTTGAGTTTGTTAGGGTCCAACAGAGCTTTCCACTCCATTGTTTCATCCTTCAAACTTTATTTTAATGCCAAACTCCCATGTTATTCTATTTTTAACATAATTTCGATCTTACCGTGAGGCAAGACTATCAATAGATCCTACATAAACATCCTCGCACTCAATCTTCCTCTATCCTCCTCCTCAACCTTGTCCTCATCTGCGCTCGAGCTGTCCTCAAAGTCACTTTCCTCCTTTGAGGCCATATCAATAAAATTTTGGGCCTCCTCCTCCATACAATTAACCAAAATATGAGCTGGAGTCGGGAGGGTTTGAATCATGGTCAATGTCCGCATTAGCCAAAATGTCTTGCATGCATCTATTAATTTTTTCATTGGGGGTGCAATAGGGTACAATCACCCAAGTAAACCATGTATTTCCTCAACCCTAAATCTGGGCATATTTCATTTGATTCTAATCGGCAAGATTTTCAATAATTTAGAATGACATAGAGCAAAAATAATAGCTTAAAATATTCTTTTATTGAAATTATAGAAAACAATTTACTTGTATTTACTATTGTTTTTTCCAAATTTGGATATTATTTATGTGCAAACTAGAGAGAGAGAGAGAGAGAGAGAAATATTAATCTCTTGAGTGTAGATACTAGAAACCCACCTTGCATGTATACGGTCTCCTTATTTAAAGATACCAAAAATATTACAAAACATAATAATACCAAAAATATTATAATCCCACAAAAAATAATAAAATAATATATAATCCTAAAAAAGGTGATAAAAATACTTCATCACTCTTTTACAAAACATCACCCACTAATATTTAATTTTATCTATCCCACCTATGCATTTCTATGTAAAATTCAAAATTAACACTTATAATCTTACCCACATATGTTAGAAGAAACACAGAGTGGGGTGAATCAATCCTTTAAAAATTTATTCCATTTCATTCATCATTCATTTTCATTCATGATTCATTCAACCATACACAATTATAACCCTTTAAGCATTAATATGATTAAACCATGCACAATCAAATCATACACATGAGAAAGAGACACAATAACACAAGATATATGTGGGAAACCCTCAAGGGGAAGAAAACCCACTAAAAGTATTCTTATATTATTAAAAAAAAAGGTTTATGTCAATATTACACACCACACAAGATTTTTTATTGAGGCACCAACCTCATAAGGAGCACCCTCCTTGAGTGTAGTCGACACCAATCCTACAAGGAGCATAAAATCCTTATTTATTAAGGCATCAAACATATCGGAGGATACAACCCCTAATATTTCTAATAACCCACCTATCTACCTTAAATGGATGATCACCTGATATCCTTATTGCTTCAACAACTTATTGTGATCTCTTTGTCACCTTCTCTAACTCTAAAATTCTCTCAAACAACTCCTCCTTCACTCAATTATTCCCCCAGACATGCTAATTAGATATAAAGACCTTTAAAATCTGATCCTCTACTCATATCATATATTAATGCCTCTTCTCATCTCTTCCCTTTACCCCTATAACCTCTTCCTTCAACTTCTCTACCTCGCTCACATCTCTCTCTCCACCAATAACTCAAATGAGTAAATACATTCACTCTATTTACATGACTCATCATAAAAACAAAATTCATCCAAGACCATTAAAGTTTGTCATTATAATATTAAAACACATACACTATCTCATACAAGTCACCTATAGAAACCTTATAGGTCTAAATTATTCCCACCAACAAATATAATCTTACACTTCTCCTTTAGGCCTAAAACTAGGTCTTCTTCTCTAACTAATACTTATTGGACTTCAATGGAACATAAAAACATAACCAAGGATTCAATAGGCCCACACAAGTCAGGAATATCCTCTCATAAACACCAACAAGATCATCCACCTATGCAACATCCATCTTGCTCATAAAACACTACAAAGGACAAACACCTCAAACTAGGTCTCAAGTACCTAAAATCAGTCTCAAAAAAGTGAATGACTTCGAATATCACAATTTTTTGCCATGTATCACACATGAAATATAAACAATAATGTGTAAATTTTAGGAAACTGAAAAAATCATGCTTAAAACCAAAGACCACAAAATTCATGTATCTCTCGAAACTTCTCCAACTAGCAACAAGGTCTCAAGAACCCGTCTTTAGAAAAACATACTCTAACACCTTGAATATCACTTTGTGAATTTACTAATACATGGAATAATTCAAAAAGTACTCTACCAACATGCTCAAGACATCACAACCATATGTGACAATCTAAATTTCACACATGGACAAATTTTGGAAGCATCTTCTTGGAAAGCATAATTGGGATGATTAGGCCATCAGGCTTAACATGATAAGCACCTTACGTAATCAAATCAAATGATTCAAAACATCATATTAGAAAACTAATCGACCACTACTAATCGATGCAAAACTTCAAACAAGACCTTAAATAACAAGTCTATTTTTAGGTCATGTTTATGGAGATTGGGGACTAAAAAGTGGCAAAAATATACTTTTAGGTCATTTTTCCATAATGTTCTCATGTTATGGATAAGTCATATTATAGCGTGAAAGGAAAAAATGATCTTGCATTATAATGTGAGCACATTATGGTTCATATTTACCAAATCATAATGCACTAATATTATAACATGAGCATGTTTTGAATGACATAAAAGACATTTGAATCATGAGAGAAGAAAGAAATCCAAAAATGAAAAAAAATCTCAACAAGTAGAAAACACGAGAATGGAAAAGCATAAACATGTTTTAGGACATAAAAACTCTTTGGCACCTCAAATCAAATGTGGAGGAATATTTAGAAGGTTATTTCTTATGGATTTTAGGTTAATTCTCATTATTAATCTTTTTTTGCATTATTGTTTTTTTTCTTTTATTTTCATTTGTATAGGTTTCAATGTCTTCAATTAAAACCCCTCACTCACTTATAAACATGGATTAGGAAAAAAACAATCAAAAACACCCCCTCCAATAGTAATACATCCTCCAAACACCCAACAATACATTTTAGGGGAGATTGAATAAAATAAAGTTCAAATTGAGGGTTTATTAGAAACCCTAATGCAACAAATCCACATTATTAAAGCCTTCTTACATCATTAGATAAAGTATTATCTAATATAGATAATATGGTTGGTTAAATAAACACATGGGAGAGTTTTAAAACCAATTATCAGAATTTTTATGTAGACAAGTTGTCTTATGGTTTAGTGAAGAAGAAAAAATCAACAAAGACAAGTTGTGAACATTATTTACCAATTCTAAAACTAATGCACTATTATTATTGACTTGCAGAATATTTTCCATCCACTATTGTAATCTTGAGGGGATAAAATATTTTTTTGGGAAAAGGTGGTGGATGGTTTTTGACCAACCACCTTGTAGAAATTTTAGGTGCCACATATTTCATGAGGAAACTCTATTATGAGTTCATCTTAAATGAAATACAAAAATATTTTGAAATTCAAGTTTTTCAAGGAAGATTCAAAGGATCTACACAAGATAGAGTGGGGGAAAATGTTTGTAGTACCATACCTTTAGAACCATTACTCACATATGTATTCAATATGTTTGAGTCCCTTCTATTATGAAGGAGATAGTGGAGGTTAAGAATATTTATTCTAGCATGTCAATTGAAACATTCATTGATTCAACATGGCACTCATGTGTACCATGGTGATGTAGCTAGTAATTATAGGAATAAGTCATAATAATAACATACAATGTCATGTCTTATGGTGTATAATCTCTTATGTGGTTGACGAGGTATCTCCATAGCCTAGCATGGCAGCTCCAAAACCATGTGAGGAAGCTCCATAGCCTTGGAAGGTAGCTCCACAACCTAGTCGGGATGCTCCACATTTTAAGTATGGTGTTCAATTAGAGGAGGCACATCATGATTCTATGTTGGAATATATCATCATAAAAAAATTCTAATGCATTCAACCTTTGGTGTTAAACAATAGGTAATTTTACATGAAGTTAGTTGTAATTTAAGATAGATATTTGGTCAAAAATAAAATTAACAATGTTAATCAAATACGAATGAAAATTAATGACTCGTGTATTTTTATAAAATTACAAGGTCAAACTATACATCTTGTGTCACATTGCCCTTCTCCACATTTATTTTCAGGAACATCAACCTCTCAAGGTTAAATTGGTAATAAATTAGTAAATATATTGTTTTAATTTGTTTTCTATATAGATATGTTATCCTAAAATTGTAATTTGATGTTGAAGAGGTGTATTTTGGTATGAGGTTAGATGTTGGTGAACTTATAGTAATTTGAGTTATATTATTGTTATTCATCATATAAATGAAGAGAATGAACTATAGTTAATGTATGAAGATAATGCAATGTAACTTGCATCGACATTACGCTTTTCATTTTTTTAGTTGATTACATCATTAAAGCCTCATGTCAAGATTTGAAGACCATTATATATTGGATTTACTATGGGAATATCTTCAATAATACCTCATACATAGGTATGCACTAGTAAATTAAATTTCATAATGAATTAATTGAATTAAATAACACCATGCAGTATATTTAAATGAAATTCATGCGTATTGTAATTTTTTCATGATGGTTTCCATAGGAGGAGTTTACAACTCCATTTTTACACCACCTACTAATGTGTTTGATGATCTTGATAGGCATAGAATTATTTTGAAGATCATTAGATTGCAGTAAGTATTTATTTGTAAGTAGTGTCATTTTATATGTCATTAGCTATATATTAATGGGTATGTTGTTTATTTTTAATTATAGATGGAGCTACAAGAATCCTTTGAGTGTAGGTGTGATCAGTTAAAGGGACATTCCACTGATGTTCATGGCTTATCTTCCTAGTGGCCAAAGAGAACTATATTATTTTATGATGCCCCATAGTTTAGATGTATATGGATTTTGTTGTCTACCTTTGTGGCATGTTGTCATAGACTTATATTTTTTGATGTATATCATTGTATGCCTACATGTCTTTGTTAATACATTTATTTTATTCAATTTTTAGTGCTATCAATTATTTTTGAATAAATATAATGTATGGGACAAAAATAATTTTTTTAAAAACTTTTATAGTGGATGCAACATGCTTTATACATGTATCTAAGTGGATTAATATGATTTCATTTGTATGATATGCTAATATGCATTATTAGTGATAATTTTGTTTTGTTTAGAACATGGGAATTAAAATACATATGTAATTAACATACAATTTAGCCACTACAATAATAATTGAATGACATCAATTATAATAATAATTCCAATGTCAATATCATCCTCTTGGATTGGAATCTCAATAATTCAAAGGAAATATATGTAACGATTCAAAATAATTCTAATAATTAAAATGTAACTATAGACATAAACAAAGAGTGTCAATGCAAGAGGGATAACATAGAAAGAGAGAGTGGGTGTGAGTGAAATAGAGATAGAACACGATAGTGAGAGATAGAGAAAGAGAGAGTGAGAGTGAGAGTGAGAGAGAGAGAGAAGAGGGAAAAATAAAGTTCATGAGAGATAGAAAGAGAGAGTGTGAGAATGAGAGAAAGAAAGAGAAAGAAAGGGCGTGAGAGTGAGAATGAGAGAGAGAGAGATAAAAAGTGGGAGAGAGAAATATTTAGTGAGACTATGAGAGGAAAAGAGTGTGAGAATGAGAGAGAGAGAGAAAACATGAGGGAGAGAGATAAATAGAAAGTGAGGGAATGATAAGGAGAGAGAGAGTGAGAGAGAATATGTGAGAGAGAGAGATAGAGATAAAGATAGAGATAAAGATGAGATATTTTATGAGAGAACATGAAAAGTGAAAAAGAGAGAGAATATTTAGAGTGTGAATGAAAAGAGAGAAAGAGTGATAGTGAGAGCAAGAGAGGGTGTGAGAAATAGAAAGACAAAAATATTTATAGAGAGTGTGTGAGAGAGAAACAGGAGGACAAAGAGAGTGAGAGAGTGTTTGAGAGTGAGAATGAGTAAGAGAGAAAGAGTGAGAGTGAGAGAGAGACCATGAGAGAGAGTGAGACAAAGAGAGTCAAGAGTGATGGAAAAAGAGAGCTAGAGATATTTTTTGAGAGAGAAGAGAGATAAATGAAGAGTGATAAATAAGGAGAGAAAGTGAGAAAGAGTAAGAGAGATGAAATAAATAGAGAAAAAGAAAGTGCAAGAGAGAGACCACGTGGGATAGAAAGTGGCAAAGAGAGTTGATACTAAAAATTTGATATGGGAAGTGGATGGAAAGGATAGACCTTAAATCTTATTATAAGCTTCCTAAATATCGAGTTAAGGATGTATACATTGTAATGAAATGTTGATGTAGGAGTACTTGTTACCCAAATAACTCTCTTGGTTATTTGGATAACTTATACTTTCATTTTGGCTATGATGTTTCATTTCCCATGTGATTCTTCCACACCCCTTTACATGCCTTCACAATTGGGTTGTCCCTTGTCTTCTTACATGTCATGTGCTCTCTTTTATGTCATCGTTACATGCCCTTCCTTAGTTGGATGCTCATGCCCTACTTCCATACCTTCCTTCTGTGAGTATGCCTTATTTATTGTTGCACACGTACCTATATGCGCGGTTTCCCTCTTCTTTCCTTTTGCAATTTTTTTTTTTTGGTGCCTTTTTTTCCTTACTGTAATTCTTCGGTGCACCCTTACGTGCCTTCTTACTTCTCCCTTTACATTCTTTTCCTTCCATTTCCCCCTTTCGTGTGTTTGTCTTGCGCGTACGCATTCCTACTTGTGCACCCCTCTATAGACTTGCCTAACAATTGGGTAAGTCCCTACTCTTCCTCTTGTACACTTTCTCACACCCTTCCTATCTCACGCCTTCTTTTATTTTCTGCTGCGCCACACGCCCTCCTTTATATGAATTCCTACCATGCGCCCGCCTCAAAATTTCGAATGGTCATAACTTTTAACCCAGAGCTCCGTTTTCCCAAAATTTGACTTTCTGAAAAGAGCACAAAATCCTCTACGCCCCGAAACTAGAATTTTTATTTTTCTTGAGGTTATATTTGAAAAAACTTGAAAATGTATCCAACATGGAAATACACATTTTCAGGCCCAAGCACCACAATTAATGAAGAATGGTACTCCATTTCTTCTTCTAGAAGCTAAAGTAGATATGTAAGATAATTTGTAATGGTGCCCATGCCATTTTAAGACCATTTGATTATAGTTATTTGTTGGTGAGAGAAGAAATATGATTTCACTATTTCTTTTCTCTCATTCATTTTCTATATATTGTAAACACGTCTCTTAGAGAGAGATATTATGGGATGTGGGGAAACTCTGCAAAGCTTGTTTCTCAACACCATTGAGTTGTAAACCCTCTCCTAGGCCTAAAAAGTGTATTTTTGCCTCTATTTCAACAACGTAATGTACTTTTCATATTCTAAGAGCAATAAAATTGTGTTCATGGTGTTCTTTAAACCATTGCATTGTTTTGTTGTATGTCCTTTCCCCTCTATTTTTTTGTTTTTTTATGTGCATGTATGTCTCATTTGCAGGTGTAGGTGTTATCCAAAATTCACTCCTCGAGGTAATTTTGATAACATACATCAAATTCTTTAGTCCTCGAGTAAGTAGATTGATTCAATGCCCAAAATCATGTTTTGGGGGTCCCCCTTGGTTTCTCTCTAACTCCCCATCTAAGGAAAAAAATTCAACAAGTTAGCAAAAAATTGAAAAAATCTAAAAATGAAGTCGCAGGTGTGTTTTAATGCATTGCGGGTCTAGAGCTGTGGATCGTACGGTCAAATCATACCGGTGTGGATCATACCAAGGTTCATTATACTAGGTTTGGAGCTGAAATACAAAGGAATTAGCTAAATCAGATTTCGTGTCCCCGACAACACAAGTTCAATAGGGACATGTTAGGTGCACATTGCTGAAATCGCCACAAGTAAGGGAAATCGGTGAAGTCGGAACTTTTTGTCCTATGTGATCCATGGGAAATTTGGGATGTAGGTATGCGTGGGACAGAAAATCTGATTTTGCCACAAGTTAGTGCATTGTGGGTGGCATGGAGAAATGTGTTTGGGATGGTTGGGACAAAACTACGCGCAGGACACGCAAAGGCAAAAAAGTTGTAGAAAGAACCATACATTGCAGAGAATGCAGAGGTCAACGGTCCTCACGGCTTGGTCAATGGCGGACACATGGGACAAGGAATCCTAAATCAGGTGATGCGGACGTATGTGTCTAAGACAAGCTGGGACACATGGACCCGATTTTGCCGAAATAGCCACAATGAAGAGAAAAGTCAATGTTTGATCTCCCGAACTTCAAACGGCCATAACTTTTGACTCCAAGCTCCGATTTTAATAAAATTTGACTTAATGAGGGTAGATATATAAAATAAAATAAACATGTCCAGTTGTATTCAATTAATTCTCATTCCCGTTAAATGACGAAAAAATGCACTGGCAAACCCAAAATAGCTGCCCACACTCAGAAGGCCATAACTTTTGCATTTCTCAATGAAATCTCACAAAATTGGTACTGTTGTAATAGTGTTTCCAAGCCCAATGCAAAGAAATCAATAAATTAAGGATTTGAGGAACAATTGATGGATATTTTTATAAAATGTGCTCGGGTTCATGATAGTGTTTTATTTGGTAGTTGGGAGTGCAATTAAGAGGCATGGTCATCATTCTTTCTCTGCTGCAGCACCTAGGACAATATGGGGAGCCTTTTTTAAAACACACATTTCACTCCATTTAATTCCTCTTACAAGTGGTTGAAGGACAGATTTTGGGATTTCCATTTTCCCCTTCTCTCTCTCTTCTCATTCTTCTATAAATTGGAGTGTTAGGCTCATTGTAAAGGAGGGATTTTGTTGTAGCAAAGCTCTATAAAAATTGCTTTATGAAGCCAATGTGTTGTAGGCCCTTGTAGTGGAATCCTTGCATGGTGATCCAAGCCGTTATCTTGTAATAGATTGAATTGTGCATATCATGAAGCAATAAAATACAAGTTTGTGGATGCATCTTCCCCTGTTGTGTTTGTTTGCACTCTTCTTTCCCTTTCAACCTTCATTACAAGAATATTGTGTCTATTTTTATGCTCTTTCAAGGATTCATTATTATTGTGCATGTATGAAATATTTTTGTGAATGCATTTTCCAGATTGTGGAGAACTATTATCCCCTTCTAGTATGCATTTTACTTATATTTTTCACACATTGGAAGACTACTCTCACACCCCTCCTTTTCTGGTGTATCACCACTTTAGTGTAGGTTTTAATTTTCATGCATTCTCTCTCCTTGGTCCCTTGGAAAGTTAGATTAAGAAAGATAGTTTTTCCTACATTAGAGTAGATTGTGGCAGGTAGTTTAGGAGTAAGAACCAACTTTCTCTGGAGGTCTATCTCAAGTAGCAAGTCCCACAACTTGGAGATTGTACCCATGTTATCCAATGACATCGTGAGCTCAAGTATATGCACTTGTGTAAACATAAGGGTGTTGTGATTCAGTGATATCATTAGGATGTTGTGTTTCATGGAGATTTAGTGGTAAATGAAGATTTGGGTCTATGTCACATTGGTCTAGCCTCTCTCAACTCCATTTTCTTTCTGTATTCTCCCTCAGTAGAATATTTCCCACCTTTACTTTTTGCTATCACCTCTGTAGTGTGGGATTTCTTAATTCTCATGCTCTCTCTCTCTCTCTTGGTCCCTTGGAATTGTTTGATTAGGACTAGATAGTCATATTTACTTCCTTAGAAGTAGTTTAGTGCTAGGATTAGGTAGAGGAACCAGTCTTCTCTGGAGGTCCATCTCAAGTAACAAGTCCCACAACTTGAGAGATGGTCCCATGTTATGTAGATTACATTAGATGCCCCATTCAAAATTAGGCCATTCAGGGGATGTAGTAATTTTGCATCAATAGTACCTATCATCAACATACAATTATCCCCTTCTTTATTAGATCTTGAGTAGTTTTCAATAGTTAGGTTTGATATTTTTTCATCTTGGCAATTTATTAGAACTTTTCAACATATGGTTTCACATTACAATAAATAAAATTAAATCTTTATATACTAAATCGTGGTAAATAATTTTGAAAACATATTAGCTAGAGAGTGCCTTATATGATAATCTTATGGTTTTATGTCTTAACCAACTTCCAAGAAAAAGAAATAAAAATTTAATTGAGTTTAAGAGATAATTGTCTCTTGAATATTTATACAAAACATCTAAGGATTATGAGGAAGTATATTTTGAAGGTTTAAAGGCTTGAGGTTGATAAGAAAACTACAATATATACAAGTATTGATGGAGACCTATAGAAGGACATATAAGCCTAATTTTGGGAAATAAAAACATGTGGAAAGGTGTCTTAAATTTTAAGGTTGGATGAAAACTTGGAAATCAACTAAAAATAGAAAATGAATATCCTAAAAGGCCATTATTTAGTCTTTAAAAATTATTAGTGAAAATTTAAGCTTGAAAAGGACCTCAGGAAAGGGCTATAAGGAGCTAGAATATGTGATAGAGTGATGGTAGAAGAGATGCTTAGCAATGGAGATGGGATATAAAAATTTTTACATACATTGAGGAGCTTAATGGGTTCCAAAACAAGTGTTGGTTTTTTTCACTTGTTTATGGGAGATTCCCAATGCTAACTCACTAGTTTTTGTTCTTAAGAAGCTTGCGAAGATAAAGTTTGCTAAGGTAATAAATTTGAAGACTTCTTCTATTTTCCATGAATTGTGTTTATGAATTATCATGAAATATGATATACATACATGGTGCATTTATAGGAATTCAAGTTTTAAGTGTTATTGAATTGATAAATTAATCCACTTGGAAAACTTAAGGGATTTTTTGAGTTTTGGACTAAACTAACTTTCCGGATGGGTTGAGTGTTATTTGTACAAATTCAATCTAGTGAACTATCTAGATCTGATCTAATTTTTAGCATGTCAAGTATTTCCACATGGTCATAAATAATAACTTTCCATAAGATCGTATTCTATGGTCTACCTCTGTATTTAATCAATTGAACATTATATGCAACAACTAGGTGAGAATAATGAGTAATCTTTATATGAGTGCCAAAGTCCTCAAATAACCACACATTGGATTTCTTCAATGGATGTCTTATTAGCCATGTTTCATTAATAACCATGGCCCCATAGGATATTCTAGGCCTTATGAATCTATGATTGAGGCTATCAATTTATTTTTGCCTCAACCTAATGACAAAAATAGTAAGACGTTTCTTATTTATTATTTTTTCTACAACAAGTACATAATCATGACCTACATCACATTATACAAAAGTTAATTTTAATAAATGATTTAGAAATAAGTTATGTAATGAGAAAAACTATTAATTTTACCAAAAATATTGTATGTATATATAATAAATGGTTGAACTAGATCTGATATATGGTCAAATTCAATTGATGATTCGCTCACTTTGTGAGTACAGTAGAGCTAGTGGAGGTATATATGTGTTGAGTGGATGTAATTTTCTACAACACCATTCATTAACCCACTCTTTTGACTCACAGACATCCTAAAATGAATATGTACATGAAGAGAAAAAAACATGCCATTTTCCTTGTATGAATAATCCATGAGCACAGTACTTGAAATTCTCAAATATTACAACTCACTAGATCCCATTAGTGTATAAAAATCTTCATATTTTGTAAAATTATCTTCTTCTACCAACCAAATAAACCTATGAACTATAGAATTACCCTCATTACCTAGACTGTTGCTTAGTTACACCATTCCCTTATGGATGTTGCATCGATCAACTAAGAACCATCTTTGTACTTCAATTCTTCTCTTCCTACACTCCTTTTACTCATGATCCTAGACCATCATGTTCTCTTTTCCATGTCTAACCTCGGTGAAATTTCATAAATGTTGAACACCACTTGTCCTATACATATTTCTCAACCAAAGATAACATTCATGCATTCTTGAATTGTGATGTAACATTATTTGACTATATGATGTGTTTAAAAAATCTAATGTTTCTATTATTCAAATTTATATGAAAGATCTTGAAACAACCTTGCACAAAATTTGATGAATGTCCACAATCATCACTAATATAGAAATGGTACTCTCTCAAAATATTTTTGTGTTTATATGTGTTGTTGAGAGCATGAGTGAATAATATATGTACAAATATGGAAACCTGAATAGAGTTGTAGTATTGCGATTGCACATCATTTTGTGGATGTATAGTTCTCGATAAAATAAAAAAGCTGACATAATGGTTCTTAGAGGAAATGTGTCCTTGCATAGACTTAATTTATCATCTAACCATCAAGTTATGTGTGTTTGTCATGCATACTCATACATTATTTTCTCTCGATATATAGTCATAAGATCTGATACACTTATTTATTTACTCACTAATTCACATATCTTGGATTCTTTACAATCTTTTAAAAAGTGTATGCCACTAACTTGTATTTTCCAAAACTAACTATTTTATTTTTTATTACATGTGTATTCTCTTTATGTATACAACTCTTCAAATTCTAGAAACCACCACAAATATAACAAGATCCTTATAAATATGATTCCTTATAAAAATTGTCCTTTTCTTGTACATAGAACACTTGAGATGAAATATCTTTCTAATTTAGGAAGAAACATTATCATACACTCCAAAGTAGAGTATTATCGATATGAAAATTAACACATATATGGTGAAAAATATCATAATACATATAAAATTAAATATGGATCTTACAACAAGTAGTCTTTTGATCCATTTCAACATAAAAAGGTTTTTCCATTTCAAAGTACCTTTTTCTAATTTGTATTTTGGAATGAGCCTCTTTAAACTTATTAAAAATTGTGTTTGTGCCATATCCAAAAAATGTTTAGGATGTGATTCAGGTTTCTAGAATAAAACATTCTTTTTAAAACATCTTTTTCATTTGGTGAAACACTTGTATTATTTTTCCAAAATTCTATGTTTTTGATTAACTCTTCAACTATGTCTTTGTCTTTTTTGGCAATCTACAGAGAATGCCCTAATTTCATTTTTATTTGTATCTTCAATTCTTTCATGGCCGCTAAAGATAGTTTAGTAGTGTTTTCCTAATGTTTTTAGTTCACTACTTGTTTTTTCTAATTAAACAATATTTTTCGTTGCTTTACTTACTATAGTTGATGTTATAACATATTGGGTAATATTAATATCTTTGGTACATGAGGTTGGATCTATTGATTGGTATACATGCATTATATTTTTACAATATATTTTTGCTGTTGGTATTTCATGTTCTTAGACCAAGGGTATTGATACTAGGTCTATACTTAATATTTATCATCATTCCAATAAACAATTGACATCTACCTATTTAATTGTATTCATTAAAATTTTATTTCCATATCTCGATAAGTTTTTATTATACAAGTGTGTTGACTACTCTTATTATACATTGGGTTTAAAATATTTTCATCAATCTCAAGTAAAATTTTGTTGTTTTCCATAAAATTTTAATCGTGATTTGAATGCAAATGATCGTTAAATACCATATAAACATTGTTCATGTTCAATATGTTGTTCATCTTCATAATTCAATAAAGATTGTGTGTTTTCAATAGGTTGTTAATTTTGTGTAACATTTATGTTTAAATTTGGCATTGAATCATCATTAATTTAATATTCATTATTTATTGATTCAATTTGTATTTGAGGATATGTTGCACCATCAATTTCATTTGGAAGATATGACATACCTTCATCTACATATGTTGATTTGTTGTTTCACGCTTTTTTCCACTTTCTCTATTGTATTTTTTCTTATTTATTGGCATTATCGATGATGTATGGTCTTTGGAAACATCTCTTATCTCTTTTAAATATGTGTTAAAATTAATATTTTCACACCCTTTTCTATCCATCCCTTTTTTTTCCAATTTCTCAGAGTGTTTTCCTTCGTGCTTTATACTCCCCATAGTTCTCAAATATCTTTATCACCACAAGAAAATTGACAATTTTGTTAGTGAGTGTTAGGAATATAAGAAACAATAAAAATACTTGAATATATTAAATAATGCTTAAATATTTCCTAAAACAATCTCTATATAAAAAAATCTACAAATTTTTAAGAAGAATAAAAATGTGCAGGAATATGGAGGAATTTACAAACATGTGACTAGTGAGACCAAAATCACGAGTTATTTTTGTATTTTGTGCTTAGATTCCATGTTTAAGTGCATTATAATGTGGTTTCATTATATTGGGAGTGTGTTGTAACATAAGCACACTTTATTTTCATTCGGTTTGAAATTCCCACTCCATAGGCTTGGATTTGCCAGACTTGAATATCCAAACGTAAGGTTTGGATTCCATAATCCCTAACTAAATATTTGTTTTACAACAAAAATAAGAATAGCATGTGTATGCCTCAATATCTCAATTGTTATAACATAATATTCGAAAACACATTATACCATGATGTCAATCTAATTTTTACCTTGATGATGATATACTTATTTCTAGAATCGATTAGTTTAATGTTTTCATCCTTAATTTCTTTTACTAGTGCCTTCTTTTCTTGCCAAAATGTATACATATGTTTTTGTACACAATTTATGATTTTTTCATTCAATTTTTTTTTTTTTAAAAATGTGGTTTTTTCTAAACTCCATTCTACACACATTCCAAAAATAAATAAATCGACTATTTTTCTCAAAGTTACGGGAGTATACACAAATATTTCGTTATCGATAGGGTTCATTTTAAGACCCCACTCGAAAACCTGTTATATTATGGGCACGTATAATATGAAAAAAGAAATTTACATTTTTGGTGAATGTAGGAAAGGAGGGTTTCGTGATGGTGGCGAATGGAGATAATTTAAAGCCACTTTGGGAATTGATGCCTTTTTTTTTCGTTATCAGTAGGAAAATATGAAACATTACCAAACGGAAGCAAAAACATGTTGATGTACATCAAGATGTGGTTTTGTAGTCTGGAAAAATATTGCACTTATTATCAAATGATGACAAAAAAAATACTACCAAACATCAAAACCAATTAATGTTTTCGTCATGTAACATATTTCACTTTTATAGAACAACAACACAAATTAACACTACCAAACAACAACACAAGTTAATGTTGTCATCCCGTAACATGTTTGTGCTACCATTCAACATTACATAATCACCTTCTCGGAAACATCATGTATTTAGGTTTCCGTCTCCTAAAAGTTTTGAAAAAAACTTAATAGATATATAGTTAAAACTTTTTCTCTTACCTCTTTCCCTTATTCCTTCGGAGTTTTGGCTTATGCTTTTGGATTTTTCACATACTTAATAATGAATTTTAAATTATATTGTATTACTAAATTATGGAAAATTAATCATAAATAATAATATACTATAATATGAAGGTGAATATACTTACATTTTTGGACTCTAGTGGAAACTCTAAGGTGAAATTATAATCAAATTTATTTAGGACCCGTAAAATTTTGGTGAACACACTATCGTATGGTGGTAAAAATATCACTAATTTCAAAATTAAAATATCCTAACATTTTCCTATTCATGAATATTCACCCCTAAAAGGAATCTTGAGTTTCGAGAATGTGTGTACTTTTAATATTAGTAAAATATTTATATATTCATCAAAAAATTATGAAAAATTAGTATAACCTCATACATGGTCTTGGATAACTTTCTACCTAAGGTATTTAGAAAATAATTTATAGAACTAAAAAAATGGATGGGTGCACAAACAATAGGTTTTTATCCTTTTGACACAAAAATATACATACTTTATGTGCGCACCACATTTGACGTTATTAATCTCCACCATTTAAAAAAAAAAAAGGTTGTTTAGAAACTAGATTTCGAACACGAATGCACTTACTCTTATGACATTGCCAAAATTTGAGCATATACATGCCAAATTATTTGACGAATTTCATGTTTCACTTATTTTAGGAAAAATGTGTCCACTTTTGACCCCCATTTGGTCCCTTATTTCCATGCACTTACCTTTTATCCCTTCTAAGCCAAAGTGGCTTACATCATTGGAATATGTGTTTCAAAAATTTATTTATTGAAAATTCCATGAAAGTTTGATGACCACGTGGTACACATCTCAAGATTCCTTAACTAATTTTTTTTTGTTCATAAAAGCTTCATCTCATCTCTGTACCTAGAACAGAGTTGAAAAAAATAAGTATTTTTCTACATCTTTGAAGTTAACCGAGAGCATCCAAATATCACCAAAATTTCCTCTCGGGAGTCTTCTACATGTCTCGCATTATCATATTAGACTTTGCATATCATTTGGAGACCATACACTTCATGTTTCCTCCATTTCTCTAGAACTAGGCTTTTAGCAAGGGTTTTGACTTGTTTAGCTTAGTAACAATGGTTCATAAAAAAGTTAAGATTGAAAGATCTCATTATTTTTTCTATACATTCTTGGATCCATGCCCCAAAATCTGCCAAGATCTCGAATCCCATGCACAACTCACATGTGTGGGTGATCATATGAAAAATACATTCAAACTGTAAAATGCATTTATAAAAGCTCTCTAGGACTAAAAACACTTCAAGCTTTCTCTTCATTCAATTGACCTAAATTTTTGAACATAACACTATAATAAACTCCTTTATGATGTCTAACTATCAATTTTACCTACAAACATCTGAAACTCTATGGATACCAATACTTACCCATGTCAAACTTTCATTACAATAATATACTTGCTTCATAAGAAATGTTAGTGTAAAATCACATCACCCATAAATGTCTGCAACTCAATGGGTTGAGACTCTTAGTGTGATTGCATAACATGGAGCATATCTCAAAGCATGGGAATTTAAAATCGAGAGAGCTCTCCAGAATGAAGGTCGGTTCCTATTCCTCTTTTCAGGTGCACACATAAGATTTGTAGAGGATCTATTCTAACTTGCCAAGAAGACAGGGTTAAGAAGATGCAATAAAATTAAACCTAAACTAAAATAGGTGATGCACCAAAGGAATGCTGAACACCATATTTTCTATCAAACACAAACCATTAAAATGTAATACAACTACCATGCACAAATAACCAATATTGCAATGAAAGATCAGATAAAGGAAATGAACACAAGAGAGGGTTAAAATCATCCACAGACATGTATTATTGCTTCACAAATTGATATAGAGCATTACAATGGCCAAAAGGTGAAAAAATTTGCATTACAGTCTTAATAGAAGGTTCGAGACTCCATGAATTCGTCTACAGACCAGAGAAGAAGGGAGGTGCAAAACCAAAATGTCCAACCCTTTACAATGAGCCAAGCTCTTACCTTTATAGATGCAAGTGAAGAGAGGAGAAGAAAAGAGGAGGGAAACCTGATTTGGAGCTTAGCTACCAGCCATCAATGCCCCTACAAATCTACCTACAATCTATCAATTTCACCTCTCTATGTTTGTTCAACGTGTCAAGAAAGAAAAATAGAGGATCAAATCAAATTTGATCTGGTTGTTGAAGCAATTGGATCATATATTAATGGCATGAAAGACTTTGTCACATTTTTCACTCACCTAACCTCATCAAATTAAAGCTTCAGGCTCCCATGGCATAGACAAGGTCAAGAACTTTCCAATGGTACCACATTTGTTGAATTTTGAGCACTAGATCGAAAGATATGCCCATTTGAATACTTGAATTGGATCCATACAAAAATGGCGAAAAAACAAGTCTTGCAAAATGGATTCATAGGCTGAGATTCAATTTTCACCTTTTGCACAAAAAATGCAAAAATATCAAAACCCCCATAGCCCCACATGCCCAAAATTCACTTTTCCCAAAAGCCTCCATGAAAAGCGTTGAAGTTGCACCATTTGTAAAAGTTACAAAATTTTCAAAGTTTTCCCGACGACCCGCCGACCTGAATTTATACTTGGGAAAAATTTCCTCCATAGCCTCCATATCTTTTCGGTAAAATAAATCACCTCGGGCCCACCGCCCTCGCATTTTCCCCTTTGGAAAAAAATCTTCCCAGGCCCACCAACCCAGTTGTAATTTAGGCACGACACGTGGCTTCTTTGGGCATCGGTGGAGGTGTGGCTTACTTTTATACTTTACGCATTTTGAAACAAAATCCAAAAATTCAAACTACCTTCGGTGACCTGCTTCCCTTTTGACTTGAAATATGGCCATGTGTAGAGTGGCACCCATTTGGGGACAACTTTTAAATTTTACTTTGGAAGTTTCGCCAAAGAGACACGTGGCTCTTTCCATTGCTTTGCTCTATTTACTTGTGCTCTTTGGATAAGTCCCTTTTTCTTGGTGGGGGATTATTTCTAACCCGAGACATGTGGAGGCACGATGCTTGCTTGGGACTATCCCTTTGGATTCTACCTTTGAAACACCGAGTCGACACATGGAACCTTCCGCATAGGTTTCTTATACTTAGTTGATTAAGGGCTTATTCAAATTTCGGCTCTGATCACATGACGGGTTGGTGCTAGTTTTTGGGGAAAGCACCTTTCAATTTGATCTTTGAAGTTGCACCAAGTCAACACGTGGCACCTTCCACTGGCTCTTCCCCATTTTGATTTGTCAACTACCAAATCTATCCCTTTTCATACTTGGGACATGTGGAAGGCTAGCACTTGTCTGGGAGACTAATTTTTAGATTTACCTTTGAAGATATGCCAAGATCATGCATGCAGACCTCTGCGAGTCTGCAATCACTTTCAGCCAATTCGGGCCGATGCCTTTCTCGAACCCTAGGCACGTGGAAGCCTCACGCTCATTTTATTCTCTGCTTTAGGTCACACCTTTGAACTTGCGGTGATGAGACATGCAGAGAATTCTGTTGGTTCTTTATACTTAGTCGATTAAATGGCCATCTTTGTCACTTTTTTAGACCAGGACACGTGGAATCCTGCGCTAGTTTAAAGACCCCTTTTGGATTTACCTTTGAAATTACGTGGAAGAGACATGTGGCATCTTCCACTGTTCATAGAATTTTCAATGGCCGGTGTAACTTTTGGGGCTCTGGACACGTGGAGGCTTAGCGCTTGTTTGGGACTCCTTTTGGGCTTAACCCTTGGAGATGCACCGATGAGGCACGTGGAAGCTTCCGCCATCTCTTCCATACTTAGCCAATTTGGGCCCGCTCTGAATCATATGTGAAGTCTGAAATCTTTGAGCCTTTCCCCATTTTCCTCCTAAGAGCCTCTGGCCTCCTTTGACGTTGTTTGATCCTTCACCGACCCTACTCCTCCATTGTAGAGCCTTCCTGCCCCCTTGACTGTTGGATTTGAATGTGAGCTCTTAGGACGAGAGATGATCTTTAGATTTCCTTCTGTGTAGGGTCATGTTTGATCAATTTTCTTGGGGAAAAATTGGGATAATAGTTTGGTGAATCACGGGGACATCTTCCTGCTAGATGAAGAGACCAGTAGCCTAGGAAGTATCCATTAGGCATGGAGTCTACCTGGTAATTTCAAACTAGTCTAGACCTACCTTCCACTACATGCACTTTTAATTTTGTGAGAAAATATTGGATTTAAGATTTATGAGAGGAGAGATTTGTTTGAAACCATGAAAGTTCTCCCTCATTTAATTTTCCAAAAAACTTATCTGTTGGAGTGAAATGAAAACATCTAGACCTACTCTAATATGAATACTCTACAGATTTAGTTTCTTGTGGCCATAAGTCTTTTCCATGAGTGAGATGAACTGTATACAAGCATACACCAGAATCAATAGAGCATGTGCACTAGCACTTAGGGAAATTGAAACCTAAACTCTAACAAGACACTATGTGTATGCACTTGGAGAAATTGAAAACCTAGGCTATTATTTACAAGGGTGATAAATTTCTTTTTAGTAAAAGGGTTTAAGGTAGATCCTATTAACTAGAATCTGTAATTCTTCACCATCCAACTTAGCCATTCGGAAGGCATTGTTACATTTAAATTTTGTGACCATGTAGAGGCCACTCCAAATGGCATCAAACTTGGAATGCCTTCCTGGTTTTTCTCGATCTGCATCCCACTTTAGAACTAAGTCCCCCTCTTGAAAGGTCCTTGTTCTTGATTTCTTATCAAATCTCTTCTTGATCAATGCTTGATCTTTCTCCATGATCTGCATTGCATGTTCTCTTGCCTCTTCTACTCCATTAGCTCTGCATACCTGATTTCCATAGGTTTAAACTCAGCTAGTTCCAACTGTTTCATGAGCTCCAAAGTGGGCAGATCCAATGATATGGGAAATACTATCTCTTTTCCGTATATACAAGCTTGTATGGGGAGCTACTTGTAGACCTTTTGGATGTGATCCTGTCAGCCCATAGAGCTGATTTGAGCTTTGTGTGCCAAGTTCTTTGATTTTCATCAAGAGTCCTTATAATAATTCTAAGTAGGTTTTTGTTTGTGGATTCTACTCAGTCCATTACCTTTAGGGTAATATTTGATGAATTATTGAGGTATACACCATTCCCAACAACCCATTTAGTGATCCTTGTACAAAGGAACACCAATGCATTATCTAATATGATAGTGGCAGGGAATCCAAATGTAGTGACTATCTCTTCATAGAAATCCAAGATTTTGGATTCATTTACCTCCTTTAGTGCCACCACTTCAATCCACTTGGTGAAATAGTCAGTCGATGTGAGTATCCACTTGTGGCCCTAGATTGAATTTGGGTTGATTACTCCAATGAAGTCTAGTCCCCATTGTATGAATGGATGATCCACTAAAATTGGATGAAGGGATAGGGCTGCTAACTTTTCCTTCCCTATAAAGAATGTGCACTTCTTTCTCTTCTTGATCCATGAGTAGTGATCACTAAACACCGTAGGCCAATAATAACTAAATTTCATGATTTTGAGAGTTGTTACCCATGGAGAAAAAGTGGCCTCCTACTTCTCCATCATGGAACTCATGCAACACCCTCTCAATTTGGCTTGTCCCAATGCACCTCAATAGAACACTATTGATATCCTTCTTAAATAAGACACCACCAATAAACACATATGGGATGGCTTGTAATCTAAAGTATCTCCTCTTTGTTTTGTTCCATTCTGAGGGCACAAACCTGTTTGGAGATAATGCACCAAGTCTTGAGTCTAACATGGAATAGGTGTATCATTAGCTGGTTGTTCTTGATCATTCTACAGTAGTAGGACAACCTCTTCTTCATCTGTTGACTCAGCTTGTTGCTTGGAAGTGAGATGCTCACACAGACCTTGTCACGAAATCTTGGTCACTTTGATTTCAATATCATACTCCATTACATGAGTGATCCAACCTACTCTCTTCTCATTCAAGTCCTTGTTAAGGAGAAAATCCTTGACACCAACATGAGACACTAGCTAGTTGAATCTTGTTTTTCGATCTGAATTTATTCAAACTCCTAATGATAGCAAGTATGTGATTTTAATGAAAGAATACTTTACCTCATAATCCTCCAAGCTCTGACTTAAGAAGGCTATGGGATGTTCTAAACTTTCCTTGTTAGGATGAACCAAGATAGTTGAGATTGTGTCTGACCCTCCAAAATTAGACAACATGATCTCCTTTGAAAATTATGGTTAATAAGAGTTGAGGCCTGTGATATTGTGAGCTCGATGGCCTCAAAAACTATCTTTGCCTTTTATTGTCCATTTAAATCTAAGACTCTTCTTCAACATCATTGTTAAAGGCTTCACAAGAGTGGCAAAATCAGGCACAAATCTACGAACAAAGTTTATTCTCCCCAAGAAGCTTTGGAGAGACTTTTTGTGTTGTGGAAATGGAAGTGTTCGGATGGCTTCAACCCTTTCAGGATCAATTGTTAACCCTTCTCTTGAGATAATGTGGCCCAACAATTTTCCCTCATGTGCCAAGAATACACACTTCTTTGGATTCAATGACACTCTAGAACCTCCTACACCTCTGAAATACCTTCTGAGGTGGAAGAGATGGTCTACAACATTCTTTGAGAAGATGGTGATATCATCTAGATATACTAGAACTATATTATTGATCAATCCTTTGAACGCCATATCCATAGCTTGTTGAAATGTTGCTCCGAAATTTTACAGTCCAAATGACATCTTCTTATAAGCATATGTACCCCATTTGGTGGTGAAGGCTATCTTGAACTGATATTCCTCTTTCACCATTATCTAATTATAGCATGAGTATCCATCTAGCAATGAAAACCTCTCGAAGCAGCTACAACCTGTAAGATTTTCTCCATCGATGGAAGTGGGTAGTGATCTTTGAGTGATGCTCTGTTTAGATCATGAAATTCCACACACAATCTGATTTCTCCACTTCTTTTCCTCACAGGCACCAAGTTTGCAACCCAACTTGAATGCTTGATAGGGAAGATGATGTTGGCCTCAATTATCTTGTTCAACTATTTTCTCATGAGAGGTTTGATGTGAGGGTTTACTAGCCTTTGCTTATATCTGAAAGGCTTAGATCCTTGGATCCAGATCGATAGTGTGTTGTGCCAACCTTGGGTTGAAACCTCTTAAATCCTTGTAAGTCCAAGAAAAGACATCTGGGAATTCTTGACAAAGTTGAATGAACTCATATTTTTCTTGTTGGGTACTTACCTTGCCAATTCACAATGTTTTTCCTTCATCTATGGAAATGGGCTCTGAATCTTCACCCTTTACCTAAATATTTTATTTCTCCTTTTGGAATTGATCATTTGGGTTGAAGATTGAATCCAAGGTTACAAGCCCTTTGGTAATTTGTTGGTTCTCAGTTACACCACTTTGTCACCATACCGATTGTTCTAATTTGTCTTGGTTTTGGAGGAGAACTCAGCTTCTTCTTGTAGAAAATTGACAATTTGCTGATCATTCTCGAAGACCTGCCAACTTGTGTTATTATCTAGGACAGCTGGCCTCACAACCACCTTGATATGGGGTTGAGACTTATCACTTTTTATACTTTCCATAATATCAAATGCCGCCCCGATTTTTGCCAATTTGTCCACTACTTCATTTCTTTTTGTAGGTATGGAAACAATGTTGAAAGCTTTAAAGTCCTCGATGAGGACCCACACCTAGTTTTTATAGCTCTCTGAGTAGGTCATTCCTTATAGCATGTTGTCCTCTAACTTGGTTCACAATCAGCTCACTATCACCAAATATTTGTAAATTCTTAATGCCTCTCTTTCTTGCCCAATGCAGTCCATGGATCAAGGCTTCATACTCTGTTGTGTTGTTTGAGAAAGAAAATTGGAAACGAAAGGCTGAGTAATATTTCGTACCTTGAGGCAAAACAAGCATAGCTCCTCTTTCATCTCCTTATCTACTTCTTGAGCCATAAAAGAATAACTATCATACCTCATTATCATCTTTGTGGACTAGCTTAGTGATGTTAGGAAGAGGATGATTCTCTTCATGCAAGCAATAGACTCCTAGATCCACTTCTTCCATTTCCTTGTAAGGGTAAAAATCATGCCTCTTGTTTGCCCATTCATCAAGGGTCAAGTTTGGAATGTATCTGACTTTAGTATCAACTTCATGGGTGCTTGGATAATCTTCTTGATCAAGGGATGAACAATTTGCATTGATTGGACTCGGTGTATGAGGCTCAATATGGAATTTTACAATAGGATCAGATCTAATTATAGCCTTAGCTCCATATCTTGTTCTAAATAACATGTGTGACCAATCAATGAGAAAATAACCTCTAATTTTAGCAGTGAAGTCCCTCAACAAACACAATGCAAAGTGTGGTGGCAAGTCTATGACTGATACATTTTACAAGACAGTCACATTGGGACATGCATGCAATGTGAGGCTCAAATATTTGATTACCCCAACCATTGTTACTGTTGTACCATCCAATATACCACACCTCTAGAAATGACCTCATATTGAAGACCCAACTAATCGGTTATTTTCTTTGGCATTACATAGCTACTTGCTCCCAAATCAATCATGCAATTATGTACCAATTTGTCCCCAATGATCAATGAAACATAGAATGGAGGGGTTTCAGATTCTTACCTTTGTGATCTCTATGATTTCCTTTAGGATGAGCTACATTGGTAAGAACTTTCTCTTGCTTGATTGGGTGACTAATTTGATGTTGACCAATTTTCCATAGCAACTTGCAATAGGTCTCTTTGTCCTGGGATAGCCAATGAATCCCACATTGAGATGTTTACATTTGTCCTCTTCATCTACTCAATGATGTTAAATGGGGATGAGATATCTTTTTTACCCTTTTCCTTGCACATTCTTCTCTTGCACATGGGTCATTACAATTTGTTCCTGAGTAGGTCTGGAAGGTGGCTTGGGATGACTCTGTACATTGGGAGTTGTACCTTGATTGCCAATACCTTGTGGAGTAACAGAGGGTTGTGGATTACCTGAGTTTGATGATTGTCCCTCTCTAATATTCCTTTTCTTGGACCGTGTATTGGCAAGCTATACTTTGAGAAGGGGCTTGGTTAACTCCACAAAAGTCTTTTGTTTGCCAATTAACTAACATAGTTTCGGTTGGAGGTGTCTCTTGTTGAGCTTCTTGCTGTTGATTTTCCTCTTGACTAGGTTCTTGGGACACACCAAAGGTCTGTACCATCAAGGCCTGATTTAGTGCACCGTTGGAACACGTTGATTGACAATGAGGTAGTCTACAGGGGTAACACCAGTCGTACTCTTGTGCCATGTTGTTTTGTGTTGGAACTAAATCTTTTGATGTTGAAGCTGCATTTGGATTATATGGTCGAATGGCCTAGAAACTTGCATGATTGTGTGGTTTTTTTTTTTAGTAAGGGGGCCTAGCTTGATATTGAGTTTGAGGCTGATATGGCCTAGAACTCTGAGTGTGTTGTCTCTCGATAGTCACTATCTTATTTCCTAGGTTCGTAGTTGTTTCAAGACTTCTTAGAGCTCATTTGAGGAGCTAGAAGATGAGGTGGAAGCTTCAGCTAAACTCTAATTCCTTGGAGTAGGTATGGGAGCTAATGTGGGTGTTTGACTAGTGCTTGGAGCTTCTAGTTCTAGATATAGAGGCATAGGTGGCCTAGGTACAAGTTTACTAGCTTGAATTAAACAATTTTCATCTCTAATGTAAATGCTATAGGCTGCAGGTAAGGTTACACCTCCCATGGATTGAATCATTAAGGAAATATTAGAATTTAAAGATCTAAGAAAGTATATAAAAACACTTTGTTCTTACGGCCACCGAATCCTATTCCACATCTTGCTAGAATTTGAAGTTGAAGTCGGTCAACTACTCGTTAGGAGCCCTCTTGATTGTTGTCATTTGTTCCAACAAGGATAGATTATCTCCCTTCTCTCCAAATTGATTGTGAAGAGCTCTACACAAATGGTCCCAATTCTGAATAGAGCATGTTGTTAGACTCTTGAACCATTGCGAAGCTTTACCCTTGAGTGAAGAGGCTAATAATTTTACTGCAATGTCCATCTTAGTGATTTCATGAATTCCATGAGAATTTGTAATGTCTTGAATGTGGTCACTAGGAGTAGTCTAGTTCTCTCTAGTGAAATATGGAATAATCTTCAATGTTGCAACTAACTATGGATTTTGTGCATTGAGAGCAATTGGGCTTTCTTACCATTGAAATTGACATAGGGATTGGGTGGTTTTTCCATTATGATTTACCTAAGAACCCTTATTGATTGATGAAATGCCTACCAGGGGGAGGTGTTGACAAGGTTCTATTTGGTGGAGATGGAGACCTTTGAGCTCTTCTCCCCCTTCTCCCTCTATCTGGGGACAAGTGCAGATAGACAAACAATCCTTCTTCTCTAGTTCTTGATCTGGTTTGAATCCTTCTCATGAATCTACCAAGCCTAGGCTACTGAAACTAGTGGACTCTGCCTCTTTTAGAATCACCGGATGTGCAATTTCAAAGCTCCTTAAAAGCTAAAAACTTACAACAAGTGCACATCAATCTTTCTATAGTAAAAATGAAGACCTCTTGGTCCCACTTGGGTGTGTCAAAATATTAGTGAAAATCACAACACCCTAAATGTCTTCAACTTGATGGGTTGAGACTCTTAGTGTGATTGCATAACATGGAGCATCTCTCAAAGCGTGGGACTTTGAAATCAAGAGAGCTCTCCGGATGAAGGCTAGTTCCTATTCCTCTGTTCAGGTGCACACATAAGATTTATAGAGGATCTATCCTAAAATATATTCTAACTTGCCAAGGAGATAGGGTTAAGAAGATGCAAAAAATTAAACCTAAAATAATAGAGGTGATGCACCGAATGAATGCTTTGAAACACTGAATTTTCTATCAAACACAGACCATTAAAATTTAATGCAACTACCATGCACAGTTAACCAATATTGCAATTAAAGATCATATAAAGGTAATGAACACAAGAGAGGGTTGAAATTATCCACAAACATGTATTATTGCTTCACAAATTAATACAAATCATTCTGATGGCCAAAAGGCAAAACAACTTTGCATTATAGTCTTAATATAAGGTTCATACTCCATGAATTCATCTATAGATCAGAGAAGAAGGGAGGGCAAAAAACCAAAATTTCCCAACCCTTTACAATGAGCCAATCTTATCTTATAGATGCAAGAAAAGAGAGGAGAAGAAAAGAGGTGGAAACCTAATTTAGAGCTCACATACTAGCCATATCAATGCCCCAACAAATCCACCCATAATTTTTCATGTCTACCTCTCTATCTCTGTTTGGCGTGTCATAGAAGGATCGAATCAAATATGATCTGGTTGTTGAAGCAATCCGATCATATATTAATGGCATGAAATACATTTTCCCATTTTTTACCCACCTAACCTCATCAAAATTAAAGTTTTAGGCTCCCATGGTGTAGACAAGGTTGAGACCTTTCCAATGGTACCAAATTTGTTGAATTTTGAGCACTAGATCGAAAGATATGCCCATTTGAATACTTGAATCGATCTGTACAAAAATGGTGGAACAACAAGTCTTGGAAAATGGATCCATGGGCCTAAGATTCACTTTTCGTCTTTTATGTAAAAAAACACCAAAATAACAAAACCCACCATAGCCCCGCATGCCTGAAACTCACTTTTACCAAAATCCTCTGTGGGCCCGACATGTTGAAATTGTGCCATTTGCAAAAGTTGTAAATTTTTCAAAGTTTCCCTCGACGACCCACCAACCCGAATTTATACTTGTGAAAAATTTCCTCTGTGGTCCCACATATCTTCTTAGCAAAAGAAATCATCCCATGCCTGCCAACCCACATTTTTCCCTTGGGTGAAAAGTGTTCCCCAGGCCCACCGACCCGCTTATAACTTAGGCACGACACATGGCTTCTTTGGGCATAGGTGGAGGTGCGGGTTACTTTTATAGTTTATGATTTTTTGAAACAAAAGCCAAAAAATTCAAGCTACCTATGGTGACCCACCTTCCTACTTTGACTTGAAAGATGGCCACCTATAGAGTTGGTGTGTTGTTGGGGACCACTTTTGGATTTTTTTTGGAAGTTGTGCCGAAGAAACATGTGGCTCCTTGAATGGATTTTCTCTATTTCTTTTCATTTTAGCTAAGTCTCTTTTTCTTGGTGGGGATTATGTCTTTTATGAGACACATGGAGGTTCATCACTTGCTTGGGACTATCCCTCTAATTCTACCTTTGAAGATGTGCTAATTTGAGACGTGGCACCTTTCATCGATTTCTTATACTTAGCCGATTTAGGGCCGGTTCAAATTTTGGGCTCTGACCACGTGGCGTGTTGGTGCTAGTTTTTGGGACCGCCTTGAGTTGATCTTTGAAGTTACATGGATTCAACACTGGCACCTTCCACTTGCTTTGCCCCATTTTAACTTTTCAACTGTCAACTCTGTCCTTTTTCAGACTTGGGACACATGGAACACTAGCCTTGTTTAGGAGACCCATTTTTAGATTTACCTTTGAATATGTGCCAAGATGACGTGTGGCGCCTTCCATGAGTCTATGGTACTTAGTTGATTTAGGCCAATGGCTTTCTCGAACCCTACGCATGTGGAAGCCTCATGCTCATTTGAGTCTCTACTTTGGGTCGTGCCTTTGAAATTGCACTAATGAGAGATGTGGAGACTTCCACTTGTTCTTTATACTTTGTTGATTAAACAACCGACTCTGTCCCTTTTTAGACCTGGGACACGTGGAATCCCTGCACTAGTTTGGAGACTCACTTTTATATTTACCTTTGAAATTGTGTGGAAGAGACATGTTGCATCTTCCACTAGTTCATACACTTTTCAACGGCCAATGGAACTTTTGGGGGCTCTGGACATGTGGAGGCTTGGCATTTGTTTGGGACTACCTTTTGGGCTTAACCCTTGGAGATGTGCTGATGAGGCACATGGAAGCTTCTACCGTCTCTTCCATACTTAGCCGATTTGGGCCCTCTCTAAATCATATGTGAAGTCTGAAAGCTTTGAGCCTTTCTTGGTTTTCCTCCTAAGAGCCTCTGGCCTCCTTTGATGTTGTTTGATCCTTCATTGGCCTTGCTCTTCTATTGTAGAGCTCACTTGCCCTCGAATCTATTGGATTTGAATGTGATCTCACAAGATAGAGTCGACCCTTAGATTTGCTTCTGTGCAGGGTCATGTTTCATCAATTTTTCTGAGGGGAAAAATTGAAATAAAAAGAACTTGAAATTGTAATAACTTCTAAAATATTACCTTTTAACCTTCCACACCTATAATGTAATGTCACAATACCTTTCACATGCTCATACAAACCTACACTTTTATATAATTCATTTTACCATGTCATTATGCTTGTACTTGAGAGAGAGAGCTCAAAGATATCATAGAATGGTATGCACAAAGATATAGTTAGACTAAAACAATATCATGGATTTCCTCCATTAAATTAGCAAGAATAACATGAACTCAACAAAGGTGAGTCAAACACATTTTCTAATATAGTCCAAAACTTTCATAAGGAGAGAAAACAACACAAAAAAGGAGTTATTAGGAAGTATCAAGGCGAGAAACAAAATTAACAAGGCCAATAAGATTAAGCTTTAAGAACCTAACAAAATCACGTGAACATAAGGTTTGTTTCAATCCAATAGAATCAAATATGTGAATTTTCCAAGAATCAATAAGATATTTACAAATAATCAAAAAGAGTGTATGAAAGGAAAAATAGAATTCTTGTTGTCATAGATAAAAAAGGGGGTTACATATAGGAGTGTTTTGTAACTCCCATGCACATAATCATCATACCTCCATAAGGGATAAATGAGTTACATTACATAATGGGAAAGTAACTCCTTTATGACACACTGGCGATGCATATGATAGAATCAGTCATATAACTCCTAATGACACCTATACCTATGATCTCAACATAGTGAGATGACTCACCATGGGTGACAAAATTCACATAATTAAATAAATAAGGTGAATAAAATCCTAAAAAAACACACCGTTAATTGAAGCTAAGGTAGAGGTCATGAAAAGTCATAAAAAGGAGAAATCACATACACAACATAAAAAATCTATGTCATATGGGTGACGAGAACTAAACACTTAATAATGTACTCATGTACAAACAATGACATTTCAAGAAAATAAGTATAGGAGAGAAATGGGTCCCAGAACTATGTTTGATGAGGTACCCATGAAAAATAAGGATATCAAGTAATGGATGAAAGCCACAAGGAAAACATCCACTTATAAGGGATAAAGACTTACCTAAAAAACATAAGAAAGATGCATCAAATGGGTCTCGATAAGTATGACATTATAATATTCCCATGTATAAAATGTAATATTTCTACAAGAAGATGATGAGGAGAAGGAGAAAAAAAACTCAAAGTAGATGTGCGGTAGTAGTGGACCTCACCCAAAGAAGAGAGCACAAGTGAAGATACTTGGCTTCAATGAGGGGTTTGGTAACAAATCCTTCAACTAGATATGAAGTCTACAACTCTATGAACTCTCCAAGAATAGTTTAGATGATGTGGTCTTCCACATGTAGACTAAAGAAGGGACATCCACATGTAGACACAAATTCATTTAGTTCGGTACATTTCTTGGTCCATAAACACATAATTACATTCATATGATTCCTAAGTGATATAAATAGTAATTGAAAACTATCTTTGGCATCTTTTTGTCTTTCTTGATTTCTACTTGGTCTTACACACCCTACTGACCCAAGTCTAAAATTCATTGATTTATCTTTCGTGACTCTAGACATCAATGCTTAGCTAGGATGCTAGTGCCTAGACCCCTTGTTACCTTTGGGTAGCCCCAAACTCTTTGTATCTTTCTTAGTCCTTTTAGTCATTTTTAAATATTCTAGGCATCTTATTTTCTTATGGGTCATCCTTTTAGTTTTCAATTATGAAATTCAAACAAGGGAATCATATAAATATAAAACTTCATGACCAAAATAAATGACCATGCTATAAATATCTATTATCACTAGCTAAAGTTTTATCCAAAGCAATAAACTAACATCATAGAAATCCATCTATCACTCATATAAGGGACACGGGGCTGCATTTTCAAGATACAAGGATAGGAGGGAAGTTAATTTTTTCATCCACACATGTATTTACATTGGTACATGTAGCTATCACCCACTATCAAGTGCACTTACAAAAGAGATTCATAGGGAATGTTTATTTCATACATGTACAAGACATACATGAATTCTAATATGTAGTGTAACACTCGGTCATAAGTTTTCTCTATCGGGTGATCATCGGGTCACTCTGAATCCTCTTATTACATATTTTATTTTTGGGATTTGATGTATCTTGAGGGATGTGTAGGTCATCTTCTCTTTACAGGTTACATGTGAATTTGGTGATCATCCAACGACATACATGTGACCAAAAGTGAAGGTTAGTGACACTTGTGTGACACAACAAAAATAAATTTCTAAGTTTTTGAGAAGTCAAAAACATCTAGTACATGTCCTTTGCATCTAGGCACCCTAGTCCTATTCCGGGCATCCTAGTAAGGCCTTATCCAAAAAAATCCATTATTTTAGAAAGGTAATTGGGATAGTTTGATCCTCCTATTTATTAGTTTTCCATTTGAGAATGCTTTGGGATCAAGTGAAAAATTTGCTATGTATTCTTCCCTCTCTCTTGAACTTAGGGTTTTATTTTTATCTAGCTTATTTCTTGTGTCATATTGGTACTTTAGTGATTATTTATCATAAGTGATTATGTAAATAGGATTTTAAAATTCTATATTTTTTAAATCGTTTGTTGAACCCATCCATTCATACCATGATTTTTTACCATGTATCAAAATCTCTCATCTTCTTCTCAAATCATGGATCAATATTCTTATCTTTTGTTTACCTCAACTATTATTTCTTGCATGGTTACTACCATTGCTTATTTTATGTAAGTTTGTACTCGGCATCCTCCTCACTTCATTACTCCCCTTATAGATGATCCCATTATCCATGTAGTCACCACTCATCACACTTGTCCTCTTAAGGCTCAACCTATTTCTATCCCATGACCTATAACTTCTACATATCCTACCATGAATTATAAGGTTTATGACATCATAAAACAATTTAATAATACACCGGCTATAATATTTCTTAATGATTTAATGTGTAGTGCACCTTATTTTAATCAAACATTAGAATCTTCCTTTTCTCTATTCACATTGAAAGAAATAATTTTTCAATGGCCTTAACATATCTAATTCAGTCTCTCAAAAATCTACCACATGATATATCATTTAGTGATGAGGACATACCTCCATCTGTTGTTGATAATCCATGTGCACCTTTTCTTATCACTGCTACCATTTTCAATGTTTGTATCAAGTGTGTAGTCATGGAAAATGAATACGTCATAAATCTATGTGCTCATACGCTTCTTAGGAAAATTAGAATTATTGATAATCTAATTACTAATAATTCCACTTTCATTTGTGGTTATTATTCCACTACTCGCACATGCCTAGGTACCATCACGTTACCTATACAAGTTAGGCCTATGATTTTTCATACGGTATTCTTCGTTCTCGATGCCTCATTTAAATTTTATATCTTGTTGGGTAGACCTTGTATTCAAAAAATGCATGTTGTTCCATCTAAAGTTGATCGTATGTTAAATTATTACATGACGGTTATGAAGATACCAATTTTATAGACCCTAATCCATTTAAGTTCTATTGCATATACCCCATTACTGATATGCCTTTTATTAAATCACAACATATTCCATATATTTATATTGGTATTTATGATATTGGTCAATCTGTTGCTTCACAACCTTCTTCCACCACTATGCATCATTCCGTCCATTTCCACTCACATTACGATATCATTTCACCCATTATTTCTACTCCAATAAACACACCTCTTCTTGTTTAGACTTCTCTTGCTTCTATATCTAGCTCACCTCCTACCAATATCCTTTATATTGCTATCCAACATGAAAATGTAAGCACTGATGGTTATGATGAAAATGTTGACACTATCAAAATAAATGATGGCAAACTACACAATCTTCATTTTACTCCTATCGAGGTAGATGACTCATACTTCAATGATACTTTTGTTTTTATTTTCCGTAGTGAGTATCAATTAAATATATCCCCTCCTTCTACTAATGCTATGGTACATTTTTTTGGGTCTATTCACACAATATACATTGTACCATAATCATAATCCTCACATGAGCACTTTATATCAACGATTATTTCTTTCATAGGAACTCTTTTAATTAATATTTCTTATAGGCCACATATTCCATTTGATCTTATTAGTTCTAATAGTTTTTTCACACATGAAATTTTAGATCAATTGGGATTCACACTCAATGATCTCCTCCCTACTATTTATGGCCTTTACATCTTCCATTTATCATTCTTTATTACACACACTTCTTACACTTCTCCACTTAAACTTGGACAATATAGGCATAACTCTATTGGTTGAATTTTGGATCTTGATCATATTGATATCACATTTCCTATACCTTTTGTCCTTGTTTCAATTTTTAATGATTTGTTTCTCGGATATATACAAAATATTACTCACTAGTATGCACATGGTTGACCACTACCACATTCAGCGATGAATAATACACAACGGGCATTTACAATTTACACCTGCAATTTTTCTTTATGATCAACCGGGCATACTATTTCTTATCAAGTATCTAACACTTCTCAATTTTTCTTCGATCATAAAAATTATATTCTCTTAAAAGATGTCACTTGAATCTTCTCTACATAATACATTTGGGTGGAATCATGCTTATCCCCCTCTTATCATTCTCGGTATCTCTTATTTATACTATCACCTTTGTCCATGCTTCATACTTCCAATTTTTAAGAATTAATATTAGACAAATTGATACACACAACTTGTATCGTCATTACCATGTGATGCACTCTAGCTCCACAATTCATACTCAACTAGTGAGGTTATAAATCTTAAATGAACCTCACCACATCCACACTCTCTACCTATTATACTTCATCGATCTATCTTTTTGTTGGACATTATAAAACAATTTCTTGATGATACTCTCTTGTTATATGGTTAGATTCTTGATTGTTTAGGGTTATTTTATAAATGAAGCTCATCTCATATATATAAATACACAACCCCTTAAGGGGAACGATGCTCCTATCACATTCACATTACATATATTTCCATCTTACTCATTCACAACATAATACATATCTTGGTTGTAGATAATCTTAATTACTTATTCTTACATCTACACTTTGTTTCACGCACTACACAAATACTTAGCAAGTCATTATCTATCTATATAAACACATGCGTGTTCACTTTTTATCTAGTTGTGGATGTAACCTTTTTATAGATTGTTACATGCAGCAATGATGTTTGGCACCATACCTCTAACCAAGGTCCACCGAGGATCTTGGTGACATCTACTTTTTCACACATTACAAGTGTTATTGTTTCAGTTTCTACTACTTCCTATTATTACTATCACACTACATTTTCCATTGATCGACTCACACTTTGACATACTCTTTATATTTTTCACATGCTAATGGGTGTTTCTTGTGTAGCATTTTCCTTGTCGGAACTATTTTCAACCATGATTGTATACTACATTGTGCTTTCTTTTGTCTTATATTATATGCCATTTTTTTGTGTATGCCCTATGTCTTGTATGTTAATTTCTTGTATTATTTTAGACACAATGACCATTATTGTCTTGCGACATTGTGAGTGATGTCCTACGTTTGAAACCCACTTTTTTTGTCTTCTTTATTTGCACCATTTCTTGTTTACATTGTATTTTATAGCATTCTTGTCACTTTTTCTACTAACATATGTTCCTAGCCACTTTATTTGCATGCACTTAGGATTATACCTTGCACATTCCCTCACCTAGTAGGTTATCAAATTTATATAATTTTTAGTCCTCTCCTTCGGACCATATGCTCCTACCGATTACAAATGCACTCCAAATGAGGGGGCATACATTGGGTAAATCAATCACCCCATACAATAGGTCAAATATTCATTACATGCATCCATAGTATAGGAATAGAACAAATTTACGGTCACAAAATGGCCTAGATTCTGAATTGTGTCCTTAGTTTAAAACACACACCATTGCCTAGATATAGAAACTAGTGCCTGGGAACTCCAGAAATTTCTTGGGATCTTATAACTAGGCGTAAGTTATAGTTATTTTCTCATATCATCAGAGTAAAAATAAGTTCATATAGTGGTTTTCACAGTACATAAATAGTCCTCCAACAATCAAAATGTATTTTCTCTCCTGTGTCTTCTTAGATTGAATTAGAATGACATGGGACTAAATACAATTCACACCATCTCTAATGGTGTATAAATTCGAGAAGAAGTCATCGAAAAGAGTAAAACTAGAAAAATCTCCTAACATTCTTCTTGATGGCATGGGATAACCTAAAAACTAACACTTGGCATGAGATCACACAAAAATATATGTTCTTGGAATGAGATTGCCTAAAAAAATCGTTCTCGGTGTGAGGTCACCTAAAAAAATTCTCTTCTACAAATTTTTTTAGCACATTTTCTATCCTTTTTCACTTGTCACGAGATCAGGTGCACATGTTCCTTTTACTACTTTTTACATTTTTAAATAATTTTACATGTTTTTACCAAATTTTTATAATACACGACTTTAAATACTCTTTCGATCTTATTTTGTAGGTATGTCTTTAATACGAACCAAAAATTAATCTTTCATCAAGTTAAAATAACAACAAGTATAACATGGTACAACTCATACGCTTTCACCCCTAGGAAACTTCCTCTTTATTAGAGTCCACACTTCATTTATATCACTTCACACTTTCACTTGTCTCTCTGACACACTATTACCATCACACTCTACATGGTTATCAATTACACATCTCTTATTTAATTTATTTTATTTAGTATGCATTCATCAACATAAAGTGTGGGAAAATCTAGAAATAAAACCACACATTTACGTACATTTCTATGTCCATAAATAGATACTTGACATTCATATGGTTCATAAATGATAAAAATAGTAATTAAAAGCTATCTTTGGCCTCCTTTATGTCTTTCGTGTTTTCTACTTGGTCTTACATACCCTATAACCAAGTCCGAACTTTATTGCTTTATATTTCATGACTTTAGACACCGACACCCAACCAGATTCCAGTACCCAAGCACCCTCATCCCCTCTAGGAACTCCTAACCTTTATGTATCTTACTTTCTCTTTTGGGGCCTCTTTTATCTTTTCGGCCTCTTATTTTTGTATTAGGTCGGACTTGTAGTTGTCAATTGATAAATTTAAACAAGGAAATCATATAAATACAAATATATGTGACCAAAGTAAATGACCAAGATCTGAAAATTTATTATCACCACCTCGGATTACATCTAAACGCATCTAAGATCATTAAAGGTATTTATCTATAACTCATACAAGGGAATCTAGTTTTTGCATACATGTATAGGAGGGGAAGTTCATATTTCCATCCACACATATATTTACATTAGTACATATAATTATCCTCTAATATCAAGTGAACTTGCATAAGGGCTTCTTAGGGCACGGTAATTTCACACACACACACAAGAATTACATAGAGTCTTAGATGTACTAAAATTATTGGTCGTAAGTTCACTTTGTCATGGTGACTATTGGGGTCTATCTAAATCCCCACATTCCATCTTTTATTTTGGTATTTGATGTAGTTTGAGGCTTTTGTAGGTGATTGATTCGGAGGCCCAATTACGACACTACACAATCAAACAAACACCAATATGTAGAAAACTGCATTTACCTTACTCCCTATTTTGGTGATCATCCTTTCATGGTCTAATTAACTCTACATTCAACGTCGACAGTTCAATTCTTTAACCTACTCTCATACCATTCATATAATATATTTATTCATTCTATTCCACATCACCACATTTATCATATTTAATTAAAATAAGAATGCCCATCAAACACTTCATTGTTGGCATTATTGTCATTCTCTAATCTACAAATCATCTTGTATAATCAATAAAATCTTGGCTTTTAGGATTTAAAGGAAACTTATACCCTTAAACCCTATTTCATATGGTCATACAATGTTCAGTCATTCTTCTAAGTGAAGGAAGAATGATCAAGATCTTACTTCTCCTTTAATATCCACAAGCCTTCCCCTTAAGACCCTTAAAATAAATACTTATGATGATTTCATGCTTAAACAAACCTATGCAAACCCACAACACCCGGATGGCCATTTCTAATACCCTTCATGATTGTGAAGGTATGTGATAAATATCATAACCTAACTCCCTTTTACTTCTCGGTAATATTGCATTTTCTCTTTTCTTGACCATTAGACCTTACTATCCCTTCTCCCAAATCATTTTTGAGTATAACTCATGAATTTGAAAGTTTCAATACACACTTAATAGATTTTCAATAAGCCATTTCATTTCTTTGATTTGAATGAAGTTTGAAGATTGGATTCAAATTCAATGACCTACTTTCTTTGCAAAGTGATCTCCTAATTAGACCTTATGGCTCTTTATGGTCACTTCATCTAGACTATCCGATTCTATTTTATTCCATGCACACATACTATTACACTTTCTACATTTATTTATTTCTCGCTACTTCACAAAGTGAGATTGACACAAGATCACCTAGGGCATGAAATGCATACACACACAAAAACTACATTTGTGTCCAAAATGTAGTGCAACACTAAGTTTAGTAATCCCACTTTTGTGCTAGATGAGGTCATTCCAACCCATTCATTTACATATTTTATTTTCTGAGTGTTGTGATACTTCTCTTGTCTTTTGTAGGTCTTTAACTTCATCTTGCTATAATCGGCACATTCCATGTAGTTCAAGAAATATAGTGTGATAAACATTGAAGGTTAAAGAGCACCTTTCAACCTAGAAAGAACAGGTTCCAAGATTTTTAGAGAATAGGGTGCCTATTTTGTCATACTAGGGTGCCTCGGGTGTTCCAATACCCTCCTAGGCACTCCATTCCGCTTAGATCTTCCAGATTCACTCTTTTTGAGACCTCTGTGAAGTTATTCTAGCTTATGTATTTTCTTGTCGGACTGTGATACCCGCGATAGTCATCCATAATCAGCTGAGTTCATTCCTTACCTTCCTCTTACATATTAGGGTTTTATTTCTACTAGTTCAATCATTTTAATCATTTTAGTCACTTCATATTACTTTAGTGCATTTATTTACAACATTTATGTCCTCCTAGATTAGATTAACTATTATTACATTTCCCCCATTTTAAGTTAATTTTAGTTAATCATTTTGGTGAACCCCACTTCTTATCATGGCTAAGCATAATCCTTCTAAATCTCCACTCGTTCTCCAATTTGATAGATTTGGTCATGCCTTTGTTGATACTCCTGTTGATCCTTTTGGGTATAGACCTTGTCCTTCATTTATTCAGCTACCATCTTCTAATATGGACCCTAAAGTTATAGATAACTTTGTTGTTTCTTATCTATGTACTATTGACCCTATCATCTTAGCAAAAATCATTGAAGAGGCTCAAACCCCTCTCCCTGATCCAATCATTATAGATTCTGTTATAAGTGAACCACATGATGATTGTACTTCAACTTTTACTCTCCCATAGTTGCTTCTCTAATGCGTAATTATCCCTACTTCTTCAATGTACAGGTAGGGATAATTACTAATGTAGGATAATTACTAATAGGGATAATTACTGCCTCATCACCACCACATGTCGCTACACCAAATTCTTCATCTTACACTCATCCTTAAAATGCATATAGATTTCATTCTCCAACTTTGCGTTTATCAAACATACTATCACTTTTAGATTATGGCTCCTCTATTCCTCCTCCCAAACATCTGATGGAGTACCTTCACCTTTCACTCTCATTGGTTATTTCATATACTTTGGGGGAATAACACATTAGGCACGTTTCCCCCTTATGTTTTCACATAGTTATAAAATAATTAAATCACATATTTTGTAATTTCATTTTTCCTAAAGGCATATCATATCACACGTCATAGCACCATAATTACTTGATTACACACTCTTGTGCTTCAGTTTACACTTGAATGTTGAGGGATTACCACTACACTGAACCCCACACACCACACATTAGGCATTACAAAGTTCGTTTCATCATAAACCATGCATCATTCACTCTTCATTATAAAATTATTCTACATTATAATAGCCCTCATCTACGCATTACATCCATTAGAGTATCTATGCACTTAGTCACATCATGCACTGTGTATTTTTATACATATTCTACATCTTATGATAGGTTACACTACATATGATTCTAGCTTTACATTTTATCATTACATATTCCATTTCTATCTACACTTATTTTGCACTTTACACATTATACATCTAACACAACCTAAAATTCCTATGTTGCATTGCCCACACCACACATTTATAAATCCTACACATCATAACCTCACCTAATTTCACCATACATGCTACACTATTTTCTACACACCGCACTCACCACCCTATCACACACTTTAGTTCCTCGGACCATACTTGATTTCGAGGGTTTACACATAAAATGGACCTTACACTCACCATGTGACATTCTTAGGGCTATTGACATACGCTTTAGGCTAAATCCTCACTCAATCTAATTTCATTTAGTAGTGATAAACACTTTATGCTAGATCACCACTTTCAATAGTCTTGTAGTGATATACACCCTAGGTTACATCACCACTCCCCCTTTCATCTTGTAGTGGCATACGATTTAGGCTAAATTGTTACCTATTTATATCATCATGTAGTGACATACACTTTAGGATAAATATTCTCCTATTTTACCATTTTGTAGTTGTATACACCTTAGGTTACATCACCACACCCTTCATTCATCATGTAGTTATATACACTTAGTGTTAAATCATCATTAATGCTTTCATCTCATAGTGATATATGATTAGGGCTAAATCATCACTCACATATTGAACAAGTCATGATATATGGTTCGTCTATAGGGTTCACACATATCCTTTCTACATGTCGCATCTCATCATAATTACATATACACACTTTGATCAAAATGTGCTAGACATAACAAAACACTACTTGGCCATTTCCTGATGATGCACTCTAGTTTACGATTCATTCTAGACTACCGAGGGGCAAAAAAATGAACCTCATTAGATACACTTCCATACACTTGGAAAATGTTTCTCCTATCATTCCATCATGTATTCCATTCCATCCATCCACAACATGTTGCATTTTCTTTGGGAATTTACTCTTGCTACTCTTTTTTGCATGATCACTTTACTACACATGTTAAATTGATGTATTATATGTCATTATCTATATCATACACACATACACATTCATGCCTTTGTCTAGTACGATTACAAATACATGAATCTTACATGCGGCATGGATGCTCACCTTCTACCTTTCCTATACTAGTCACTGGGGGCATCCACATTCGTCTCATCTAGGTGTTACTATTACATTTTGTACTTACAATCTTATATAACCTGATCATACACACTTTGACATATTGGTTATTTATCTAACATGCTAATGGTTTTTCATGTGCACAAATTATTTTACAGAATTATATGTCTCTATGAATCATTTATTGTTTGTTTCTACTTGTATTCCATTGTATGTGGGATTTTCCCTATGTTTGTGTGCACACTTGTTCATTGTTTGAAGTCATGGTGGCCCATCATGTATTTTGACATCATGAGTGATGTCACATGTTTACAACCCACTTTATGCAACTTACTTGTTTCTTATGTGTTTACATTGATGTGTTTGGTAGTTCTTACATTTTCTTTGTATTTTACACTTATCTTATTGCATGGATGTGTTTTCAGACTAACACTTGTTTTCGCTATCCATCCTTATTTGTGTGCACCTTGGTTTCTACCAAGCACACCCCTTTCACCTTGCAAGTTAGAGTTACGAGTCTAGATTGCGGTAGGTCCTCTTTTGAGGTTGCATTATCCTATCGGTGACATCACATGCACCCCCAAAGAGGGGGCATAATTAAGGATTTACATAATAACATATTTTACAAATACACCTAATCGGTCAAGTACAATTTTCCACACTTGGCATTGTGGGTTTACATACAATGAGTGGGATCGAGACCAGTCTACGAACCATGTACAAAATTGCATTTAGAGAACATGTTGTCATTAGTATTTCTCGGAAGCGAAGTTACATGCTTGGAGGTTATAGTGGGTGTGTGTCTCTACACTACTTCGGTGGTGGCATTGGATCGCCCAAAAATCCAAGACAATACAAAGATATATTCACACACATTTAAATAGAAGTGGTTAAAGGTTGGAGGACACAATGAATTTCCTCCGTACACTTCTTCAAATAGGGTGGCATGAGATATCCTAAAATACTTGCAGCAGATTTTGATATCCTTCTACACCCTTTCTCTTGACATGAATTAGTTGCACATGTTACATTTACACTTTCCTTTTTACATATTTTACATTTCCATATTTTACACACATGTGTATTTTACATAGCTTTTGTACAGACATACATATTTGAGTACTTGATTAGTTTCTCCTTGTAGGTCTAGTCGTATGAGAAACTGGAAGTAAAATTGGTAGTATCAACAAAAAAACCAATGGCCACGATGACAACAACAACATTGTGCGAAGGCACATGCCTTACTAACCATGTAGGTACACTCACACTATAGAAGTTATACAAACGTTCCACCCTAAGTTCACTGTCATCACTTTTTCTATGCACATTTTTCATCTATAGATTCTGCGCTTCTCAATATTTTTATCATTCCACGCTTTTGTCTAGGCCTTCTCAACATTTTCTAGTACACTCTACATGGACATTTATGTTAATGATATTTCCTCTCACCAACATAAATTTGGGGTAAAATTTAGTCACAAATTCATGCATTTTAGGAATCATTTAGCCCGGTCTCGTACTACTATTTTGAAGGTTCTTAAGTGAAAAATTGCTAATTAATCACACCTTTTATCATCTTGTTTAAGTTCTTATTTCCTTATTCTCGCTCATTTTTACATACATGCCTAGTTGTTTTGGCACTTTCCCATAATTTTAGCCTAAATGAGGCACCGAGACCTAGACTAGGGTGCTGCGATGTGCCACCATCCCACCGAGGCCACCCCGAGGTGTGGTGGTCCCACGTTGGGTGCCCCGATTCATTTTTACTTTCCTACCTCTTTTTGGGCTCTTTCTAGCTATTTTTTATTCCTTATCTTTTTCTAGTTGGCCATGTCGGTATTAATTACAAAATTAGAGCAAGATAACCCTATAAATATAAATTTATGACACCATAATGAGGGTAGTAATGTCACTTACTAATTTTACTCCATCTAGATTCATATCCATCAGATCACTTACATCTACATAGTTTCATGCATCAAGGCTAGGAGATCTACATCAACACACACATCATATGGGGAGGGATTCTATTGTATTCCATGCACACATATTATTAAATTTTCTACATTTAGTGATTTCTCGCTACTTCACAATGCGATATTGACATACGAGCACCTAGGGTATGGCATGAAAACACACACAAAACTACATTTCAGTTTGAAATGTAAAACAACGCTTCAGCTTAGTAAGCCTACTATTGTGGCAAGGCAAATGAAGTCAGTCTAACTCATTAATCTTCATCTTTTATGTTTAGTATTTTGATACTTCTCTTGTCTCTTATTATATTAGAGGAACACACGATCCGCTCACATTGATATAACATTTCCTATGCGGTTTGGTACTTTGCACATTTTTAATAGTTCCTTTATTTTCTATGTACCCAACTTCACTAACCGGTATGCTCGCAAATTTCTATTATGTACCTTTATTGATGAAAAATACATCATGGCAATGTATGTATTACACATTTACAATTATTTGAATGACCCACCTCACACCTTCGTTTATCAAGGATCCTACGCCATTCAATATGACTTTGACAATGAAAAAGATGAAGTTTTAGAAAATTTAGTTTCTCCATTTCCTTTCTCCATTGATGACACTTCACCACCACACCAAATAGGTCCAATATTCACCCATTTAGCTGAAATCTCTAGACCTCATAATCACCCAACTCATGCATCTCCATCGAATCAATTCTTCCTGCTATGAAATTTATGATTTCCTCTCTTACCACTGAAATTCAACAACTTAAGGATGTTTTTCAATCACATGTTTGTGCTAGTTCTACATCTCATATGCACTCTATGACCGATACTTGCCACTTAACCAAAACTCAAGGCATACTATCACCTGATCCTCTCATATTTGAACATAATACTCCTCCCTATGAAATTATTATTCTTTTTTTTAATCACTATTTGATCACTTTACCACCTACTCTTTCTTACCATGCTTCTCTTAAATGACAATACATACATGCTAGTCCATATTGCCATTATCATTGAATATATGGACATCATGATAATTATTTATGTTCTTTGTCACGAATAATTAAAGATCCGGAATGCCTCGGAGTATTCTTTCATTTTCTACACAACCTTCTAATACTATTAATCAAACACCCGAGACTTGTATCGCTCATGTGTATCCATCTAGTGTTTGGACAAATATAGGGTCATCCGTGGACGTCATATTGCAAAAAACAAAGAAATCTCAACTTGTAGGGATTATTAGCTATACATGCACTCTAAATTAGAAAAATTTATATAAATATGAATCGTAGCATTCAGAATCTAGTTTCTAAAATACTAATTTTTGTAAAAACGACAAGTTTAGCTATATTAAACACTTAAAATTATATGACTTATTTTTTTTTTTCAAAAACTTATAAGATCAGAGTCCGTTTGCCCGCATTTTGGATGACCAAATCTTGTTATTTTTTTTTTCCTTTGGTGAAACGTTAGATGTAGTTGTCTATCTTGGGATGGATTTTATTTTGTATTTTTTTTAGCAATATTTTTTTTTATGATTTTTTCCGTGAAAGTGGTCTGAAAATATTTAGAAAATGGAGCGCTTTCCGTTTGCCCGCCATAACTATATCAAAAAATATCGAAATCAATTTTTTTTTTTTTAAGGTGTATAGAATTTGTCCACGCTTGGGATGGTATAATTTTTATCATATTTTGATAAGCGAAACAAAAGTTACAATCTTAAACGTAGACATGAACATTCACGGGAAAAAATGTCTTAAGGACCTATTGTTAGTAATAAATTATAAAATGATATTTATCTTATTCTATTCACTTTAAAAACAATATTTTTACAAAGCTAAGAGTCTACCCTACGTGATGGCACCATTTTTGTGAAATGTTTTCAGTTTTTTAGCATGGTTCAAGTCTTTGGAAGAGCAGATTTGAGGTTTTTTGACCTTTTGCACTTCATAATGACCTTCTATAGCTTTGGTTGGGGAAAAACAAAGATTTTCCGAGGCTTAGGTTCGGAAAATAGATCCGCGATCGCGGTTTTTGTAAAAATACCGCGAACGCGCTTTATAAAGCGCTCGCGGTTTATAAAGCGCGCTCGCGCTTTATAAATCATATTTACACACATCCCAATGTCTGAATTACCATGTGATTTTTACTCTCTGACCTTACCGTATGAATTACCAAAATTCTGTCTTTTTCCAGGCACGTTTTTTTATCACCGAAAGCAAAACATCATGGGAGACAAAAAACGAAGTCAAAAAAGGAAGTCATTAAGTAAACACCAGATTTAATTAGAGGCCAACAAAATTGAAAATGCTGAGCGAATGCGGAAACTTCGTGAATCTAGAAGAGGTTCATCTTCAATCCCAACTATTGTAAGCAATGAAGAATTAGGTAATGTTTCTACTGTCAATGTTGAAGTTGAATTAAATACTCGTGATGAAGAAGTTTTTACTATCAATGTTGAAGAAGAATTAAATACTCATGATATAGCAAATGTTGAAATTGAAGGAGACAATGAAAATGTGAATAAGGAAATTCATGTTGAAACTATAGACAAGCAAAATTTGACAAAAACACCTCCTAGGATTTTACATAAGAAACCTAATTTTTTGATTGAAATTGATGAAAACATTTTGAAACCAATGTCTGACAAACTTTCTGAACGACAAATCAGAAGAAAAGCCACTGAAATTTGGGATAATCATTTTGAAATTTTAAATGATTCCCAAAGATGTCAGTTGTTGGTTAGTTTGATGAAATTGATTAAAATGAGACCTACATTAAACACCTTAGGATTGACAACATCTAACATACGTGGTCAAACCTCTACAATTGTTGAAAACCTTCATGATGCATATCACATTATTGGTGTCAAGAGACGCACTAGGGATAGTAATATTGTGCGTCGTGTACTTGCTACTAGTGTTGTAAGTGAATCAATAAAAACAACGTTTGATTACGCAAACAAGTCGAATGTCATAAGTTAATCGAAAAACTCTAATGAAAGCAATCAAAGACGTAATATCCTTCAATCACTCAATAATGTCGATTTTTGGGCATTTTCTCGCTAGAGCACCGCGTAAGGACAAAAATAATTCTGATGCTATAAGAGAAGTTGTTATTAAATTTTGGCATGATAACACTAGAGTTTCACCTAATACAAGAGATGTTATAAAACGGAGAGTTGGTTCTACTAATCGTGAACCACATCCAAAGCATTTCTTAGATATGACTCAAACTCAATTTTTTCGTAAGTTTGAACAAGAGAATCTGAAAATTAAAATTAGTCAACGTTTTTTGAAATGTTGAAACCATTCTATGTGAAAATCAACCATGCTCGCACCACTTGTTGTTGTAGGCAACATGTTGAATTTGCGATGCATTATGCTAAATTTTTACGTATTCGTTCTATTTTTCATTCTGAAACTATGTTATCTGAATGTGGTGTTCAAGTTCCACCAATATCTTCTAGGGATTTCATTCCTACTATATTTTGTGAAAAAGAAGTTGGACAATTTTTTTATAGTCAGGATTGTTTAGATGGAAGTTAGTAGTACATGCGGCGGATTACCTAAATTGGAAAGTTACATCCATGAGCAAATCAAGGTACAATAGGACATAATTTAGTTGAATTTGATAAATATAAATCAGTTGCATACCAGTTGAAAGATGGAAAAGAGTCGAAACGGTGTGAGCTAGTTACAGAACAAATGCCCATTTTTCAATTTATGAGAAAATTTAAGGATGAAATTGTTTATGAGTATGCGAGGCATACACATAGAGCTCGATGGTTGGATGAACAATTCAAGCTATGCAAAGACACATTTCCTATTGGTACTATTGTTTCAATGGGATTTTTGCAGAGAATTACACATTGCAACCACAAATGGAGGTTCAATCGCAATATTACAACTCAGTACAAGTTGCCATTTTTGTGCATATAGCATTTCTACATTCTCCTGACAGTACAGAGAATGATCAAATTTTTTTAAGAGAGTACCACTTTTATATCAGTGATGATCGTACTCATTCTACTGAATTTGTGCAAGGGTGTTTCCAGTTATTTTATGGAAACTTGTCTGATAGGGACATCCACTTCAAACAACATTATATATGGTCAGATAATTACACGTCTCAGTTTAAGAATGCACGAATGTTTTATTGGATGAGCAGAATGCATGTCAAGATGGGTGTGCAACATATTTGGAGTTTCACTGAGGCTAGACATGGAAAAGGAGAGCATGACGGTGCAGGGGCATGTGTGAAAAGAGCTCTTACAAGAGAAGAGTTAAAGTACAAAGATGGTGCTAAATTAAAAGATGCAAAGAGCATAGTGGAATGGTGTACTAACAACATGGCCCGAGGTTCTCAAGAAAATTCCACAATTTGCAGATTTTTTGGTTGATAGAGGAAAAACATATTGCTAACTACGAGGATTGTATGACACTCACTGGGTCCAGTGATATGCACTCATTTTGTAGCTCAGACGCTACTTCATGGGCTGTATGGACAAGAAAGTTGACATGTTTTTGTGCATCTTGTATCGAATTTGTCACTGCTGAGTGTGATTCACAAGAATGGGTGGAAGGATGGATTTGTAGGCCTCTAACTCCGCTTCCTAGTTATCAACCTCCACAAGCATTACAACTTGTTTCTGCAGATGAAGTTACAACATCCAAGGACTTTGACGAAATTTCGATTTTGGTGCGACAAGGTATTTATCCAGTTATTTATTTAATTTTTGTATTGAGTTATGTCCATTGAAATTTTAATATGTAATTTAAATTTGAGTTTTTCAACCTTGGTTATTTTTTTGTAGGACATGTGTTTGCAGTAATTGCGACAGAAGACAATGAAGAAGGAACAGACTATTTCTTATGTCGTTGCATCGAGGAAAGAAAGAAGTTGACTTCTCCTATTATAGATGGCGAAGAGATTGAGTATCCTACAGGGTCAGTGGTAGTTACTGGAACTTGGCTTCGACGGTATCCATTAAAAAACTCCTCTGTTTGGGTGTTTGAAGACTTTGAGACACACAGGAAAATACTCCTATATTCACATCTAGTTCTAGCGACAAATATTCAGTTGTATAGATATCGAGGAAGACCTAATAACAAGATTCTTTGGAAGGTTCGAGAGTCAGATCATGAAGCAATCTTGTCTGCTATTCAGAGTAGATCCGATCCTGATGGTTCATTGGAATGAATTTACAATGCTCATGTCTGGTATATATTTAATTTCAAGTTTCAATTTATATAGCGTATATATATATATATATATTAGTTTAAAGATCTAGATTTAAAAGTTTAAAAGTTTGAATATATTTTATTTTAAATTTGTGTATTTTGTGTGTCATGTATATAGATCTAGTATATGGTTTTGATTTGAAACTTAAATTTCTTTGACTAACAATTTTATGTTTAGGTTAGTGGTGCTGTAAAAGCTTCCACCTTCACGTGGTTGGTATCGTTAGTAGAGAATTTTAAATTCTCGAAGCTAAGAGAAGCTTGAACATTGTTTGAAAAAATTGTAAATTTTGAAAAAGTCTGTAAGTTTGTAAATTTTGAAAATATTGTAAATTTTGAAAAAGTTGTAAATTTTGAAAAAGTTGTAAATTTTGAAAAAAATTGTTTAGAAAACGACTCCTCTCTAGGTGCACACTGGAGTCCCAGAGTCACCCGTCAAATTTGAACGATATTTTGAGAATCTCGTTTTCGGGTCGAATTTGGCTCCAACGATATTTTGGTCAAACATTAGGACAACGCTCTTAAGGGACTACGCCCTAAGTCGTAAGGGACTACGCCCGAACGAAGCAGCCCTGCAACTTTTCGCGCACCGAAACACCACCTCCTCTAGCATCACCTGCCACCCGACGTGTTGCCAGAAGGCGTGGTTCGTGCCACGCCCACCGCTTGCAAAATACAACGTTTGACAACCTTACACTGCTCCAACCGCACACTATTTCACACGTTTGCAAACATTAGGACAGCGAGAGCACCGAAATGAGAAGGAAAAAATGAGAGAGGCTATTGTAGAGGGTCCGTATGCCGAGGTGTCGGATCAGACGAGGCCTCTCTAGGTGCCACGGAGTCCGAGTAGTCACCGTCGAATTTGAACGATATTTTGGTCTCAGGGCTCTTAAGGGACTACGCCCGAACGAAGTAGCCCGGAAGCAACGACCCTTTCACGCACCAAACACCACCTCCTCTAGCGTTCACTGGCCACCCGACGTGCCGGCATAGGCGGTTCGGTGCCACGACCCACCGCTTTGCAAAATACAAAGCTTGACAACCTTACACTGCTCCAACCGCACTATTTCACGCTGCTTTGCAAACATTAGGACAAATGAGAGCACCAAATGAGAAGGAAAAAATGAGAGAGGCTATTGTAGAGGGTCCGTATGCCGAGGTGCCGATCGACGAGGCCTCTCTAGGTGCCACGGAGTCCGAGTAGTCACCCGTCGAATTTGAACGATATTTTGGTCTCGTGGGCTCTTAAGGGACTACGCCCGAACGAAGTAGCTCGAAGCAACGACCCTTGCCACCCGACATGCAAGCATAGGCGGTTCGGTGCCACGGCCCACCGCTTGCAAAATACAACGCTTTGACAACCTTACACTGCTCCAACTGCACTATTTCGCGCGTTTCATAAACATTAGGACAAATGAGAGCACCGAAATGAGAAGGAAAAAAATGAGAGAGGCTATTGTAGAGGGTCCGTATATGCCGAGGTGTCGGATCAGACGAGGCCTCTCTAGGTGCCACGAGTCCGAGTAGTCACCCGTCGAATTTGAACGATATTTTGGTCTCAGGGCTCTTAAGGGACTACGCCCGAACGAAGTAGCCCGGAAGCAACGACCCTTTCGCGCACCAAAAACACCACCTCCTCTAGCATTCACCTGCCACCCGATGTGCCGGCGTAGGCGGTTCGGTGCCACGGCCCACCGTTTGCAAAATACAGCGTTTGACAACCTTACACTGGCTCCAACTGCACTATTTCGCGCGTTTGCAAACATTAGGACAACGAGAGCACCGAAATGAGAAGGAAAAAAATGAGAGAGGCTATTGTAGAGGGTCCGTATGCCGAGGTGCCGGATCAGACGAGGCCTCTCTAGGTGCCACGGAGTCCGAGTAGTCACCCGTCGAATTTGAACGATATTTTGGTCTCAGGGCTCTTAAGGGACTACGCCCGAACGAAGTAGCTCAAGCAACGACCCTTTCACGCACCGAAACACCACCTCCTCTAGCCACTACCTTTGCCAAGCGAGCGGTTTGGTGCCACGGCCCACCGTTTGCAAAATACAACATTGACAACCTTACACTGGCTCCAACCGCACTATTTCACGCGCCAAACATTAGGACAACGAGAGCACCAAATGAGAAGGAAAAAAATGAGAGAGGCTATTGTAGAGGGTCCGTATGCCGAGGTGCTGATCGACGAGGCCTCTCTAGGTGCCACGGAGTCCGAGTAGTCACCCGTCGAATTTGAACGATATTTTGGTCTCGTGGCTCTTAAGGGACTACGCCCGAACGAAGTAGCCCTAAGCAACGACCACTTTCGCGCACCAAACACCACCTCCTCTAGCATTCACCTAGCCACCCGGATGTGCCGGCGAGGCGGTTCGGCCACGGCCCACCGTTTGCAAAATACAGCGTTTGACAACCTTACACTGCCAATCGCACTATTTCACGCGTTTTGCAAACATTAGGACAGCGAGAGCACCGAAATGAGAAGGAAAAAAATGAGAGAGGCTATTGTAGAGGGTCCGTATGCCGAGGTGCCGGATCAGACGAGGCCTCTCTAGGTGCCACGGAGTCCGAGTAGTCACCCGTCGAATTTGAACGATATTTTGGTCTCAGGGCTCTTAAGGGACTACGCCCGAACGAAGTAGCCCTAAGCAACGACCCTTTTCGCGCACCAAACACCACCTCCTCTAGCGTTCACCTAGCCACCGTGTGCCGGCAGTAGGCGGTTTGTGTGCCACGGCCCACCGCTTGCAAAATACAAATACTTTGACAACCTTACACCGGCTCCAACCGCACTATTTCACGCGCCACAAACATTAGGACAGCGAGAGCACCAAAATGAGAAGGAAAAAAATGAGAGAGGCTATTGTAGAGGGTCCGTATGCCGAGGTTCCGGATCAGACGAGGCCTCTCTAGGTGCCACGGAGTCCGAGTAGTCACCCGTCGAATTTGAACGATATTTTGGTCTCAGGGCTCTTAAGGGACTACGCCCGAACGAAGTAGCCCGGAAGCAACGACCCTTTCGCGCACCGAAACACCACCTCCTCTAGCGTTCACCTGGCCACCCGGACGTGCCGGCGTAGGCGGTTCGGTGCCACGGCCCACCGTTTGCAAAATACAGCGTTTCCTTATTTATTTAAATTAAATTACAATGACTTGGTTGTTATGTTATCTCTTGTTGTCATCTTGTCCTTGGTAGGATGATATACATCCAGGGCTCATGAATCTTATTTTCTTCCCATCCTCAATGAGGTCTTCAATAAAGTTTCTCATTTTTAAACATTTATCTGGTTTTTTTCCTTGACACGATGAAAATCACAAAGAGTCATGTGATCTCTATACCATCATGGTTTGGGTGCATCTTGTGCATAAGGAACTTTGGTCGATATCAACCATTTTCACTGCCTCTAATTGTCTCAAAATCATGGATACTTTGTCTTTGACTTGAAAAAAGTGTAATTTGGTTTGGACTACCTCCTCACACCCCCATTAATTTTATGAGTTTTTTTATGTATACCACTAAGTTATGGAGGGATAAAATACTTATATTTCTCCAAACATATGTTGGGATATAGAAAAATATAGAATAGAAAATTATCTCTTGATTCATCCCTCAACTTGACAAAATGAGCTTTAAACTTTTGTACTTTAAAATTCATAAACTTGTGTACTTTGAAATTCAGCTCTATGAGTGTGATCTAGGATGTGGTTAGTTGTATTCAGATGTGTATATGATGTGCTGGACAAGTAAAGTGAAGTATTGTTTACAAGATTCCTAGATGCCCCTAATAGGTTAGTGTGTGTTTATATTTATAGGAGACCTTTGTGAGTTTTCTCTCTCAACTAACCTAAATGTATAATCTAATTCAACTAATCCAAATGAAACTTTTGAAAAATTGGCCATTAAAATGCAATGGCATTGGTTAATATGATGTAGATAGACCTTCATATCCATACATTTCTAGGACCTATTAATGTGTCTAGAGTATGACAAAAATTAGGTATGAGTATTTTAGAGGTCTAGATTGATGTTCAATAACATGTGCAGTGATTTTAGAGGGTTGAGCTAGAGATTGGTTTTTATCTAGTGGATATACGGTGCGAGATAGATCAAGAAGGCGCCTATGGTTGTTAAAACAATGCATAAATGAAGTGTATATCAAAATAAGTACAAAATTCTATATTTCCAAGTTCCCAAACCAAATTTTGGGTACTAAACATTTATATCTTAATGAATTCAACACTACATGACACTTTTACTATTGCATGCACCAATTAAATTACAACCTTTTGATCAGAATATTTTAGTGAATTTTATATATTAAAGATATCCTAAAAATTGACACAAATACACATTATATCCAGCATGGTGTTCTATATGGCATGGCATGGTGTTATATCCTAAGTAAATTGTTTCTCTCATATTTGTTTATCAGATCAAATTTATAGCCTTACATCAACACCACTTTTTTGTTAACATAGTAATATAATTGGTTCATTGAGCATCCAATATTATAAATAAGGTGTGGAAGTTATGGAATCAATATAATAATTCATATTTTTAGAAGTGACATGTAAACAAAATAAAAAACTAGAGAAAAATAATGAGATGCTTAGAGAGAAAGTAATCAACCTACAAAAAATATCCAACATGTAAAACTACAAATGATTGAAGAGAGGGAGAGAAGCAATATGCTAGCCAATATAATTATTAAGGAAGTCAAAAACTATAAATAAAATGAAGATATACTAATTTAACCTAGTAAGACGATTCCTAGAGGATGAAATTTTATGAAAAGGAAAATTATTCCAAGTTTGCAAGCCAAGAAAGGTGAGAAAAAAAGAAGAGCCAAAAATATGCATGTAATTACAAAATGCAAAGATGAAAAGATGCAAATTATAAGAGGGATATTAAAAGGATCTCACACTTTTACTTAGACAAGGATCTAACGAAGATATGTAATAAGAAGAAAATAGAAGTAAACAGTAAAAGTGAGATTACGTGGGTCAAAAGGTGAATAGGCATGGTCTAAAAATATAAAATCATGCACTTAAAAATTATATGTGAAAAATAGGATGATGGGGCCCACCTAAATCACTTTGTAATAACTATAAATCAGTCATATGGGACTTGGAAATAATACAAGTTATCTTATTATTATCCTATTTACACATTTATTGACTATGCTTAAAGCATCTTTCTCACTCCCAAATTCTAAGTCCGCCATTTCATTACTTTTTCTTCATATTGGTACCTCAAGAATCAATGCACGTTATACATAGCACATCTCTAGACTCTCAGCAATCCACTTTCTCAGAGTTAGCAATAATACCAAAATAACCAAAATAAATATGATTTAACCAACACACATGGATATATATATATATATATATATATATATATATATATATATATATATATATATATAATCAAATAAAGTGTGCTCCAGACGCGCACGTCTCTGAAAATATATATGTACATGTATAAGTTCATAATGTATGTATACATCTCGAACTAAGCACGTGTCATAATGTACATATGGGACCACATGCGGTCGCAAAAGGCTATATATATATACAATGGACTGTGAATAGATACTCATGACCACATATATGTGGCATCCAAGTGGACTATAAATCTACTCATGAAACATCTTCCCTCTCTTCGCCCTGCTAGAAGTAGCACGTCCACGACCTGGGGATGTAGTGGAGGGAGATGCCACTACGGATTTCATCCGTGTGGTCCTAGGTGTCTCTAAACATGCCTGCAACCTAACCTGCACATTCATAAACAACGAGTTTTTAACACCCAAAATTTTAAAATACCTTCAAAATTTAGAAACTTGTACAATTTAGTTAAAATGCATGTGCAATCTTACCGCAATGTCATGATCCCTATCGATTTGTTGTTGACGCATGTCGCAGGGGACAACAATAGACTCACGAGGGGTAAGCTACATACAAATAATTAATTTTCAAATTAAATATTTCACACATATATATACCTACAAAATTTGATATTGTAGATTTAAGTTTAATAAGAAATAATGAACCTCCAAAATTTAACAAATTTAAAAAATTGTGTACCTCGGTTAGTGGATTTGCAGATGCTATGGCAGTATCTACAGCAGCCTCCACAGTCTGCATATGTGGAGGAGTCTCTCTAGCAGTCATAAGCTATACAAAAAACATGTACAAATCAATTTATTAAAATCTACTTAAGAGCTATACAAAAAACATGTACAAATCAATATTTAGTTACTCAAGAAAGAATAAAAATGTTATTAAATTTTATCTTCTATTTAGGCTAAATACATAGGATCTATAAATGTTAGCACGGAGGCCATCTATCTTCATAAGATTTTGACAAACTTTTGTATTTAATCAAGGTAACCCATAGTCATCTTCTATGACAATTAGAGCATCATTCAAATTTGAAGGACTTTTAAATCTAACATCACCAGACCAAACATATAGATCAGACGAATAGTAGACTAGAGTTGTATATCCTTGGTGGGCAAGTGTGTTGCAAATATATAGATTATAATGCACTATTTATATGTATTTGTGTCCAAAGGTAGCTGAGTTTGAGTTTTGGTGCACGAGCCTAGAGGATCTTACTTGTGACATTATCCCTTTGGAAATAAAGATTTTGATGGTAGAACTGGATTTAGAGAGGCTACCCATGGCTAGCTAAACCCCCACCACACGTAGGGGTAGGAGAAAGTGTGATGAAATATGGTGGAATCTCAGGAAGAAGATATATATATATATATATATATATATATATATAGAGAGAGAGAGAGAGAGAGAGAGAGAGAGAGAGGAAATATGGCTTGAGTATATAATTTGAAGTGCGTGAATGGGAAATTACACAAGTGTGGGATGCTGAGGAGTCAATAGAGTTGTGGAGGATGATGGTTTACAAATGTTTTGAAGCTCTTATGGAAGATGAGGAGCCACAACATCAGGATCTCCCAACTTTTAGAAATCATAGTAGATATCGCCTTCAGGTTTGGATAAGAGTGCATTAGGTGAAAGAGTGAGGACCAAAGGCACACATCTGATCCCGGGCTAGCCACCTAGCCCTTACACATGGTGTTACATATCTAGAGGTAGTTATTGAGAATCAAGATATAGTCTAGGTAAATAAGTAGATATGGGAAGATATCATTTTACATTGGATTGAGAAGTTCATCATACAAATAATATACCTATGACAAAGGCAAAGACGTGTCATTATTTTGGATGTTGGGAACATGTAGACCATGTGTATCCAGTTTAGTACTACAAACGAGACATAAGGGAATTTATCAACTGGCCCGAGAGGATCAAGAAGATCAAGAGGATTGGGTCAGTAACCACCTAGAAAAAATACTTATGAGATTTCTATTTCTGGATCTAGAGGATAGGGTCCACATCCATAATAATCACTTAATAATCCTCTTCACCTAAAGTAAGCACCTCAAGTCTATTATATGACATGTATCTCCAATTACAAAAATTATAGAGGTATTGAAAATGCAGCAGAGCATGTGTACAAGTGTGAGATACTATGGTATTCTAAGCAAATTACAACTTTAGATAGGAAGGAAAGTCAATTTTCTACTACTCTTCAAGGGAGTGTACATAGCTAGTATAGAAAGTATGACCCACATAAGAATGTAGTGTACTATAGTGCTTTGTGAACTATGTTTTTGGATGAGTTTCACATCCCATAGTTTAAAAAAAAGCATCATCACGCTCAATAAAATCAAGCAGGGATTATCAGAACGCATGAGGGAGCATGACATGTATTTTAATAATTTATTGTCCAAACTATCTTATGATGCTCATATGAGTTAGCATGCACAGTGGTTTATTGGAGGATTTCTGACCCCATTCAGGAGGGATTTATCTCATAAGATGTATGTGGATCCACACGAGGCTATAGAAGTAGTTTTTTATGATTATACGGTTGGAATTGTTGATACATAAGTGATCCCATTCTTGGAGGAGAAAATCACAGTCATGGCGAAGTAATTAGATAATTTATATGTAAACTCAACACATGAGATGTGTAGTGTAATATGGTACATAGATTGTGAGGTTGAGGGACATACTAAGGACAGTTGTCCATGCAAGTTAGTGCTTGCGTTTTTATGTAGTCATGTTGTATGTATTTTATATACGTTGAGTATAAGAAAGTGAAACTCATGTACAGAGGTCCAAGAATTAGAAACAAAGTGTAAAGAGATTTGTAACTAACCTGCGTAAAACTCATGCGAGGCGTGCCAAGAGTTTCAGCCTCTGAGCAGATGATGACCCGCCAGGCTCCTGTGTATAAAAGAGAAAAATATTAATACATGTACAACATACACGTGAAACAAATTATAATAATAATCTAGTGCAATTAAATGATTTATTAAAAATGTAAGTTTGTACAACTTGAAACTTACGTTTGAAACACGCCCAACCGCATGATAGCTAGCATGTCGACACACGGATGTTTCCTTCACCAGCTCTTGCTATTTAAAATAAAATAAAAAATTAGTTTTTTACATGTATGTACATGACGTACAATCATATATATATTAATATCTCAAACATGTGAATTAAACTATTGTATATATATATTATTTAAATTTATTTAAAATTTACCTGAAAAGACCAATATCGGTGGCTCCAGCCCAAAAACATTCCCAAAGATCTCATCTATAGAAAAAAATCCTGTGAACCAGCAAAAATGATGTCTCGCTGCAAAGGTATATACGGCACCACATGATCCACAAAGGGTGTGGTGCACTAGAACTCGCGCGCCCACCAACATCACCGGATGCAACTGGGTGCTATGGCCGGGTGAGAGTGTCGGTGAGCTCCTCAATGCATGCAATGTATCAATCTCCACAACCTCCTTCACCGTAGGAGGGATAATCAAGGCAAAGTGGGGGTTTTGGGGCATGGGGATCCTAGGCGACCTACGCGTGCACTGCAGTCCAGCTCTCTCTGTGCAGAGCCACCTCCTCGACCAAAAAAGTCTGAAAAGTCAAAATAATTCGGGACCTCATTGAGCACGAACTCACAATATAATTTCTTCAAAAAATAAAGAGGAACCTCATTGTTGTTGCATGGTGGATAATCAAAAACCATCCACCATCGGTCCCAAAAATTGTTTTTGATTCTATCATCATGGCACCAATGGATTGGGAACCGTTTGCAAGTAACTGCAAGGGGGGCATTGGTTCTAGGGTCGGTAAATAATGCACAAATGAGGTCTTTTCCAATTTTTTTGTCTTTGACGGCCGCATGAGATAGTTTATCCGCATACCACCGCCTACAGTCACTTCTAAAGGTGTTCCATCTATGTATTTGGTTGGTTGCAGACTCGACTTCGCCAATCAATGTTTGCAATGTATTGGCTAAAGTCATGCGGGATGGATTTGTAGCATGATTTTGTCTTATAGTTTGAATTAGGTTCTCAATGACAATTTTATTTTCTTGGATTCTTCCAATGATATTATCTTGCGTTCCTGTTGGCTCAGTGGGGACAGAAGGAGCCACAGGGGGCGGATCTATGTTTGGAGGAGGGTTTTGAGGAATGTTCGGAGGGTTTTGAGGAATGTTCGGTGGGTTTTGAGGAATGTTTTGACGGTTTGCACGAGCCCGAGCTTGCCGACCAACTGATAAAACAATAAAATTGTATACATAAACAAACAATTCACAAAACCCATGAAAATGCCAAAAAAAACCTAAAATGCAAAAAAAAAAACCTAAAATGCAAAAAAATGATTACAATCGGGACTTACCTCCTCGCTTGGTGGCATGGTTGAATCTATCGCTATCCGTAAGTCCGATGAGCAATTTTGAGATAGTATTGAAAGTGCGAGTGAAAACGCTAGGAAAAGTCGCGGTTCGAAATGAAAAATGAGGAAAATAACGAGTCAACGCGGACTCAAGTAAATTTTGTCTCGTAGTTCGTTAAACTACATATGAGTGTAGATTTACATTTTATCATTACATATTCCATTTCTATCTACACTTATTATTTCACTTTACACATTATACATCTAACACAACCTACAAATCCTACATTGCATTTCCCACACCACGCATTTATAAATCCTACTCATCCTAAGCTCACCTAGTTTCACCATACATGCTACATTAGTTTCTACATGCTACATCCACCACCCTATGACACTTTAGTTCCTTGGTCCATACTTGATTTCCGAGGGTTTACCAATAAAATGGACCTTACACTCACCATGTGACATTCGTAGGCTATTGACATACACTTTAGGCTAAATCCTCACTCAATCTAATTTCATTTATTAGTGATAAACACTTTAGGATATATTACCACTTTCGTTAGTATTGTAGTGATATACACCTAGGTTACATCACCACTCCCCCTTTCATCTTGTAGTGGCATACGGTTTAGGATAAATTGTCACCTATTTCTATCATCATGTAGTGACATATGCTTTAGGATAAATCTTCACCTATTTTATCATTTTGTAGTTGTATACACCTTAGGATACATCGCCACACCCTTCATTCATCATGTAGTGATATACACTTAGTGCTAAATCATCATTCATCCTTTCATCTTATAGTGATATACGCTTAGTGCTAAATCATCACTCACATATTGAACAAGTCATGATATATTAATTGTCAATAGGGTTCAGACACATCCTTTCTACATGTCGCATCTTATTACAAGTACATATACACACTCATCACAATGTGCTAGACATAACAAAACACTACCTGACCATTTCCTAATGATGCACTCTAGTTTAAGGTTCATTCTGGACTACTGAGGGGGGAAAAAAATGAACCTCATTAGATACACTTCCATACACTGGGAAAATGTTTCTCATATCATTCCATCATGCATTTCATTCCATCCATACACAACATGTTGCATTTTCTTTGGGGAATTTACTCTTGCTTGCTACTGTTTTGCATGATCACTTTACTACACATGTTAAATTGATTTATTATGTGTCATTGTCTATATCATACAAACATACACATTCATGCCTTTTTCTAGTATGATTACGGATACATGAATCTTATATGTGGCATGGATGCTCACTCCTACCCTTCCTATAATGGTCACTTTGGGGCATCCACATTCATCTCATCTAGGTGCTACTATTACATTTTGTACTTATAATCTTATATAACTTGATCATACACACTTTGACATATTGGTTATTTATCTAACATGCTAAAAATTTTTCCATGTACACTTTGATTATTTTCAAGAATTATATGTCTCTATGAATCATTTATTGTTTGTTTCTACTTGTATTCCATTGTTTTCCATTATATGTGGGATTTTCCTGTTTTTGTGTGCACACTTGTTGTTATTTTTGAAGTCATGGTGGCCTATCATGTCTTTTGACATCGTGAGTGATGTCCCATGTTTGCAACCCACATTATGCAACTTACTCATTTCTTATGTGTTTACACTTTCTTTGTGTTTTGGTAGTTCTTACATTTTCTTTTATTTTACACTTATCTTATTACATGCATGTGTTTTCAGGACTAACACTTGTTTTTGCTATCCATCCTTATTTGTGTGCACCTTTGTTTCTACAAAGCACACCCTATTTTCCCTTGCAAGGTAGAGTTACGAGTCTAGATTGTGGTACGTCCTCTTTTGAGGTTGCATTCTCCTATCAACGACATTACATGCACCCCCAAAGAGGGGGCATAATTAGGGATTTACATAATAACATATTTTATAAATACACCTAATTAGTAGAGTATAGTTTTCCACACTTGGCATTGTGGGTTTACATACAACGAGTGGGTTCAAACCAGATCTATGAACCCTATACAAAACTGATTTAGAGGACATGACATCATTAACATTTCTAGGAATTAGTTATAGGCTTTGAGGTTACAGTGGGTGTGCGTCTCTACACTACTTCATCCAGTGACATTGGATCATCCAAAAATCCAAGACAATACAAAGATATCTTCACACACATTTCAATAGAAGTGATTCAAGGTTAGAGGACACAATGAATTTCCTCTGTACACTTCTTCAGATAGGGTGGCATGAGATCTCCTAAAATACTTATAGAAATTTTTGATATCCTTCTACACCCTTTCTCTTGACATGGATCGAGTTGCACATGTTACATTTACATTTCCTTTTACATATTTTACATTTCCATATTTTACACACGTGTATTTTACATAGCTTTTTTACACACATACATATTTGATTACTTGATCATTTTCTCCTTATAGGTCTAGTCCTATGAGAAACAAAAAGTAAAATTGGGAGTACGAACAAAAAAACTAATGACGACAAGGACAACAACAACATTGTATGAAGGCACATGCCTTACTAACCATCTAGTACACTCACACTATAGAATCTACACACACGTTCTACTCTAGGATCACTCTCATCACTTTTTCTATGCGTATTTTTCATCTATAGATTCCACCCTCCTCAATATTTTTATCATTCCACGCTTTTATCTAGGCCTTCTCGACATTTTCTAGTACACTCTACATGGACATTTATGTTAATGATATTTCCTCTCACCAACATAAATTTGGGGTAAAACTTAGTCACAAATTCATGCATTTTAGGAATTGTTTAGCCTTGAGTCTCATACTACTATTTTGAAGGTTCTTAAGTGAAAAAAGCTACTGCTAATTAATCACACCTTTTGATAATCTTGTTTAACTTCTTATTTCCTTATTCTCGCTAATTTTTACATACATGCCTAGTTGTTTTGGCACTTTCCCATAATTTTAGCCTAAACTAGGCACCGAGACCTAGACTAGGGTACTGCGATGTGCCACCATCCCACCGAGGCCACCCCGAGGTGTGGTGGTCCCACGTTGGGTGCCCCGATTCATTTTTTACTTTCCTACCTATTTTTGGGCTCTTTCTAGCTATTTTTATTCCTTATCTTTTTCCTAGTTGGCGATGTCGGTATTAATTACAAAATTAGAGCAAGATAACCCTATAAATATAAATTTATGATACCATAATGAGGGTCCTAGCATCACTTACTACTATCACTCCATCTAGATTCATATCCATTACATCACTTGCATCCACATAGTTTCATGCATCAAGGCTAGGAGAACTACATCAACACACACATCATATGGGGAGGGATTGTATTATATTCCATGCACACATATTATTAATTTTTCTACATTTAGTTATTTCTCAATGCTTCACAAAGTGATATTGACATATGAGCACCTAGGGTATGGCATGAAAACACACACAAAAAATACATTTCAGTTTGAAATGTAAAACAACACTCGAGTTTAATAAGCCTACTATTGTGGCAAATTGAAGTTAGTCGACTCATTAATCTTCATCTTTTATTTTTAGGGTTTTGATACTTCTCTTGTGTCTTATAGGTATTCAAATTCATCTTTCTATATTTGGCACAATTATCACTATTATTGAATCTAGTACAAAAAAATGAATATTACAGAGCATCTTCTAACCCAAAATAACCTACTTCTAAGCTTTTTTCAGAGACCAGGGCACCTATTCTACCATACTAGGGTGCTCTAGGGCACCCCAGTACCTTTACAGGTACTAAAGTCTTCTTAGATCTTCTAGATTCACTCTCTTGGGGGCGTTTGTGCATCCATTCTAGCTTTTGTATTTTCCTACCGGACATACGCAACACAATGTGATACTCATCGATAATCATCTAAGTCCATTCCTTACCTTCCTCTTATATATTAGGGTTTAATTTATACTAGTTTAATCATTTTAGTCAATTCATATTACTTTAGTGTATTTATTTACATTTTTATGTCCTCTTAGATTAGATTAAATACTATTACATTCCCCCATTTTTAGTCAGTTTTAGTTAATCACATTTAAACTCAAAATTCAAGGTTTAGAGCAATGAAAACTTAGTTTCCTTCAGGACCTTGTTATGAAAAAATTACAAAACCCCTGAATGGATTTACATTTGTATGGGGAATTCGTGTAATTTTGTAACATGGGATCATCTCTCAAGTTGTAGGACTTGTGTGCTTGAGATGATCCTACGAGAGAAAGTTGGTTCTTGCTCCTCAACTACCTGCTCCGATCTAGTCTAATGCTTTGGCAAGCTATCTTATCCTAATCTACCTTTCTAAGGGACTAGGGAGAGAGATTTCATGAAAAAAATCCTACACTAAAGTGGTGATACACCGAAAAGGTGGATATGAGAATAGTATCAAATGTGTGAAAAAACAAAAGCAAAGTGCATACTAGAAGTGGTGATAACAGTTCTCCAAAATCTAGCAAATATATTCACAACAATATTTCATACACAAACAATAATAATGAATCCCTACAATAGCATAAAATAGACACAATATATTTGTAATGAGGTTGAGACGCAAGAAAGAATGCAAACAAACACGACAGGAAGACACATCCACAAGCTTGTATCTATTACTTCATTAATATGCATAGTTCAATCTATTACAAAATAAGGGCTTGGATCACCATGCAAGGAGTTCACTATAAGGGTTTGTAGCACATTGGATTCACAAAATTTTTTTATAGAGTTTTGTGACTTTAAAAATAACTCCCCTTTATAATGAGCCTAACACTCCAATTTATGGAATTTTGAAAGGATAGAGAGAGATAGAGAAATGAAAATCCTGGAATATGCCTCTCCACCATTTGAAAGATGTCATAAATGGAGTGAAATGATGATATCTTTCATTGAAAATGCTCCCCATATTGTCCCATGTCTTTCAACATAGAAATAATGATGACTATGCCTCTTAATTGTAATCCAAAATACCAATTAAAACATTGTTGTGATCTTGGCCATGTTTTCTATAAAATCACCATCAATTCTTTATAGATTTATATATTTTTTTATTGTTGTCCATCGGGCTTGGAGCCACGATTCCAATAGTATAAATTTTGTGCAATTTTGTTCGGGAATGAAAATGTTATGGAAATCTAAGTGTGAGCAACTATTTTCGGTTTGCGAGATTATTTTCCTTTCACGGGTTGAGCATTTAATTATTTGGGGCTTGAGATATATTTATTATTTTCACCCACATACCTTCAATAAAAATGAGAAATAAAATTCCCATTGCATAGAGGTGTTGAGGCATTCTAATGATATAACATATGTCAATTTTGAGCCTTGGATCAAAAGTTATGCCCATTCGAAGTTTCACGTGAAAATCTATTGTTTTCCTTTGTTCCACGGATTTTCTAGTTTTTGCAACATTCCATGGATTTAGTTTTCTATGGCATTCCATGGATTTTTCCGCAGGATTTTTTTCTATGATTTCTTCTACAACATTTTATGCGGACTTTGTTCTGCGGCTTTTTCTACCATATTTTCCATGGCTTTTGTTTTGTGATGTTTTCTGCAGACTTTATTGTATAGCCTTTTATGTGGCTTTTTCGTAGACTTTGTTCTGCACTTTTTCTCGTGGCATTTTCCATGGACTTTGTTTTGTGGCTTTTTCTATGGATTTTTGGGTCTAAGCGTCTGGATGAACTTGTGCTTCCAGGAAAACCTTTTCTACTTTTTCCATAATATATTGCTTCCTTCACAAATTAGACTTGAAATTAGTATGAAAAACCTTGTACGACCCGCATTGGTTCCATTCTGCAACCCTCATACACGATCTTCATAAAAATAGGCCCTTTGACTTCATTTTTTTGGATTTTTTTGTAAATTTTACTAACTCCTTGGATTTTTCTTTTGACAAGGAATTTAGAGGAAAGCAAAGGGGTACCCAAAAATATGATTTTTTCCTTTCGCCATTTCTATTTGCTCCAGCTTCAAGTTATCAAATTTACCTAGGGGGTGAATTTTGGATAACAGCTTTTGGAACTTAATGGGTAACCTGTCTTCTAGGTGAAGAGATCGGTGCCTTGAAACACCGATTGGGCATGGAGTCTACTGTTAATCTTGAATCTGATTTAGATCCTGAAGACCTGCATCTTTGAGTCATTGAAACACTACTCCATGAACCTGGAATTTCTCTCCGTTGCTTGTACTCTCATATTTTATAAGAGAATCTTGAAGTCAAGGTTTGTGAGAGTAGAAAATTACCTGAAACTTGGAAGCTTTTCCCTCACTTGACTCTCTACAAATATGATCTATTGGAGTGTAAGGAAAACACTTGATCCTACCCTAATATTGATACTCTGCTGATTTAATTCTCATGTGGCTGCAAATTCTCTTCCAGGAGTGTGATGAACTGTATAGAAGCATACACTAGAAGTAATAAAACATGTGCACCAACACTTAGGGAAATTGAAACCTATTCTAACAACAACAACAATGTGCACCAACACTTGGAGGAATTGGAAATCCTAGACTAATATGTACAAGGGTGAGAAATTTTCCTTTTAGTAACAATGTTTGAGATAGATTCAATTGATTGGAATATATAATTCTTCTCCATCCAACGTATTCATTTGGAAGTCATTTCTACCTTTGAATTTAGTGATCATGTATGGACCACTCCTTATGGTATCGAACTTGGAATGCATACCTAGATTTGCACGATCAGCATCCCACTTGATACCAAGTTTCTTTCTGAAATGTCATGGATTTAGCTTTATTTTCAAATATCTTCTTGATCCTTTTCCATGGTTTGCACTTCATGTTATCTTTCTTATTCTAATTCCATCAGCTCTGCATACCTGATTTTCATAGGTCCAAACATAGCTAGTTCCAACTGTTTCATGAGTTCCAATGCTGGAAACTTAAGTGATATAGGAAGTACTACTTCCTTTCCATATACAAGCTTGTATGGAGAGCTACATGTAGACCTCTTAGGTGTGATTCTATCAGCCCATAGAGCTGACTTGAGATTTTTGTTCCAAGTTCTTTGATTCTCATCAAGAGTCCTCCTAATGATCCTCAATAAGTTTTTGTTTGTGGACTCTAGCTTGGCCATTACCCTGAGGGTAATAGTTTGATGAAGTATTGAGGTACACACCATTCTTGATAGCCAATTCATTATCTGATATGATAGTGGTAGGGAGACAAAACCTCGTGACTATCCCTTCATATAAATCAAAGATGTTGGATTCATTTTCCTCCTTGAGTGCCACTGCTTCAGTCCATTTAGTGAAATAATTTGTTGTCATAAGTATCCACTTGTGGCCTTGACTTGAATTTTGATTGATAACTCCAATGAAGTACAATCCCCATTTCATGAATGGATGATCTACTGAAATTAGACAAATGGAAAGCACTTCTTAACCTTCCTTTCCTTTAAAATAATACACATTTTTTGCATTTTTTATCCATGAGTAGCAATCACTAAACACCATAGGCCAATAGTAACCAGCCTTCATGATTTTGAGAGTTGTTACTCGTGGAGCAAAGTGGCCTCCTCCTTCCTCGTCATGGAACTCATGTAATATATTATCAACTTGACCTATTCCAATGCATCTCAATAGAATGCCATTAATTTCCTTCTTGAATAAATCACCATCAATAAGCACATATTAAATGGCATACAATCTGAAATATCTTCTCTTAGATTTTTTCCATTCTGGAGGACATAAACCTGTTTGGAAATAATGCACCATGTCTTGAGTCCAACATGGAATGAGTGCATCATTAGGTGGTTACTCTTGATCATTTTGAAGTAGTAGGATAGCCTCTTCTTCACCTTTTGACTTAGCTTGTGTCCGGAAGTGAGTTGCTCACACAATCCTTTATCACGAACCAACTTGGTCACTTTGATTTTAATATCATATTCCATTACGCAGTGATCCAACCTACTCTCTTCTCATTTTGATATTTGTTTAGGATAAATTCCTTGATGTCGAGTATGAGACACTAGCAGCTGAATATTATTGTTTGAGACCAAGTTTCTAAACTTCTTCATACTCCTAATAACAACAAAAATCCTTTTCAATGAAAGAATACTTTACTTCATAATCTTCTAGGATTTGATTGAAGACTTATATGGGTTGTTTCGAACCTTCTCTATTTAGTTGCACTTAGATAGTTGAGATTGTGTCGATCCCCCAAAGGAATACAACATGAAGTCCTTTGAAAACTCAGGTTGATACAAGTTGGAGCTTATGATATTACATGTTTGATAGCCTCAAAACTCCATTTTCCTTCTACTATCCATTTGAATGCAAGAGTCTTTTTCAACATCATGGTTAAAGGCTTTACAAGAGTGGAAAAATCAAGCACAAATCTATGAACAAATTTTATCCTTCCCAAGAAGCTTTAGAGAGATTTCTTTTGGTGTGGCAATGGAAGTGTTTGGATGGCTTCAACTCTTTCGGGATCAATTGTTAATCCTTCCTTTGAAACAATGTGGCCCAACAATTTTCCCTCATGTGCTAAGAATACACACTTTTTGGATTCAAAGACACTCTAAATCTCCTACATCTCTGAAATACTTTCGAGGTGAAAGAGATGGTCCGGTGCATTCTTTGAGAACACAGTGATATCATCTAGATATACTAGCACTATATTGTTTATTAATCCTTTGAACACCATATCCATAGCTCGTAAAATGTTACACCAGCATTTGATAGTCCAAATGGCATCTTCTAGTAACCATATGTCACTCATTTTGTAGTGAAGGTTGTATTGAACTGATCATATTCTTTCACCATTATCTAATTATAGCCTAAGTAACCATCTACCAATGAAAACCATAGTAAACCAACTACAACTTGTAGGATTTTCTTTATTGATGGAAGTGTATAATGATATTTGAGAGAATCTCTATTTAGATCATGAAATTCTACACACAATCTAATTTCTCAATTTCTCTTTCTTACCGGTACAAAGTTTGCAACACAACTTGAATGTTTGATAGGAAATATGATGCTAGCTTTAATTATCTTCTTCATAAGAGAGGTTCATGTGGGGATTCATCATCTTTGCTTATGTCGAAAGGCTTGGATTTTGGATCTAGCTAAATAATATGTTGTGCTAGCTTTGCATTGAAACCTCTTAAATCCTCATAAGTCCATGAAAAGACATTTGGTTATTCTTGGAAATGTTGAAAAATTCAGATTTCTCTTGTGGCGTACTTTTCCAATTTGTATGTTTTTCCTTCATCTACTAATATGGGCTCTAAATCTTCACCCTTTACCTAAATGTTTACCTTCTCCTTCTGGAATTGATCATTTAAGTTAAATATTGACTCCAAAGTTACAATACCTTTCGATAATTTGTTAGTCCTTAGCTGTACCACTTGGTCACCATTCTGCTACTCCAATTTGTCTTGATTTCTAGTAGAGAAATCAGCTTCTTCTTATAGAATGTTGACAATTTTCTGATCATTCTCAAAGACTTGCAAACTTGTGTTGTTATCTGGAACAGCTGGTCTTACAACGACTTTGATATGAGGTTGAGATCTCTCACTTTTGATACTTTCCACAACATTAAATGTTGCCCCAATCGTTACCATTTTATACACTACTTCATTCCTCTTTATTGGGATGGAATTGATGCTAAAAGCTTTAAAATATTCAATGAGATCCCATACTTGGTTCTTGTAGTTCTTCAATAGATCATTCTTAGCAACATTTTGTCCTTTAACTTGGTTCACAATTAGCTCACTATTACCAAATACTTGCAAAATGTTTATGCCTCTTTTCCTTGCCCAATGAAGTCCATGGATCAAGGCTTCATACTCATGGTATTGTTTGAGAAAGAAAACTAGAAATGAAAAGTTGAGTAATATTTTATACCTTGTGGTGAAACAAACATGGCTCCTCTCATCTGGAGCCTTGTTTACTCCTTAAGCCATAAAAGAATAACTACCATACTTCATTATCATCTTTTTGATATGGCTTGGTAATGCTAGGAGAGGTTTATTCTCTTCATGAAAATAATAGACTCCTAATTCGGATTCTTACATTTATTTGTAAGGGTTAAAAGAATGTCTCTTGTATGCCCATTCATCAAGAGTCAAGTACGAAATGAATGTAAATTTTGTATTTACCTCATAGGTGCTTGCATAATCGTCTTGATCAAATGCTAAATAATTCACATTGATTGGACTTGGTGCATGAGGCTCAATGTGAAATTTCGCAATAGGCTCATATTTGATTATGGAGTTAGCTCCATGTCTTGTTCTAAATAACATGTATGACCAATCAGGTAAAAAAATAGCATCCAATTTTATCGGTGAAGTTTCTTGACAAACACAATGCAAAGAGTGGTGGCAAATCTATAATCGATACATCTTATAACATTGTTACATTAGGATAGGCATGCAATGTGAGGCTCAAATATTTGATTCCTCCAAGTTGTTACCTTTTTCCCAACCAATTATACCACCCCTTTAGAGATGACTTGATATTGAAATCCCAATTGATCATTTATTTAATTTAGCATGACAGATTTGTTTGCTTCTGATCAATCATTCAATTATGCACCAATTTATCTCGCGATGATCAATTAGATATAGAAGGGTGGGGGCTTAAAATTTTTACCTTAGTGGCTTCCTTAATTTCCTCCTTGCTGAGATGCATTAGTAAGCACCTTTTTTTGATGATTAGGTGACTGATTTGATGTTGACCAATTTTCCATAGTAGCACTGTGTAATAGGTCTCTTTGTCTTGGAATAGCTAATGACTCCCACATTGATATGTTTACATTCATTTTATTCATTTTCTCAATGATGTTGAATGGAGATGAGATATCTCTCTACTTCCCTTTGACCTACACATTCTTCTCTTGCACATGGGCTGTTATGACCAACACTTGGGTTGGTCTAGAAGGTGGCTTGGGTTGACCCTACACATTGGGAGCTGCACTTTGATTACCAATACCTTGTTGAGTGATAGAGGGATTTGGATCATTTGAATTTGATGAATGTCCTTCCCCAATATTCCTCTTCTCGGACAAAGTGTATTGGCTTCTACACTTTGAGAAGGGGCTTGATTAATTTCACATAAATATTTAGCCTACCAATTGACAAGTGTGGTCTCATTTAGATGTGCCTCTTGTGTAGCATCATTGTTGATTTCCTTCTTGGATTGTCTCTTTTTCAACACCTATTTTTGTCACCATAAGATATTGATTCAAATCACCATTGAAGCACATTGAATGGTTATGAGGCAATTGCATGGGAAAAACCAATCATATTCTTGAGCCATGTTATTTTTTACTGGTACAAGGCTTTGGATGTGGATGCAACATTAGGATTATAAGGCTGAAATGGCCTATTAGTAGGAGGTTTGACTTGGTTCTAATTTGTAGTTTGAATTGGTGGCTTATTAGGCTGATATGGAGGTCTATTGGGTTGATTTTGAGGCTAATATGATCTGAAATTTTGAGCTTGTTGCCTCTTAAGTGTTACCAATGTATTGCCCAAGTTCTATAGCTATTTCATGACTTCTTGGAGCTCACTTGAGGTACTAGAAGATGAGGTGGAAGCTTCAGTCAAACTCTAATTTCTTAGAGCAAGAATAAGAGCTAATGTAGGTGTTTGACAAGTGTTTGGGGCTCCAAATTTTGGATAGAGATGAATAGGTGGCCTAGGTGCAAGTTTTCCAACTTGAATTAAGCAATTTTTAGCTCTAATAGAAATGTTATAGGTTGTGGGTAAAGTTATACCTCCCATAGATTGTATCATTATGGAAATATTATAATTTAAAGCTTTGAGGAAGTATAGAAAATAACCTGCGACTACTAGTCTCACAGCTAATAGAATCCTATCCCACATCCTCTAGAATCTGAAGTTGAAGTTAGTCAACTATTCATTAGGAGCCCTCTTGATTTCTACCTATGAAGTTGACATAGGGATTTGGTTGCACCATTTTGATTAGTAGTAGAACTCTAGTTTATTGAATAAAAACCTTCCATGTGGAGGTGCTTATAAGGTTCTATACGGTGGTGATGGAGATGTTTGAGCTCTTCTTCCCTTTTTTTCTCTATATGGGGTTAAGTGTAGGTAGGTAAATAGTGCCTCTTCTCTATTTCTTGACCTTGTTTGGGTTCTTCTCATGAATCTGCCAAGTTTGGACTAATGGAACCAATGGATTATGCCCTTTTTGGAGCTTCTAGATGTGAAATTTCAAATCTTCTCACAAGTTGGAGACTTACAAAAGTTCACATCAATCTTGCTACAATTAAAATAAGGACTTCTTCTCTATCCCACCAGTGTGTTTGAAAATGTTATCACAAAATTATATCACCCCCGAATGGATTTATATTTGAATGGGGCATTTAGTGTAATTTTTGTAACATTGGATCATCTCTCAAGCTGTGGGACTTGTGTGCTTGAGATGATCCTCCAGAGAAAGCTGGTTCTTTCTCCTAAACTACTTGACATAATCTACTCTAATGCAGGAAAACTATCTAATCCTAATTTAACTTTCCAAGGGAATAGGAGAGAGAGAATGCATGAAAATAAATTCTACACTAAAGCAGTGATAGACCCAAAAGGAGGGTATTAGAATAGTATCAAATGTGTGAAAAAAATATAGCAAAGTACATACTAGAATGGGTGATAATAGTTCTCCACAATCTAACAACTATATTCGTAACAATATTTCATGCGCACAAAATGATAATGAATCCATGCAACAACATAAAATAGACATAATATAATTGTAATGAGGTTGGAGAGGAAATAAGAATGCAAATAAACACAACATGGGAAGACACATCCACAAACATGTATCTATTGCTTCATTGATATGCACATTTCAATCTATTACAAAATAAGGGCCTGGATCACCATGCAAGGAGTCCACTACAAGGGCTTATAGCACACTGCGGCTTCACAAAACCAATTTTACAAAGTTTCCCTACCTTAAAAATAACTCCCCCTTTACAATGAGCCCAACACTCCAATTTATAGAATTCTGAGAGGAGAGAGAGAGAGAGAGAGAGAGAGAGAGAGAGAGAGAGAGAGAGAGAGAGAGAGAGAGAGAGAGAAATGAAAATCCAAAAATATTCCTCTCCACCACATGCAAGATGTCATAAATGGATTGAAATGATGGTATTTTTCTTGAAAAACACTCACCATTTTATCCCATGTGCAGCGAGAGAAAAAATGATGACCATGCCTATTAATTGCACTCCTAATTACAAATTAAAACATTGTTCTAATCCTAGAAAATTTTTCCTATAAAATCACCATCAATTCTTTATCAATTTACATATTTCTTGATTTTTGTGCATCATTCTTGAATCCACAATTCCAACGTTACCAATTGTATGTGATTTCATTGAGGAATGCAAAAGTTATGGCTTTCTGAATGTGATTAGCTATTTTGGGTTTGCAGAGAGATTTCTTGAATTTCATGGGGCTTGAGCATTTAATTTTTTTGGAGCTTGAGATATTTATTTTATTTCTAGCCATGTAACTTCAATAAAAATGAGAAATAAAATTCCCATTGCATAGAGGGAATTGAGGTCTTTCCAATGATATTAAATTTGTCAATTTTTTAGCATTGGATCAAAAGTATTACCCGTTCGAAGTTACATGTGAAAAACTATCATTTTCCTTTTTTCCATGGATTTCCCAAATTTTGACAACATTCTCTGATTTGGTTTTCTACGGCATTCCATGGATTTTTCTATTGGCTTTTGTTCTATGGATTTTCTATGGCATTTTCCCACGGACTTTATTCTATGGCATTTACGCGGCTTTTGTTCTACGGTTTTTTCCATGGAACTTTGTTCTACAACCTTTCTGCAGCTTTTTCCGTGGAATTTATTCTATGGATTTTTCTGAAATTTTCCACGGACTTCATTCTGCAGACTTTTTCTCGGATTTTTTAGTCCAATTGTCTGCGCATGATGTTGTGCTACTTAGGACAATTTTTTTACTTTTCTGCAATACATTACTTCCTTCGCAAATCAGACCCAAAATTGATACGATGAACCTTGGTACAACCCGCATTGGTTCCATCCACAACCCTATACCTGAGTTGCACTAAAATAGGCCCTTTGACTTCATTTTTTTGGATTTTTTGTAAATTTTTACTAACTCCTTGGATTTTTCTTTTAACATGGAAGTTAGAGGAAAGCAAAGGGCATACCCAAAAATCTTATTTTTTGCCTTTCGCCATTTCTTTTTTCTCTAACTTCAAGTTATAAAATTTACCCTGGGGTTGAATTTTGGATAACAGACCTAATTGTATGTTTTTATATAGCACGAGAAAATTATTTCTCTTATAGAATAAATCAAAATCCATCGAAAGACATGATTCTCATACTCTAGATCTATCACAAACTACTTCCTTAGTTCTATTTTACCTTTTTGTGAAAAGTGATTGAGATAAATTCCTTCCATTATTAAATTTTAGTATCGAGTATAAACATAGACTAGGTATAAGTAAAACCCTCACTGCTGAATTCTAAGGCTATAGGTTATAATCAGTGCATGAAATCTACTCTAAAATTTATCTACTATTTAGAAATAATGAATCTAAACCACAACCTTGATTAACATGTCATTATAGTTCTTTTACCAACTTGTCACACCATGCAACAATCGAAATTGCTCTTACCGGTGCTAAAAGGTTCTCTTATTGATTCCACAAACTAAATTGCTCACATGTAAATTTCCTTGAATGGATTTTAATCTTTATAACATGTATCAATCTTTTAATAATAACTCATATCACAACTAATGTTAAATGCACAAATTCTACAGGAAGAAATGTCTAAGACATTTCCTTCACTCATAGTTTTAATTGTAATACAAGTTTTATTCCTCGTGGAATAAGATTTGAATGTAAATAATTAACACCAAATAAAACCCCACACACACAATTACCTCATAATAATAATATCATGAATGATATCATTAATACTAAGAAGAGAAAACACTTCACAAGACCATTCATAGATGCTCTTAAAACAGAGTATCATATCAAAACTGCACATTCATAGAAATTTTATATTTTTCATTTTTCACCTTCCTTCCTTAGAGCCTATTCCCTTGAGGAATGATCCATAAATAATTTTTTCCTAAATTTATCCTCGCTCCCTCCTATTTCTTTATCCTAATTATCTTTTTATGACCTTTCATATTCCCTTTCTCGCAGAATGAAGTATTTTAACATTTAAAAATCATTTACGACTCACATCTCAACCTAGGATGATGACCAAAGATTAGAAATCTAATTCCACACTCTTACACTTATTACAATCACCTTGTCACTCCATGAAAAACAATTTCTTCATTTCAATTATTTACAATTTTAAATCTCATTATGGAGTGAAAAACAACATATGGAGATAATTTAAATTTAAACCCTTCTCACCTCCTTGAAATGACTCACCTACACTCATTAAGGACTTTAACACATGACAATAACTCAAAAATCATGACTAGGAGGTGGATTAAAAACATGATTATTCTCAAGCCATGATGTTCATGCATCAGGTCATATTCTCTTTACAAGTTCAAGAGAATTTGAAGATCATCCATCGACATATAGGAGATAAAAAGATAAGGTTAGCAAACACTTTTGAGACACAACAAAATCAGTTTGTAAGTATTTGCACGGAGTCACACGTGCCTAGAAGAGGTCCCTCGAGCCTAGGTGACCTAGTCCTATCCCAAGCACCCTAGTCTTTCCTTAATAGACAACTCCAAAATGTTATAGAGGTAATTGCAAAACTATCCTCCTAATGTTTATTAGTTTTACATTCCAGAGACCTTCAAGATGAAATGCAAAACCATCTATGTATTCTTCCCTCTAGCTTGCACTTAGGGTTTCATTTTCATCTATCTTATTGCTTGTTCATATATGTATTTTAGCATTTATTTATCATACGTGACTCTGAAATTAGGATTTCAAAAATACCATATTTGTTAAATCACCGCATTAAACAATATTTCTACCCTTAGGAAGGAAAAAATAGTGTAATGAAATTCCACCCACTCCATTAAGGAACACGAAGGGATGAGTAAAAATAAATCTAAAGGTAGTCCATAAATGAAGTGTGAAATAGGTCCGACAAGAAGGTTCTCAAGAGCTAAAGGTGAAGCCACTCAATTAAAACCATCGAGTATGGGAATGGATCATTTTCTTAAATAATGTCCATATTAAAAGGAAACATGATAACCCCCATAATGATAGTGATATGATCCATAAGAAGAGATTGATCAATAATGATCTCTAAATTAGTAGAATGATATATATCCTAGAAGGGGAACCCAACTCAATCGAGATTTATGAATCCTCCAAAGTACAATTATGTGAAGGATAGGTAAGAGATACTCCATGTATGCAACACAATTCACCTATATAAAGATACATCTAAGGTCTAGAAGATACTCATCCCAAAAAGGTTGCTCGATGAATAAAAGAGCAATGTCTAATGATCATCACTCACAGAAGTAAGAGGAGAAAATAATGCAATATAGATATGAGGATGGGAACATGACTTCCTGATGCTCGATGGATCAAGAGGGGTTTCAAAATTCTCTAAAGGATGACTAATAGAGAGGTGATGTATCCTCATCAATAATCTAATCATAAGAGCTAGAAGAAAAACCTCATCATCATTAGAAATGTGAACTAGCGTATCAGTGTAAGATGAAATATCATCACATTGAAGTAGTTGAAGAAGGAATATGTTGCATGGTGATGTTTGTATCCTGAGAATATCATCCAAGTCTGAGTCAAAGAAATCAATGTCATGTTACGGAGGATTGTATGAACCTTGTGAAGAAGTAATACCGACATCTCATGCGGAAGTAGCGAGGTGATGGAAGGATATTTAATATATAATAAAGGGAGTCTAAAGATGCTCATGAAGGGGAAAACCTAATATTTGAAATAACATGCAAGGTGGGTGACAAGTTAACCAATTAGTCTTGTGGATGAGAGTTACTGGTAACTCTGAAGGGAGAAATACTAATTTCAAGGATCATTAATAGAATTATAGGTCGGTGGCCATTCATTATAAATGTAAAATCAATGTCCTCCATGGATGTAACATCATCAGAAGAGCCACACTAGATGAAGGAGGATAAAAATATCCATATTTATTCTATATGAAAGTCAAAGCTCACGGTGCAACTTACCGAACTCCACATAACATTAAAAGTTCTCAGGTATAGTATGAAAAAGAATTCCATATGTCATGTCATTCTTATTCAGCTAATTATTATGATGAATGTGGTCAATGGGTTCAGGTGCAATCCCAAGAAGATGGGGTAACAAATGGTGCATAATTCAATGGTCAAGTATTTCATTCTTCAATTACACGTAGTTGTTTAGACCTAATTAGACCAAAGATGGATGAAATTCATTGTCAATGACAAGAGAAACCTCTAAGGAACACTAGTTTAAACCCCCATGTTTATAGCACTTTATAAATAATTTGTGTATGTTACAATCGGGTGCATTCGTGTGGTGTGAAATGTTTGGTCACTCGGTTTACAATTATCACAATAACACGTAATTGTGGAGACCACTATATGTTTCGACACATGCGACTCAAGTAAAACCATACCAATAAAAATAAAGGAAGAAACAAAAGGAGGGAAAAAAAATAAGGTCCTAAGTGAGAAAGAGAATCTTATGTCACTTTAGAATAAGAGAATCCTTTTCCGCAAGGTTGTGATAGTGACACTCAATAACCCACAAACAAAAGGATCAAGAGTTCGATTACAATGCAAGAGTGAATAAAAATAATTTGAAAGGCATTTAGAAGGAAAGACAAGTACAAGGAATATATACAAGAACTAAAAATTCCAGCAAGTGATTAGTAGAAAAATCTTATAATAACACTAAAAACATACTTTTACAATGCCCTATTAATCTAATTTTAAATATTGAAAATAGACATCAAAAATGATAAAAGTAGACGATAAATTACAACTAATCTAATTTTAATTAAGGCCTAAATTATAATCATATGGCTTATTACAAAAATTTAAGGCCTAAATAATTAATTAACCACGTTTTTAAATTAAAGAGCTCTAAAAATCTAATTCAGATGCTTTTAAAAGGTAATGCTCCTTATTGAGTAGTTATTAGAGCAACCACCTTTTAAAATTATTAGACCCTAATATTAATCTTAAGGCATTTTAATTAATTATAAACCACCTTTCATAAGATATTAGATCCTAGTTTAAATGAAGTAAACCAAGACCTACCTTAAACTAACCCTTTAAATAAACCACAACCCCACTTTTTAATATTAAATACCACTTAATAAAATTAACTTTGATTTGAATACAAGAAAGAAAAAGAGAGTATGAAGGGAGAGTTTAAAATGGGTGAGATGAAGGGAGGTCGGCGGTAAGGCCAGTGCAGTGCGGAAGGTGGATTACCCACGTGAAGCGGTTTAGGTGGAATTTTGGGTGGCTCGAGGAAGAGCCAAATCAACGAGATAAGCATGACAAAGCCCATAACGACAGAAGAGGTGAACCATCACACAACCAACGTAGGCATGGGGTTGATGGAGGATCCAGGATGGGATGACAAGCGTAAAGACGACGCAGAATGTTAATATGCATCTCTGACGCAGCAAACCCCAATGCATATACAATCAGAGAGCAAGGAATAAATGAACCGATGATTGTAAGAATGGAAACCCCCAAAGCAACAACGTGACCATGCACAGAGAAGTGCAACACAAATCAACCAAGGCGAGAAAAAATGAGATAAGGTGCTCAGATACACAAATCGACAGCAAGAAGGAGACACCCAACCCATGGGCAATGCAAAATGACACGAACACAAATAATGTAAGAAACCAAAGCATTGAAAGAAACCTTAAACTTGATGCTTAAGCGGCTCGACCCACGAACAGTGAAAAAAACATCAACTCGAGGAAGCAAGGAAGAGACTTGAAGCGGCTCAAATGCAAGCAAGAAACAAGAATGTAAAACTCGAGAGAGTTGAGAATGGCCCAAACAAGAAAAATACAGCGTCATAAGGTAAGTCCAAAGAAAAATGACTAGAGGGAAAGGAAAAATGAGACAAGAAAACCGTAGGTGACGATTTCGGCACAGATCAAAGGCCTAACATGTAATTCAAAGAAGCTCGACACAGCTTAAGGCAAAAAACGAGAACATACAATGAAAACAACCCATATCGATGCAAGATCCGAATCGCCATCATGAGCTGGCTGACTCAATGCAACGAGCTGAGCTAGGAGGAGCTCACCAAGATAGACAGGCTCGGTCTCAAGGATCGAGTTGGTTTTGAAAGGAGATATGGAGCAAGGAGGGATGACATAAAATAACAAGGTGGATGCTTGGAAGGTCCCAATATAAAATGTTCAAAAACATTCTACTTTTGATGAAAATAATAAAACTCAACAAATAGAACCTAACTCCATGTAAAGATGTTCCTCAAAAGTTACCTCGAGCTAGCTAAACCTTGGGAGAAACCCTAAACAACTGTGCATGCATGAAAACCCAAACGACACCCTCCAAACATGAAACCCTTAAAAATATTAGCAAAAGTAATAAATAATCAATTAACTCTCTCTGAATCTATAAGGATCAAAACAGAGTGTATTTAACAACAAGAAGTTTACGAGTACATGGTTACCAAAAATGAAGCTTTTATACCATGGGAGACAGAGCTCCAAGATCTCATGGAATGGTGTGTACAACGACTAAGTTTCACTTGAATGATATCATAGATTTACTCCAAGTAATCACTAGGAAATACATGACCTCAAGGAAATGTGAGTCTAGCATGTTTTTCAATACTGTCCAAAACTTGCACAAGGAGAGAAAAAACATGAAATGAAGAGTAATTAGCAACTAGCATGGTGATTATCACGATTACTAAGGCCAGAGTAATATTGAGCTCCGAGAACCTAATTGAATCACATAAACATCGAGATTGTTGCACTCAACACTATCAAATATGTGAATGCTCCAAGAATTAGTAAGAGATTAAGAAAAATAAAAAAGAGTGCATATAAGGAAAAACAATCTTCTCATTCTCATAGATTAAAAAAGGGGTACATATATGAGTGTTATGTAACTCCCATGCATGGAGTCGTCATATCTCCACAGGAAGAAAGGATTTACGTTACTATAATAGGAAAGTAACTCCTATAAGATGCACACTAATACATATGATAGATTATGTGATCTATGATCTCACCCAAGTGATATGACTCAACATGGGTGAGGGAATTTCACATAACAAAATAATTAGAGGGGATTAATAACCCTCACACAAAAAACACTAGGTCAAGAACAAGACCTAGAATGACCAATTCACCACATGACTTACTCAAATGAACTAGAAAACACCTTTCGGATATACTAACACCTTGAAAACCTTTCTATATATGTTGGACCTCATGAAAACCTCTAAACAACTTTGTAATTACATACCAAGAACATACTATCTTGAATATGCACCAAGAACATGTTATTCCAACAATCCAACAAACTAACTACACCTAAAATTCACTTGAAGAAACCAATACTAGACACTACCAATCAACCTTCATCATATATGATGAATAACACCTCGTGGAGACACATATGCCAACTTGACACCCTTTTCCATCAATGACACTTGACATCAATGAAGATAACAAGGAACAATTTCCAACCATCTCCCCCTTTATCATCGATGGCAATAATCTTAAGAAACATTGATCAAAGCTATATACACAAGCTCCTACAAAAATATCAATTCATGTTTTTGAGCATGCCCTCCCCTTTACATATAATGAAAAACTCTACATGATAACATGACATGAAATAAAATGACAACAATACATAAAAATTTCTTTTTCCTTATTGGCATGTGCTCACAATCTTGACTTCAACACTTGCTGATGACCCATGGACCTAACTTTAAATCATTCACACAAATCCCCAAAAGAAATATCATACTTCATATTGGCCTTCATACTAACTTGGAGAAATTGTTTTGGACATATTCTTGACACTACTCGCTTTCATGTACCTTCCTGTTCCTTGACGACTCACATGTTGTCTTGGCTTCTTCGAGTTTAAATTGGATACCTATAACCCTTTCACCATTATCCTAACTAATCCATGCATCATCTGTTAGGAACTAAGAGATAAAATATGCGGAATAATCCCTCACAGAATCGCAATAGTAGAAACTAATATGCAGAAATTATTACAGATCTGAAATAAAAGTGCAGAATAAATAACACAACACAGAGAGACAAGATTTAACGTGGTTCACCCAATTTGGGCTACGTCCACCAAGAATCACTTGCTCAAATTTTATTACAAGCCTCCACTCTCTCAATACAATACCCAGATCCGTTTGGAGCTATGCTCAACAAACTCTATAGAATTCACACCCGAATTCAAAACACATCTGCAATACATTTGCTTGTCTATCTATCATATGCATAAGACCATATAAATAGACAATTGCTTAAGTAGTTTTACAAAACCATGGGTATCAAACAATGGGCAAAAACAAAACCATCCCATAAACCTATGGGTAGCCAAAGAGGCGGTTTTACAAAACAATGAGTACTTGAAAACCATAGGTCCAAAATAGCCCATAATGGTTACCCATTAGCCATGGGTTAATAAACCACCCATGAAAATTTGCTTGAGGGCTTCACCCCCCGAACCCCCTAACCAGCTCACGTGGCGGCGGACCTCCATAAAAATACCTGAGTGTAACACATAGAAGGTGTACCACATTCTAACATGCAAATAGGCTCCATAAACATAACATCATCATAGACCAAATTTGTTGTTCATTAGCTATCTCAGATCCCCCAGCTTTAAATCTCCTCCTTTTGCATTCCTTTAATTAAATTATGCATATAAGCACAACCCCTTTCCTAAAGCACTTTCTCTAAAGTTCACCTATTCTTATCATACTATTAACTTATCCACAAATTATACTTTACCTTGACACAACTAGTTTCATATTTCTTATATAAATCATAGATCAAATTCAAAGGTACCCTTTGTTTTGTTTCTCTACCTCCTTCTCAACAACTTTGATGACCGTAGTGTGATTATTAAACACTACACCCATACTCAAACCATTTCCCCCTAAATGAGACATCCCTCTCGGATAAAAGAAAAATTTGACAACCATCACTTGCACATATACCATATGTAATGACATAGACTGAAAAATGCAAGAATTCCTTCAAACACTCACCTGCAACATCATATGCTTCTTTGAGACAATAAAATATAGGTCATGTTTAGAGTAATATAAATATCAAACTTATACGAGTCACTTAATCATACCTTTCACCATATGTTATAGCCTCTTATGATTGTGCACATCCCGCTTGGTTGAACTCATCTCCTTGCATACTTATCTTGTGCCTATAATATTTATATATTTTATTCATCTGTGATACTCATTCCCTCAATCATTTGATTGTAATATAGATTCATAAAAACTATGAGAGACTTCTTCTATATAGTTCATCATGCACCATGAAACCTACATGATAGTATTTTTAGTTATTCTCCACCATCTTTTAATCCAAACATGGAGTGAACAAGAGAAAAAAATTCATCAAGACATGCGACATACTTATACATGTCTTCTAAGCCCTCATCAATATCCAAAATTTCACCTCACATATTTTGATCCTTCCATGATGCATGTGTGCATGCGTGCGCATACACACACACACCCATAAATAGTTCCATCCTTCATATTTGCATATACAATATATTCACATATTATCAACGTATTTTCCAAACTATCTTAATATCAACATAAATCACCCATGATTGTAATAGAGCATTAAACACAACTTGAAGCTCAAAGTTACTATACGACCTTTTGGGAATCTTAAAGATATTTTCATGCCTTGATAGACTAGGCCAACTTCATAAAATTCTTAAAATAAACCAATCAATTCTCTTACTTTTTTTTCATGATTACAATACTTGAAATAATAAATTTAATTGCAATTCTATTATTAAATCTTCATGATTACAATAGATCCTCTATCTTGAATATTTCTTCAAAGATACTACCGAGAAAAAAATTATTCATAGCTTGAATAACATACTTGGATGTGAGATATTTCTTTAGTTATATACCTTGAACCTTTCTTGAATAATCAAACCATCTCTTTGACATCTTTATCTTGAGATTTATTCTTTGTCAATGCCTCCCCTTTAACTAATTGATCTATTTGAAACTATTGTTGCTTCTTCTTGTTCTTGTCTATAGACCCGTGTTCACATTGTTTGATAGAAATTGTAATCATAGAGATGAATCACATACCTTAGATGATAGAATGATGGACCTTTATCTTAATTCTCTATTATGAAATCCATGCCCTTATTAGATTGCAACAAGTTATAAATGATACCAAACTATGTAGTATCAAAATCTTTAACACATCTATGTCTAACAAACTCTTTGAGGATAAAATTTGTGGTATGGTTGTTTACAACCAAGGATATGTCTAACAAACTCTTTGGGACAGTGACAGTGACATGTACAAAGGGGATGGCATTTCCCTACTTACTTTTGGTCCTACCTTGAAACATAGGGTGAGAGGACCCAATAGGTAACTTGAATGCAGAGGGGGAGATGGAGTCTTTGTTCCTCAACATTTATAAATATGGGGGATTATATGACAACAAATCTTTTTAAAACACAACATTCAACACTCACTTAGAAAATATGCCATTCTAGAAAATAAAGAACAATTTATCAAGTAATCATTGTTTCATCAAAGGAAGATTTGCATTCATTGATACTCAATAAGTGCAAAGTTCCACACAATCTCTAAAATACCCAACACAAAGGCTCATGAAAGTATTCTAGTAAAGTGTTTATTGCTTTTGATCTCATACACCTAAGATTCACTCAAAGGCTTACAAAAATCCATCAACAAAATGATTACAGTAAGGATTTTATAATTGTACCCAATATTGTAAAGTAAATGCTCACAACACAATATTGAATAAATGACCAAAGATCAACCATTAAGGACATATCTAGTGTAATTCAGAGAAACAATAAACACAAAATTGCATCAAAAAATATAAACTCATTAATCAAATGCTCAACATATATAACCCAAAATACATAAGCTAAGCTCATAAGAAGACATATTTCATTAATATCTTTCAAAATCTTGAAAGGAAACATAAAATAAATGATCTCAATGCCTGTTAATGGTTGTACATTAACCATCTTAACAAAAGAACTTGAAAAATGAAAACTTATATTGTATTTCATCAAAGAAATTTTGTAGTATTACAGTAAGATATCTCAAATTTTTTCAATAGTAGAAAAACTAACCCCCTTTTTGTATGAGGACATGCCCTCATACTTATACAATTTTGGAAAATTCCTTTGATTCAATTTTCCCCCAAAAATTTAGAAAAATATCCTACTCACTTTCTTATAATGAAGGATTTTCAACTAAAGTGGAATATTCTTTTCCCAAATAAAATATTTGATTTTTTGTTAGTACCTTGGGATTGGTCCCACTCTTTTTTTATGTGGGAAAAACCAACTTGATTGATATACTTATATATGTGTAATTTAGTTTATCCATCTTGTCGGGATGACCAAAGTACCCTGTCACCCTTTCTCACCTTTTGATGTCACCCTTCACATTAATTTGATTTTATTTTCTTGTGAAGGTTATACCTTTATGAAGTGAGTAATTTATTGAAAAATTATTTTGGAATTAATGCTCTAATTCATGCCAATATTTTAATCAATTAAATGGAGTGCCATTTCACCATCTTTTATCTTTCCTTCCCTTAATTCAATTCGTGCTTCATATCCATCCAAATCCTAAAATAAATTACATATTGATGGCTCACACAACTTTTTCTAGCATTTTTTCCCTATAAATTTTCCATTCATTAGCCACAGACTTGCATACTTTCTACAAAATTGCTTGTGAATTTTTCTATTGAAGTATCCTCAATATTTATGTGTTTTGAAAAATGGCTAACGTGGAGTTTGAAGGAATTTTGCAAAATTTATCTTCATAAAGTGCTCCATTCTATTTTTTCACTTTCAGGTCAGATGAGAACTTCATCTAGATGTTATTCTCAATTGAAGAATGAGAAGATACTGAAGGTCCACTAACTCCCAACATTATTAAGGTGGCCTTGATGAGAAAGCTCATGAAGGTGACCTTATTTTTCTCATCATTCCAAATCATGCTCCACCACTTTCTTTACCCAAAAGATGCTCAAGTTCCTAATCAGTTGAAGTCATTTTGGCTTTATTATAGACCAACCATTGGTTCTAACATTTCTAATGTTTTCTCTCTCACTTTTCTTTATGATGAATTAATAGAGAAAATAAATTCCATTTTTTATTCCGTGTCATCTAGTCATCTAATTTTGATTCTTTAAAAGATGCATCAATCCCATTCCACTCTAAAGAACCAATTCATCCCTCTCAACCATCTTCATCTAGAGGGCTTAGTCTATTGGAATGGGTCTCTATTTTTTCAGAAAAACAAAATTGATTAGTCTTTTAGAGAACCGAAAAACAAGCATGGAAGAACTTTTGATTTGGGCATGTCCCATGACTTGGCTAGAAGAATTCAATTTGTATATCAAGCTCATAGTCATGCAACATTTGAATCTAGGAAAAAGGAATTATTATTTCTCTGTGTTCCTATTTTTGATGAGGAAGTTATAGTTATCAATAATCACTTGTTAACTATACAACTCTTTTTGTAAAATGTATATCTATGTATGAATGTAAATTTTCAAGGGAAGGGGCCCCTATAGAACCCCATTTTGACCTTTTTTTGTAAATATAATTCAATACATATTTTTTATGGATTTTTATATATGTATGGATTTGATTCCAACTAATTCACTACCAAGTTCTTTGAATTTACATTCTAACATTTCATGCTTAATAGAACACAAAATTTGGAAATTACAAAATTTGGAAAGTAAAAAATTTGAAAAATACAAAATAAGAAGTAATTTGATGAAGTAGAGAAAGTTAAGAAAATCCTATATGTGATCAAGCTCAGTGTTATCAACTTCAAGTTCAATGACATCATCCTCTTCTTCTACTTTTTTTTTCTTTCTCTATGCATCAAACCTATGGAATATTTGGATAATGTATTCTTCATCAAGTCTAACATGGAACATGAATATCAAGTATTTTGTTCTTTTAATGTTTTCAAACTCTCATGTATTACCCTTCACTCTTTTTTTCACCATTTTTGACAACTTGGCTATTTGTTTCTCAAAACTAACAAATTTTGGATAGTATCATAGTTGAAAATTGAGCAAAATTTAGGTTCTCCATTAATGTTTTGATCAAAGGATTGTATTAATTTTTATGCACCCAAATCTCCATAAGTGATCTTATCTTGTGTTGTAATTTTCCCTAGCCCATTGTCAAGATTATCAATGCATTCTTTATTATTTTCCCTTTCTATGAGAGAGTTTTTTCATCTATCTGATTTAGAGTTTTCATTCTTAGCTTGATAGATCCCTCATAAGTATGTTGTACTCCTTTTCCTCAGGGGGATAATTCCTTCTTTCTCCACCAATTGATCATCTAATTGAGTTATTGCTTCCATTTTGGGAAGGATTCCTTCCCAATAGTGCAATTCATCCTTACATTTTTCAAGTTGTTCCTTTACATCATTTGATAATTTTGATCAATTGGTTGTAACATCTCACAATGTCCTCTATGACCTTGCTCCCCTTTTCAGAAAATTCTTCTTTCCATCTATCCACAACACCAATTGTTTCCCTAGATCTATCATTTACATTTAACACTTCTGGTGTTATTATAATAAAAATCTCTTTTCCTTCCATAGGGAGTTGTATCCATTTTGTACATAAGTTGACAATATTTCAATTTTTCCTTTAGTTGTTTCTTTGTTTCCTTATCTTTGTCAATATTTTGGATTAGGCCTCCAAGAGCCATTGTAGCATCTTGTTTCAAATTCTCTGTAGTTGGCTTCCCTAATGGAATGTGTGTGACTTGATAGTCACTCTTTGTAACCTCATCCTTCAATTTTTTTCCCTATGGGGTAGCCACCTCCAATGTTCTAAATCCTTGATGGTCAACATGAGTTTTGATAAAATCCTAGCCCTCTTAGGAGAGATCTTGTGGGTTTGGAGAATATAATGTTCTTGATGTCAATGAGTTCTACTTGAACCACTTCCTTTTCTTTCCTTGGGAGGAGTGTTCCCAACCATCCTGTTGTGGGACATTTCCCCACTTGATTTTTGTGGTGTAGGTTGTGGTGGGCTTGAAAACACTACTATTTCTTTGGAAGTAGCTTGAGATGTTTGTGACATCGGTATAGTTACATGTGAGACTTCAAAATTCCATTGTTTTTTCTTTTTTTTTTCATCACATACAGGGCCCTTGTTTCTATATGTTTCTCCTTTTTTTTTTCAACTCCAAGTCCCTTAGTTACTTTTATTTCAGTAGCTAATTCTTGGGCCTTATCACTAGCTAGTGTCTCTTCCTTTCCCTTAGCCTCTGCTAGACTAGAAACTTCCTCATCAACCTCTTTTAATACTTCTTTTGTAGGGCTTGTAGTTTCATGTGGTTTTTCCATTATTGCAATATTTCCTCCTCTCCTAGGTTGCTTCTATGGGGAAAGTCATTTCTTCTGATGAATTTCCTATAATTTCCTGACTTACTTACTCTTTCTCAATTGTTGGCACTAAAAACTCCAACTTGTACATCCTGGATTTCCATACTTGCCTCATCATCCTTAAAAATGTTGGAAACTCTAGTAATGGAGCTCCATTGAGGCAACATCTTCTTCTTTTACCATAGTCAACCCAAACAATAAATCAGTAAATCCTGGTGCATGAGTTTCTTCTTTTTCATCCACATCTATCACTTCAACTGATGTAGTTTCCTTTTCTTGATGTGTAGTGGTTATAAAATTTCCTTCCTTTTACTATTGTGAAGCTGATTGAGTTTCCTTGAATCCTTCTTGTTTATGTTCTCTTAGAACTCTCATGGATTGACTTATCCATAGGAATATCATCAATCTTCTTCTCCATGGCTAGATTTGACACTAGACTTGTAGGACTTGTGTTGTAACAATGGCTTCTTGTATGGATGATGTGAGGGAGTACTCACTTCAAGTTGTGTCATGACTACCTATTTTTCCAATGTTGTAATGAGATTTTGTTGAGCTTCATTTAATGGGACTGGATTAATAATCTCTAGTTCTTTTTACTTTTGTGTTTGTGTTCTTTTGTATTGGAACATTCTTTTCCCTAAGTTTTGTATCTCTTTCCAAAGGTTGATATAACTTATCCCTTTTAAAATACTTGAGCTCAGTTTCTTCCTTCCCCTCAACACTTTGCACCATAAGTTGTGGGTCAATATCTGATATGATTCCTCTCATTCATCTTACATGTACTTGATGACCCAGGAAAATTTATTATTGGAGTTCTTTGTTTTGATATACCTCCCCCTTGGTTTGTAATGGGACTACTTGAGTAATGGGTGCATCCTTCATGGATTTCAGTAGCATTCCCTCAGCTTTTTGGGTCAAGATTGACATAAGAGTTCTTTTTTCTTGTAGTTATGTAGTCCATTCCTCAATAATCCCAGTAGTTGGCCTCTTGGATGGTAGCTGAGGGATCTTCCTTCCAGTGGGTCTATTTGATCAGCTCCTTCCCTCAAAGGAGGAGATATCCTCTTATAAGATCCATGAATCCCTTATTCCTTTAGTACCTTTGTATTTTGTAGAGATAAATCCATGCCTTTATTTTTAACCATGATAGTGTTCTTCTCATCACATGAGTTGTCTTAATGAGTAGGCTAGTTGATTTTATATCATTCCAATTCAATGGTGTAATTGGTTGTGATTGTTATCTTCATATCATAGTAATATTGACTTACTATTTTTTCATCATTCAACCTTGGGGTACAACTACAATCTTGTAGTCAATGATCTTTCCTAAGGGTCATCCTAGAATAATATCTCTTAACCTGACCTCTTCCTCATCTCTGTAGTCATCCAATAATCTTCATAATGGGGCTCATGTTCATATGAACTCCCTAGGATTGAACCTACAACCCATATGATATCATACTTTAGCCTAGGTTGGAATTTTCCAGTTCAAATATGCTCATCTTCATCCTCCAATAGTCTATCTTTTTGTAAACAGTGGGGCAAGAGTATCTTCCTATTTTGATAGGAAACTTGATATTTGTTTTTGTGCTTTCCTGTAATTATCTTGTGTACTTCTACCAATTGTCTTGAGAGTTCCATGAGTTCCCACTTATCATCTAGATACTAGGGCAAACATGAATGGTTTTCCCTCATATCCACTTACCCTTATGTAGGTAAAGAACCTATATTGAATAAAGTAGCACCCATATTCCTTTATCATTCTTTGAGATTCTGTGGATATTTTGTATTGTTCCCATTCTATCCTAAGAGAGGCATATGACTGGTGTAAAAAATGCATCATTTACCATCTAAAATTCCCCTTCCAATTATCCAAGTTTAACTGAGGGTAAACATCATATACCTTATAATTCTTGAAGCTCTTTGTTCTTGGGATGCCAGGGAAGTCCCTGTGACATGCAATATTATAGATCAAATATGACATCATATAAAATTCACAGTTGAAAGTGATGCCTGCTTTGATCTTTACAACCATTTCAAGGAGTTGTTCATGAATAGTTGTAGCTATAAAGGTTTCCCAACAAATTTTTTTAAGGGTATCAAGAATAATCCTTATGTAAGGACACATCCAATCATGGAAGCCATAAACTATTTTTAAACCATCCATCCTACTTAGTAAAGTTATAATATCCTCAACCTCCTCTACAAAGTGTGATCTAAGCAACCTCTTTGGAATTCTGTAGAGGATCCTCTATCTTTTATCAACCAATGGGTATTCATAATCTTGGCATAATCAACTACATTCAACATTGAATTTAATGCCTTGTGTATGTCAATGTCTACTAGATTTTTCAACCTTTAGGTAACCCTAACATCAATTGAAATGCCTCAGTGTTAAGGTAAGTACCCTTTCACCACTTCCATCCAAGACCTCCCTCTTCACTTGGGTCATAATTTTCAGCACAAATCCATACCAACTCGGGAAATGTATAGAAGGTGGGAAAGTATAGTTGTGGAAATGTTACTAACATCAATGGCCTCCATGTAATCACTTCTTTTAGGGGCATGCATCTTTGTAAGAAAATCAGCCAGGTTTGAGTTTAAAAAATTAGTGTTTATGTCACTTCATCCAAGTTACTTATGATACTTGAAGTGACATGGGTTCCACCTCCATTGTCCTCATTTTTCCTTGGAAAATTACTTGTAATTATCTCTTTTTGATAGTAAAAAGGTTTGAAACTATCCAGGTGCAAGAATAAGAACTCAAATTTACAAAACACTTAAAATTTACACAATAATCTAGCGTTTAAGGGACTTACCCATTTTTGTAGCTTTCTCAATGTTTATTTTGCACATGTACTTAGTCCCTTTGATTCATCCAAACACCATTTTGTAATTCAATTCTTGCTTCCTTGTGATGAAAATTTGTAACCTTAGGGATTCAAAAGGTTTAAAATCCTCATTTGAAAGTGTGGATATTGAAACATTCAACCAAATTTTAAATCTTTACTTTTCTTATGTGAATTGCATTAATGGAGGAATCCATAAATGCATTCAATCTCCACCATTTGATCCACTTCTCTCTTTTAAAATGAGAACCATCCACGTGTCTTCCTTTTGTGGGATTTAGGGCTTAGAGGCTTTTATTTTTGTTTGACATCACATGAATGTAAAACTACAAAGTTGACCCCTTTTCTAGATATGCTTGAATTGTTTTGATGAAATGACATGTTCCTATGTCGGGGCCCGAGTTTCTATCTATAATTTTCTTTCTTTCTTTTGAGTTGTACAAAAATGCAAAGTAATTCCATTTTCCTTACCGCATATTTTGTCCATGACACATGTCATTACTTTTGTGGTCCTGGAGGGGGCTTTTTTTATCATTTCACATTTTATGTGAGTTGGACATTGCAAGAATGCATTTTCATATAATTAACTTGTAATATTCCTTGGAATATTCCCATGTCGGGCCCCAAATTCATTTTTACATTTTTCATTTTTACATAGTATTTCAAATAAGAAAAAAGGTTCCGCCATCATGTAATCTTTAGGGACTTTCATGCCATTATCGGGGGGGAAATAATTACATTTTGTACATGGGAGAAGATGGAGGATAAACATGAGGAAACCTTTGGTGAATGGATTTACATACATTCATAATTGGTTCATTGAATTTAAGACATGTTTATTTTGAACCAGTATAGTCATGGTCATACTAATAAACCAAGGAACCTTTACACATGAATTATTACACAAATACATCATTTATTTAACACAAGTTTTTGGTTTGGGTAATTGGTTTCATGGACATTCCTCATGGAGTTGAAAACTTGACAAATTAGTTTTGTCAAACAAGATAAAATTTTTGAGGGGAGAACTATAAATCAAGGTGCGAGCTCAAAATGAGAACCAACATTGAATCGACTCGGGATGGGCAATCACACCAGTTGGGTGCCACAAGAACCATAAAATACTTCAATAGATAGTCATGAGTGCCTAATCCATTGGGCGAGGAGTCATGAGGGAAAACACATATGGTTTCTTGAATACGTAACATAATGCTAACACAATACAAAACCTAGTTAATAGAAACAGAACAAAAAAGGGAGAAAAAACAAAGAAAAAAACCAAAACAAAACAATGTGAAAATTATACACTATACAAGTTCATACCTGATTATTTGGCTTAGTCCAAGAAGTGTTTGAGGTGCCTATCATTGATAGGAAATTCCAGCAAATTTCCTTCCAAATCCTTTCAAAAAGAAAGTATGTTCCAATTCATGATATCAATAGAATATGGTCCCATCCATAGGGCATCAAATTTTCCATGTTTTCCCTTATCCTCATGTTTGTTGTCCCATAACAAGACTAAGTCTCCAACATTGAAAGATCTTGGAGTTACCTTCTTGTCAAATATCCTTTTGAGTCTTTCTCTAAACTTTAGATGTTTTTAGTGGGACTCTCTTCTTTCTTCATCTAATTCCATGATTTGATTTATTCTTTCTTCATAGGGACTTACTTCTCCCCATCTTCAAATTGTTGCATAAAATGATAAGAGGAAAGTTGTAAGTGTAATGGAAAAAGGATTGTACTCCATAAACCAAATCAAAAGGAATTTTCTAGTAGACCTCTTAGTGGTAACTCTATTTGCCCATAATGCAAACTTGAGTTGTTCACCCCATTTATTTTTGTTAGTCTCTAGTGTCCTTCTAGGATCTTAAGTAGATTTTTATTACTTGATTCTAACTTGATTGGCATTTCCTCTGAGGGGTTATAATTTGATGCATAATCCAAATTTATACCATACTCTTTGCACATATAGCTACTAATGGTTTATCTCTAAATATCATGGCATTGTCAACAACTATCTTGTAGGCACTCCAAATCTATAGATTATGTTGTTTAGGATAAAGTCCATGACTACTTGATGGGTTGCTTTCCTAGTGGGAATGGCCTCAACCCATTTAGTAAAGTAATCAAGTGGCCACTAATATCCACTTATGACCAAACTAGAAGAGTCTGATATTTCTCTAATAAAATCCATTCCCCATTACTTTGAAATGGGCTTCTATAGATACTGGTTGTAGGGGAAAATCTCTAGAAGATTTCAATCTTCTAGAAAACCATTGAAAACTTTCACATCTTCGAACCAACAAGGAAACATATTTAAATAATGAAGGCCACCAATATCCTTCTCTTAGAATCTTGTGAGAAGTCACTCTCATAAAAATGGTCTCCACACACTCCCCATGAAATTATGTAATTATCTTGGGTACTTCTTCTTTAGTGATACACCTCAAATAAAATCCTCTCTATTTTCCAGCTATCCCATGATCAGTCAAGATATATTTTTGGGAAACCAGCTTGAGTTTCCTTCTTTTGTTTTTGTCTAAGTGTATAGGAAAGTTCAAGTTCATAAAGTAATAGATTATATCTTTGTACCATGTTGAATTGTCTCATTTTTCATGAGGATGTGGCCCATCTTCTTCAACATTATGTATCTCTACCACTTGCAAATTACTTTCTGCCATCAATCTTGCAATGCCCAATCTACGAACCATTTTTTTCTAAATCTCCATGTCATATTCTTGTAGTTTATTTTTCCATCTTCATATTTTGCTTGACATCTCCATTTCTGATATGATGTCCTTTCACCATTTGTGAGGCACATAGGCTATGATTTTGGAACTCAGAATATAGGGTCTAAAATTTATAGGCTTTCCCAAGGAAAAAAATTGTTTCTCCATGATGGAATATTTCATTTTAGCTCCTTGTAATTCCTTACTAAATAAGGCAATTTTATTTTCATTCCACTCTTTTCATTTTTGCAACAATACAAAAAAATTGTGTTTTCAGAGGAAAAGAAAACATTTGGAAACCTTTCTTATAATCAGGGCTAGTCAATATAGGGGCAATCTTTAGTGCCTCCTTTATTCCTTCAAAAGCTTGGACAACCTTTTCTTCCCACTTAATGACCTAGTCCTTCTTCAACATACTGGTGATAGGGATAGTAATCTCAAAAAAATTGAAATGAACCTTCTAAAAAAAGTTTATCTTCCCAAAGAAATACTTGAATTCCTTTCTTAGACATGGGAATGGGAACCTTACTAATTGCTTCTACCCTTTTAGGATCTATCATGACTCCTTGTGACACTATGTGCCCCAACAAAGTTTTCCTTTTTAACCTAAAGTGACATTTCTTAGGATTTAATGAAATCCCATATTCTCTACATCTGAGAAACATTTTTCAAGGTGCCCCAAGTGATCACCCATTTTCTTAGAGAAAATAGTTATATCATCTTGATATACTACAATAAAGTCATTGATAAGGCCAGAAAAGCACATCCATAGCTCTCTAAAAATTTCTCCAACATTCATCAGTCCAAAAGGCATCCTAGCATAGACATATGTTCCCATGGAGTAGTAAAAGTAGTTTTAAACTATTCTCAAATTGTTTCACCACCACTTGGTTATATCTAGAGAAACCATCTAATGTAGATAAAACTCTAATCATGTTACCTTTTGCAACATGTTGTCCATATTAGGAAATGGGTAATTATCTTTAATTGATGCTTTTTTAGATTTTTAAAATCCACACAAAGCCTTATGTCCCATTCTTCTTTCTGACTAGCACTAAGTTGGCCACCCATGAAGAGTATCTAGTAGGTTGTATTATCCCACCATCCCTTAGTTTTGTCAATTCTTTTGCATCTTAGTTTTTAGGATGGGATTGATTGGCCTCTACTTTTTCCTAAAAGGTTTAGTATTAGGTTCTAGAGGTATTTCATGTTGGAATAAATCCTCTCGATAGGCCTTTAATTTAGAGTAAGACCATGCCAAACAATCCTGATACTTTTTAGCAACTTGGTATAAGCATGTTTTTCTCTTTGCTCAAGCTACATCCTAACCAATTTTTTTTGGGATTTTGATGAGTCCCTAAGTTACATTCTTCCACTTCCCTAGATGTAAAGATAGGTTTTTTTATGACCCTATCAGCATTTTCAAAATTTGACTCAATACTAACTATCCTCTTAATATTTGTTTTCAACTATATTATATCCTTCCCAAAGAGGGTTTCCTTGCCATCACACAATGCAACTATTGGCTAAAGATCAATGAATTGGTTGGTGAACTCACATTTTTATTTTAGAAACCTTTTTATCTGATAATCATCTTCAAAGACCTATCAATGTTGGATGTTATCAAGAATTGATGGTCTAGTCAATATCTCTACTTCATAGTTGTAATAAGGAGATATAATATCATTGTAAGACTAGGATGTGATGAAAAAAAAATTATCAATTGCTATTATTATGAGATCTCTCATGATATAGGATATTAAAACAATCAAACATCTCAATAATATCCTAGGTTGCATGTTTGTATTGCTTTAACCTTTGGTTCTTAGTTGCATATATTTTTCTAATTTGTTTTCCACTAATTTAGAGTCTCCTTTGTACATGATATCCTTAATCCCATAATTTCCATGTTATTCTTAAACCAAGAAGTAATGCCTTATATTTTGTAATGTTATTAGTATATTCAAACCCTAATTTGAATGAGAAATTAAAAGAATAATGATTTGGAAAATTTAAAACTATTCCAACTCCATTTCTCATGTGAGAACATGCTCCATCAAACATCATGGTACAAGGAACATTGGCATCTTTTATGTGTGCATTAGCATCCATGTGATGGTCCATAAAATATGCATAACCTATGAAGTTTACCAAATTGGTATCAACAAATAATACTTCATAAGAGGCTTTCATGGGATCTTTAATAAGATGTAAAATATTATTTTCTCCATGTAATTTGATTAATTTTCCTTCCAATGGTATAGTGGCATAAGACATATCCATCAAAACATTTCATCCCACACTAGCTTCCCACTTCCTTGATAACAACATACCCCATTTAGGGAGATCAACTATAACAACATTCATAGTCAAATATTTTCTAGGATAAGCAACAAGTTGTACTATCAAGCCTTTTACATATCCATTAACATGTAATTCTCTTGAATCCACGGCATATATGTCCCAAAGGATGCCATTATCTTTATTTTTAATTCATTCATGACCTCTAAAGGCATGATATTACATGAAGCTCCTAAATCAAACATATAATTGTGGAGGAATATATTCATTGACAATCAAATTAGTAAAGAAATATTTACATGAATCTATGATTCAACCAAGGAATCCCTAGATATACTACGAGGGTTCCTCCATTTCCTCTTGTTCCTTTTTTACTTAATTTCAGCCATAATAGGAGGAACCACCACATTGTTTACTTAGTTTGCATTAACAATTGTATTCTCCTTTATTCCCAAATATTCAAATGCTTTTTTTCGTGCTTAGGAATTCTGAGTAATTCCACAATTGGGACAATGATCTTTATTTGGCTCAATATTTTGGCCATGTCACATGCTACATACTTGGGAAATGGTTAATTATGGAGAAAGGTGACATATTTTCTAATGGTATGTTATCTTTTATTGTTTGAGCAAAAGACAAAGGTACTTGGCTTTAAAGTATTGGCAAGGCCTTTATCAGGCATATCTTTCTTGGGAACACCTTTAGGGATATTGGTCAAGAGAGGTATTTTGGTTTAGGAGAAGGACCATATCCTTTGAATTTTCTACTTTATGTATTATAGTATTTATCTTGAGCTATAATAATATTCATCAATAACTTCCTATCTTCTTCAGAAGGGATTCCACCATAATACGTATTAATCATTAAATCCCTCAAATACTCAAATTCATGGTTCAAAAGCGTGAATGACTTAACCATATCTATATCAACATTACTTGTAAAATGAGAGGAATATACTTGATTTTTGCACGTCCAAACATCCTCCAATTTCTAGCACATAAAAGGTCATTTGACATAGCTACATTTGGTGAATCATTAGGGCACTCCAACATGCATATATCACCAAAACCAACATCATCAAAAATTAATTATCTTAAATAAGTGGTTCACAAGGGGAGTGTGGTAGAAAACACTTATCACACCATTCAATGATATGATTTTCTTCCACCAAAGATGACACCCTTACTGCCAATGGATCTAGTATTGCCTTATTTTATCTAAAAGTTTGTTATTTATTCCATGAACCCATACATCCCTTTCCTCTTTCCTCAGCTCGATAATATTTTTTAGGATGAATCCCAATTATATTCTTCCTTTGGGCCTTATGCTTGAGCTTGATGATTTGTAACCAAGCCTTTTTCTCTCTAGCTAGTTTGTAGGAATTTTCTTGAACTACCCCGGATAAAGTCTTAACCACCTCTTTTAAGTCCACTTCCTTACTATCTTATGGCTTCTCGAGATTGATTAACTTAATACCTTCCCTTTTCGGAGGCTTCCCCACTTATTTAATATTGTTCTCAACTTGGACAACCATAGAGAAATCCTGCCTCAAGGTTCTAGGGTTTTTATCCCTTAAATAATAAGCTTCCTTTTTGTCAAAGGAATTTGAGTACTTGATCAAACAAGAATCATCACTAGGCCTGATGTTGATAGGAAATCTAGTTAAAGTTTTATTAAATATAGTGTTAAAATCTTACATGTATTCATTAGGATTCTTTTTTATGTTCTACAACTCAATGAAAAAAACATAGAATTATTTTTGTCACCATATTGTAACTTAAAATAATTATTTTTTATGTTCTTAAACTATCCATTATTTTCTAGATATAATTCCTTCTTAGATTTGTACTTTTTAATTATGGATGTCACTTTTTTATAGGATCGAGACTTGAAGAAATATCTTCTTCCTTCCAACTTTTCAAGTTGAAAAGTTTATCGTGAAAGAGTAAATAACTTGCATTGGTACATGTCATATTTTATTTTACAAGTTAGAGTCATAAGTAACGTATTACACCTTATTTGTTTACATTAGCTCAAATAATCTTAATATGACAACTTTAAAAAATAGTAGACAAAGATTTGCAGATTCTTATGAATTTTACCATGTTTTTCCCAATGAAGTCAAATTTAATGGAAATCCTTCTTATGCTTAGAAAATATTGGGACAATACGTTCAGAATGGACTATATTTTGGAAAATATTTATAAAGGGAAAAATTCCAAACCTCCATTTGTATTTAACATAAAAGAGTTTCGTTATATAATTTTTATATGTTTGAAAAACAAAGAAATAATTCCCCCCAAAATGGCACCAAAAGTGTGTTGGTACTCAATCATACACCCACACATGACCTAGTAGCACTACCAAGGATAAGATGTGTTGAGGATGATAGAATGTATAGTATGATTCCTTTAAAACCGGGGACATGTGTAAGAAACTCTTCGGGACCGGGTATTTGGGTAACTAAATGACACATACAAAGGGATGGTCTTTCCATGCTATTTTTCTCCTTCCTTTAACCGGGTGAGAGGACCCATGGCTTAACCTAAATGTATAGGGGAGATGGAATCTTCATTCCTCAATTTATTCTTGTGATGGATAAATCTTGGATATCCATGAGCACAACACTTCACTCTCACGAGTTGTCACACAAAGTGATGCATATGATTTTAAACCAGGACACATGTTACTATATACAATAAATTTTCATTGCTTCTATATTTTATTAATGAGGAAGAAGAATTAAAGGATCCCTTTACTGGAATTTATAGACAAAAAATAGAGTATTAAATAAAGGCTAGTATAGTGTTGTTGGAATGGTAGTATGCTTGTATTTATAAATATGGGGGATTATAAGAAAACAAATCCTGCACAACAATATTCAACAATCACCTATAGAATATGTCATTCTCGAAAATAAAGAATAATTTTTTAAGCAATCATAGTTTCGATCACAAGAAGGTTTTCATATTGTTTAAAAGGTTAATTATGGGAGTTTTGAAAGGACCCGTATCCTTAAAAAATGCCTAAAATATAGATATATTGACGAAGAAGAAGATAGGAAAATAAAATAGGCCCAAGAATTAAAATAACAAAAGGCCCAAAATGAATGAAGAAGAAAAAGGGAGAACAAAAAAAGTAAGAAAAGGTGCACTTCATTAACCCGGATGTAACAAAAAATTACAACCAAAGAGGAGGGAAAGAAGCGGTTGAAGAACAACTATAAAGGAAGTGGCTGAAACTAGAATAAGAAGAGGAATTGTAGATGCATCCCAAATGATACAATACCATAAAGTGGAAGAAAAGATGAGAAGGAGGGGGAATGAGGATGGAAAGAGGAAACATTATTGTTTTCCCTTCTTTCCCTTCTTCTAGCGCACAACCTTCCACTTGTCCCAGAAATCGTCTCTAAAATGAGAGGATTTTACTCATACAAATCCAAGGAGTAGATACCTATGATACCTTATCAAGAGGATGGGCACCATCCTTATCCGAGTCTTAGTGATTGGATACATGGGGCTGATTTAGTCCCGAGAAGGCTTCTCCTATGAGGGAGGAATAAGTAAAGACTACCCTACCTCTTCAGAAGGTGTTGTATCTAATTGTGTTGTAGATGTTGGAGATGTAGATGTAGATGATGGAGCTATAGCTATAACAGCTTGGTCTTTTGATTTAGAATAATCTTCATCCTCGAGATCTAGTGGGCTCTAATTCTTGAGAATAGATGCTTTTTTCTGATTAGCTTGTGTTTTTTTAACAACACGTAGCTTGGAGGTGACCCAGAGTCCTGCAATTCTGACATATTAAAGTTATATTTTCGTAATCAAGAATTTGAGTATATCTTGTATCTCGCATCTTGACGGTCATCCTATTTGTAAATCTCTTTTTGAGGTCTAGTTCAACACATATTCTAATAAAAGTATGCGATAACTTCGTAACCTTTGTTGTCATCTTTGATGAACCTCCCTAAAATGTTTCCAATTTACTCCATTGCGAAAGAAAAAGTGAAGGTGAATATTAGGAAATCATACCCAAATAAAACACGTGTGATGCGAGAAGGTATTCAAATCAAACCACAGGAAACTATGGTGTAGTAAAAATATCGTTTGATCTCAAGAACCAAGGACTATCTTGATAACCCTTTGATAATCCTCTAGTTCATTGAATAAAAAAGCAGAAGAATCCTCTTGAACAAAGGAAGTATTTGCACTTTTATGTCTAAAGGAATGAATCCAATGAATTAAAGTGTTAGATGATAACCAAACACCTTTAAATCTATAAATAATGGCATTGGATTTATTTCTTGTAACAGATATAAATATTCTTCATCATTGATCTCTAAAGTAGGGGATTCATAGCTTTCTCTCGATGTAACCGGGGGAGTGGGAGATGGAGGAATCTTCTCGGAAATGACATTTTTAAAAAGTGCCTCTTTGAAAGGTGTTGAGAAATGATCCTTAGCTACACCCGATAGACTAAATGTCATAAAAATCATGGAATCCCAAATTATCCCATAGGAGATGAGTAGAGTCATCCAAAAGTAGTTTTCTGAGAAAGTGTGGCCATATGGACCTATCCTGTAGACTAGTTTATAAGGAATAATGCATTTAGTATTTATCCACGGGCTAACCGATGGAGTGAAGAAAAGGGTATTTCTAGTGAGGGTATGGATAAGAACTTGGAGATATGTTACGTATTATATATGAGTGGTTTGGAAGTGTATTGAGAAATAGAAGAGAACTCTGAAGAGAATATCCAATCATCCATAAAATTGGAGGTTTTATAAATGGTTCCCTTTTTTGAGGCCGATAACATATTAACTAAATTACACAACCCTTCCCGTACATTGTAAGATTCTTCAAAGTCAACTTCCCTAAGGAAGTATCCCCCGCCGCATGCATCTCACAAAGGAAAATAAGTGTCTTTGATATTTTTGAGGGGTTAGGATCATCCTTTCCCTCGAAGGTAATATTGTGTCTATCCCGAAAGGATTTTACTTCATCTACAAACATGGTTTGCAAAGCACTGGGATTTTGAACATAAAAATCCTTCTTAAAGTACATGATATTTGTAAAGTGCTACATGGGAAGAATGATGTCATCCAATCATGGTGGATGGTACTAAAAATGGAATCCATTACTAGTGTCTTTAGACAATGAAATCCAAGGTTTAGGGTTCCTTATCAAAGGACTTTTGGTTTCGGTGACACCATGCACAAATCTAACCACTACTAAAAACCCAAACCACGGAGAGCTGGAGCTAGTGCCACTACCCTCACCGTGCAAAAAGGGAACAAATCATTAGGGTTAGGGCTTGCCAATTTATTCTATTTAATTTCCTATATATGAGAAACAATAATCAAATTTGGTTGCATGAGATTTTCATTTATTATTTCTTAATAAATGCAAAGGTTCCACACAATCTCTAAAATACCCAAAACAAGGGATCATGAAAGTATTTTAGTAAAATTTTAATTCCTTTTGATCTCATGCACCTAATATTCACTCAAATGTTTATAAAATCCATCAAAAAATGATTATAGTAAGGATTTTATAATTTTAACCAATATTTCAAATTAAAATCTCACAACATAATATTGTATAAATAATGAAATCTCAACTTTCAAGGACAAATCTAGTGTAATTCGAGAAACAAAAACACATAATTGCATTAGAAAATGTACCTCATTAATCAAATGTTCAATATATATAACCTAGAATACTTAAGATAAGCTCATAAGAAGAAATATTTCATTAATATATTTCAAAATCTTGCAAGGGAACATAGAACAAATTATCTCAATGTCATTAATCATTGTACATTGGAACAATATTAACACTATAAATTGAAAAATCAAAACTTATATTGTATTTCATCAAAGAAACTTTGCATTATTATAGAAAGATATTTCAATTTTATTACACGGTAGAAAAACTAACCCCCTTTTCATATGATGGCATGCCCTCATACTTATATAATTTTGGAAAATTATTTTCATGTATTTTTCCCCCAAAGTTTTGAAAATATCTTGCTCACTTAAAATGAAGGATTTCAACCAAATCGGGAATATTATTTTCCCAAGATATATTTTATTTGCTATTAGTATCTTGGGATTCATCCCACTCTTCTCCTTCCATGTAAAAAAGCCATTGATAGATACTACCAGTGTAATTTCGTTTATTCATCTTGTCTAGATGACCAAAGTACCGTGTCACCCTTGCTCACCTTTTGACGTAACCCTTCATGTTAATTTGAATTTCTTTGGTTGTGAATGTTATACATTTATGAAGAGAGTAATTTATTGAAAATTATTTTTAATTAATGCTCAAAATAATTGAATGATTTTAATCAAATTAAATGGAGCACCAATATTTCAAGCTTTTACCTTCCCTTATCTTAGTTCAATTATTTCTTCATATCAATCCAAATTCTAATATAAATTAGATATTTATGTCTTAGATAACTCGTACTAGCATTTTCTTCGCTATAAATTCTCTATTCATTAACCACAAAATTACACACATTTTACAGAATTTCTTGTGAATTTTTCAGCTTAAAGTATCCACAATATTCTATATCTTGAAAAATGGCTAACGTGGAATTTGAGTGAAATATGTAAAATTAATTTTTCAGAAGTGCTCCATTAATTTTTTTCACTTTCAGATCTAGATTAGAAATTCATCTAGATGTTATTCTCAATCAAATAACGAGAAGATACTGAAGGTCCGATGAATCACAAAATTTTTAAGGTGGTTCATATGAGAAAGCTTGCAATGGAGAAATTCTTATTTTCATCATTCTAACTCGTGATCCATCACCTTTTTGGCTAGAATATGCTTAGGATCCCGATTAATTAAAGTCATTTTGGCTTCTTTACAGACCGACCATTGGTTGTAACATTTCCCACTTCTCTTCACTTTTCTTTACAGATGACTTAATAGGGAAGGAAATTCCATTTTTTTCTCGTTCCATCTAATTTTGATTCTTCAGGAAGTGCATCAGTGTCCCACTCTACTTCAGAACAACCAACTAATGTCTCTCACTCATATTCATTTAGAGGGCTTAATCTTTTGAATTGAGTCTCATATTTTTCTAGAAACATCAAATTTATTATTCTTTTAGACAACCGAAAAATGAGCATGGAATAACTTTTTGATTTGGTTACGTCCTATGACTTATGTATATTTTGCTATAAAAGAATTCAATTCGTGTATCGAGCTCCTACTTATGTATATTTTGAATCTATAAAAAAGTAATTACTTTCTCTTGTTCCTATTTTTGACAAGGAAGTTATAGTTATCGATTAGCTTCATGCCTCTCTTTTTGTAACATATATATCTATATACGAATGGAAATTTTACAAGGTTAATGGGCCCTATAGAATCCCATTTTGAATATTTTTAAAGACAAGAATTCATGAATTTTAATATACTTCATGTATGAATTTGATTGCAACTAATTCAATACCAATTTATTTGAATTTACATTCTAACATTTCATGCTTAATAGAACACAAAAATTTAGAAATTTCAAAATTTTGAAACTACAAAGTTTTAAAAGTAAAAAAGAAGAAGTAATTTGATGAAGTAGAGGAAGTTCGGATAAAAATCCTATATGTGATCAAGCTCAGTGTTATCAACTTCAAGTTCAGTGATATAATCTTCTTACGCTTTGTATTTTTCTTTTTATGTATGCATCAAACCTTTGGAACATTTGATTAATGTATTATTCATCAAGTCTAACCTCGAACATGAATATTAGTTCTTCTTTGTTTAATACTTCTTTAAATTATGGAATTACATTCACTCTTCTTTATCCTTACGCTTTCGACCCATACTTGTAAGTAATAACATATGCACCAATCTAGTTAGGGAAAACTTTAGATGTTTACTTCTTTCTAGAGTAGTGACATTTTGATTTTCTTTTAGAGTGATATCACATATGTTAAATTCATGTTATTTGGAATGCTTATTATATGAGCATTTGATGTGATCTTGATGGACATGATGGTGTTCAAGATTTGTTAAATAAATTTCATCTAGTATTCATAACTACACTATATGGTCTTTTCATAATATTCATCGGGGATATAGTCTTTGAGAGATACAAAAGTGATTAGATTTTAACTTTAAGGGGTAGAGATTTTGTGGACTAGTGAGAAGCGTGAAAAACTTGTGGGAGTATGGATCTAGTTTGATAAGCCTGAGAGAAACAAGATTTGGAAATGTCAATTTCGTCTGTTTTTTTCAACATTATTCATGAGGATTTTGTTATATTTTTTTAGAAGCTTCATGTTTTCATTTTTCTTGAGGATAGTATGGTCATGAAAAAAATAAGTTTTATATTGAATGTGTCGCATGAAAGTTTCTTAAACATCCGTATTTTTGAAGGATTTTCCATTATCCGTGACAAGTTAATGAGGAATACCAAAGTGAGCTATGATATATTGATAAATGAAATCAATGATTTTATTTGTTTTGGTTGATGTTTATGGAATAGCTTTTACCCATTTAGTGAAATATTTAGTTGTTACTTGATGATGATGAAATGGTGTTGTTGCGATGAATTAGGATTAATAGTGTTGGTGAGGTCTAACCCCTAGGAGAAAGGCTACGTGTTTTAATATGGTTGTAAAGTGTAGATACCTATAGTTTAACACGGGAGATTTTAATACTTAAATTTCCCTAATCATCCTCTTTCCCACAAATTGATGACATATCGTCAATATTACACACTTCCTCTTCTATCACCGTTAATTAGTTACTTTATGTTAATTAATTAACTATGTTATCCAACAAATACACCAATTCATTACCTTCCATTATTTAATCCCCTTTCTATCTAGACTAATTAACTATTATTAATTAATTAGCTTCCTCCTCCATTAAATCAATAAATCATCATTTATTTGATTAAATTCTTCCCATAGTCTAAATCATGCTAATTATTCCTCTAAAAATCTTCCAAAATCTTGCACACCTATTAACTAATCACATTGGTTAAGTAATAAAACCCCTCAAACCCTATGGGTCACTAAAGGACAAACTAAATTGTCTAAGGTTGACTCAACCCTTTCTAAACCTTCCTTATCTAAAACTAACCCAACCTCTCCATTTATCCCACATGAAAAGGGATGTATAGATTACTCTATCCATTAGGATATATAAGGAGCCCTCCTCCTACCTTTCTATTTACACACGCCTATCCCAGAACGCATTCCCATATACGGCGTAAAAATCTCTCTGTGGCACAAGCACAACGTCTCGTTTCTATACTCTTTTGCTAACCTTGGAACACACACCTATACCCTAGCGCACACACCCATATCTTAGAAGGCATCTCTCGGATGGCACAAGCGTCTTCTTCTCGATTTTCCATACTAAAATTTTTCTAACCTTGGCACACATGCCTATACCATGGCTTACCACCCATATCCTTGCGTAGGCACACTAGGGATCTAGATTTATAAAGAGGGAAATAACCTCTGTAACCCATGGGCATAGTCCTAATGTGTGCGAGTTGGCATATTAATTCCAGGTTTCCAAAGGTTTGTGTCCTAAAGTGCTAACATCATTACAGGTTTTATTTTTACATGGGTATGCTAGACTAGACATTGGATAAACCTTTCATGTTTAATTATAAGAGTAAGGTCACATATGCTCTTCCCTCACATCTTTTGGGGTGATCTTGGGAATAAAAAATGATCCTTATATCTTTTATTTCTTTGAGAATGTGTTGAATGTCCAAATTGAGAAAATATATATTTCACATTTGAATTAAGTGTTTCCATTTGTTGATTTCTTGATTTTGTGTGTCATGTATGCTCTTCTCTTACGTCTTAGGGAGATCTTGAGAATCAAAAATGACGTTTATTATTTTCATGGAAAATTACTAATCTATTGTGTAGAACCAAAAATGCTTGTCAAAGAAAGGTGGAGTTGAAACAAAATTAAACTACTAATATAGTTTTGTGCAGGTTTCCAAAAGGTGTTCAAGAAAACCACATCCAATTAAAAAAGATAAAAACACACCACAATCATCACACTGTATTTGCAAGTTCAGATAAGGGTACGTCTCGTCCGCTTAAAACTAGGACATAACCCCTTTGGTATAAGCCTTAAGCTATAACAATGGGGGTGGCCCTAGAAACCCCAAATTAGTCCATGCAAGAGGGAACCTTGTGGATGAAACAAGAAGTTCTCCGCACAACCTATTGAACTAGTATTACCATTTGTAAGATTTAGCATCACAAGTCATTTGTATCGAACCCCGGTGAGAGTACACAATGGATGCATTTATTGCCCACTATGCTCGAAGGGGGTACAATAAAGCCGAGATACAATAAGAATTAGTTAGTGTGACTTTTCTTGGTAAATCAAGCAAGCTCTTAGATGACTTGTGACAACTATTTTAGTGAACCTCCTAGTAAGCTATCCTTGACTAGGAGCCAACTTGGACCACATCAAAGCCAATTTGAGTTGAGAGCTATTATTCATCACGAAACGTGTGAATAGTTACTTTTTCTTAGTTTTTCACTTGCCTTAAGGTGAGGCAAAACTTTGCCAAAGTGGGACCAACATTTTTCAACCCCAATCGATTTACTTTCTTCACTTTATTTTAACCCTTTATTAATCAAAAGAAGAGTGACTACCTTTGTGTTATCAATTGATTGTTTTTGCCACTTGTTTTTTTGTTTAGGCCCATGCATATTTGTGGTTGGGTTACTAAATGTCTAAAGTGTGTAGGGACATTTTTATATCATTGCTATCCTTTTTGATCTTGATACCGAAGTCAAGATTGTCATCGTAGTTAGGCTTGGTTCACCACTTTGATTCTCCTTTGAATAGTTATATTGTTTATATAATTTCACTATAATTTTGGTATTTACGTCTTGTTTCTTGTAAAATTGACCTAAATACCTATATTGTAAGGTTGCGCTATATAAACTTTAATAATTCCTAGGTTTACTATAGCTTTATTTTGATTTCAATTATTACCTCGATTAAAGAGTGTTAAGTGTTACCACTTATGCATGTTATATAAATATCATCTTGATATCAATACCTTACTTTCTTGCAAATTTTTGTTAACATATCATGGTAAATTGTTGTGTCACTCACAATCATAACTGACACCTTTTGGGATATAGTCTTTGATTGAATTTGGGTTTGCTTGTAGTATACTTTATTTGGATGTCATGTTAACTTCTTCTTATTACTTACAACTTGTTTATTTATTTGAACTTGACATAAGAAGGTACATTTTGTCAATCATTATACGACACCAACTACCTTTTCAAAGGAAAATTTAGGAAGTACTTCATTATTTGGTTTGAAACTAAATATTGTGTGATTGAATCTTGCTTGGCTTGTTCATTTAAGAGCAATCATTTTGTCACATTGGTTCATTTACATTCATAACATACATTGATTTATTTCCATTTTTATTTAGTTAGGTTTGATAAAAATATTTTAACACATTCACAAATACCTTAGTGAAACTATTACATGTCATGGCCCCTAAAACAAGATTAGGGCTCAAAAATCAGGCTTTAGAAACAAGGAAAACACAAACTTGGGAAGCCTCAAACAAACAAGGTTCAAAACCCTTTATTGGCCATGATCTTGGGCCTTTATTCTCCATAAAAAAAGAAGTAGAAGAAATGATAGATCATAGCAGTGATGAGTTAGAATTACCACATGCAAAATTTAATTTTGACCCCACCTTGTTAGATGAATTCCTTTTTAGAAACAAGGATCATGGGTACTAGCATGAGTTGTGGAGTTAGGAGCCAGAATGCCTATTGAACAAGAGATAATACCACCTACAAATGATGTTAATGAAGAGGAGCAACATGTTATTAACATTTATGATATCTTAACACATTGACATGCTCTTACCTCTAATGTGGGAAATCATAATGTAGTGGGATATAAAATACCTTTCCTTAAAGTACCATGTAAAGTCAGAATAGAACTGATTTATAAACTCTTCAAGTTTGGAATTATCCATAGAATCAAAAATTTACATTGTTGTTCTACTTTCTATTAGAAAATGATAGAGATAACTAGTGAATGAATTTCACTTATGCTTAGAGTCAACAATTACGAGAAAGGATAGAATATAAAATCATAAACACCAACAAGTTTTATCTTGAAACCTCCGGAGAAGAAGAAAAAAAAGTCGTGAAGGGAAATTTCTCTTTCTTCCCACTTTTATTAGCCAATTAAAAAAATAAATAAAAAATTTACAATAGGTATGAAGGAGAAGTAAATAATATCTCACACTTCCTCCCAATTACTTGCTTTCTCTGTCTCAACACTCATTTCTTCTCTGAAAACAAAATTCTAGCACTAAGAACTTCTTTCTCACTTGCTTTCATACTTCAATGCCCTTTTTCTCTTCTATAAACATGTATTTATAGCCTTTCTCATGTCCTCCTATGCACTTTGGAGAATGGGAAAGGTCATGAAGGAGAAGAGGGATGAACAACTATTCAAATTATGGGGTTGTTCGTTTCCTTTTTATGTTTTCTATCTCGAAAGAGCCGGACCACCACCCAATGTGCGGACCAGTGGTCCCATGACCACCACCCTAGTTGGGTGGAAGTTCTATAACCACCACTCTACATCAGAGCAATATTCCTATTACTAAATATACAAAACCTCTATGTATTGTTTTTCCTTCTCGTGTTGACTGATATGAAGAAGTAGAGTCATTTTGCATCTTATGGATCAAGAACATGAAAATTTCAAACAACCTATGTAGCATGAAGAAGAAGAGGAACCTCTCAAAGAATAAGTCACTATTCAACAAAAAATTGTGACCATATTCTACAATTATCTTTGTTAACATCTCATGTACAAAAAGAAACAAATAAGAATTTACAAAAGACAAAACCTAAGGTCAAAATTAGTGAACTTCACATGAACAATCAAGGAGGAGATGATACAGAATACCATCATATATATATCCCTTCCTCTCCTACCAAAGAAAAATTGCTTGCTCAATAAATGTAATCTATGAAAGAAAAATTACAAGCATCGAAGATAGTACTTGTGGGGAATAACAGAAAATATCAATACGAAGAGCTATGTTCCCATCCATTTGGTGAAACTATGACGCTTCAACCCTTCCCTAAAAATTTTGACATGCAAAAATTTGAAAAATATAGACAGAAAGGTGACCCATGGGACCATGTTAAATTTTTTACATGGAATGCCAAGAAGTGTCTGATAATCACAATTACCTCATACAACTCTTTCTAAATGGTCTATGTTGTCGGGCCTTAAAATGGTTCACTCGCTTACCTCGTGGGTCTATTTTCACATCACTTTGAATTAGAAGAAAGTTTTGTACGAAACTTCTCATACAACATAAAAAGTGAAATAACCATGGTGGAATTGTGTGGCACTAAACAACATCCTAATGAGACATTCACTAGCTTCCTGCAAAGATGGAGAGGGATAGCTAGTCGCTTCCCTTGTGCATTCCTAAAAATAGCTGGTGAGTATATTTGTGCCCAATCTCAACCCAAACATCACTTTTCATCTGCAAATGCATTGTGTTCATACCTTTGAAGAGGTTATTGAAAAGGGCATTCAAATAGAAAAATACCTTATTGATAAAGGAACCATTAAATCACACTCTAAGGATACCCAAAATGCAAAACCTATGGAAAAGATGAAAATATTCAACAAAACAAAGAATGTGGCAAGAGACAGAATCACATATTCTAAACTCATACAAATGGTTCGAATGGTCAACCTTTTAAACTAGTTGAAGGACCTATTCAACCACCACCTAAATGTAGAATGTTCACTCCTCTCAATGAGACTTTTTCAGCCATATTGAATCAATTGGATGCATCTCATATGGTGACTTATCCCATGTCACAACACTTTGATGAAAATGCTCCAAAACCATCATGGTACAAAGAGCATGAAAATTACTAATTACATCGTGTTAAGGGACACAAAATAGACAAATGTCTACGAATTCATCACTACATCATAGATCTCATCGACAATCGGCGGATAGAAGTGGACACCCTAGAGATAACTTAGACACCAAAAAAAAAAGATGGGAATATTCAAAGAACCATTCCCTAAACATGTCAAGTTAGATGAGAAAAATATGGATTAAGGAGAGTTATCCCGAGTTACAAAGCGTAGAGAATTATCTATATACCAAAAATAAAAATAATCATTATGATTCACTCATTAGGTGTATCCGCTCTACTAATGACCATTTGAAAACAATTCGAGATCAAGGGAAAGGTTTGTGCTATGGTAATGAGGAACACCCATCTCATGATTCTGAACCCTCTCCATTAATCCCGCAATATGGTCGGTAACCTCTTAGAACAACTTTAGAATACATCTACCAAGATTTCAATCTTAGATCTTATCAAAATGACAAATGTACATATGGAAACCTTGTAAAAACTCTTCGGTGGTCGAAGTTCCATTATAAGTAGACACTTCGTATATTCAAGATGAAGTGGCCAACATTGTAAAAATCGTACATCAATTTTAATCATAGGGAGATCCTATTGAAGATCCAACACCTAATCTCCCCTATTTATTAAGGTATTTGTTATCATCTAAAAGAAAAAATGGGTGATTACGGATGACGGATCAAGGATGAATATATACACATTAAAATTTCATTAAGCAATCGGGACATGCGAGAAGAAGATGGTAAGTCCCATATCATTACCATAACTTCTTACAAAAAACACAAAGTGGGAATCAATGGCACAATCACATTAACCATGGAAGTAGGACCCACTTGTCATCGGATAAAGTTTCATGTTTTAGAGTTGGAACTTCCATACAATATGCTTCTTAGCCGACCATGGATTCATGCCATGTAGGATGTGCTAAGTCAATATTCCATCAATGCATCAAATTGAAACACGAGGGACACACTTTGTCATGATACAAGAAAATCCAAATCCATTTTCTCACTACAGATATCTCAATAGTTTTGTGCATAAGGGTTCCTATATTTCCCTCGGTTAATATAGTTGTTCCTCTTTAATTTGAATCCATGGAGTCATGAGTATATTAAGATTCCCTAAGTTCTTGTGCCCATGTGAGTTCTACATCAATTTCTCCTTTTGATTCATGGGATATGAAGGTTCTAGAATACTATTGTGGAGAATATAATGTGTAATAAGACCTTTTGGTTTCAAACCTATCATTTTCATATAGACTTAGAGGCCAACCCAACTATCATTTTAGATGGCCTAGAGATGAGAGAACTATAGGGTAATTTTTACCTAGGGGTTTCTCACTAAATATAAATTGTTGGACCCACATATGACTTGGGTCCCAAAATATACTCAACCAACTTGTTACCAAATCCGTGAGTATGAAAAGTCTAGCTGAAAGATGTATTCCATAGGCTAAAAAAGTCTAGGATGTGGAAAGAATGAGCAAGGACCGAGAGAACCAGTTCCTCTTCCAAATCTCAAGACAAAGAGATACGGTATCAACATTCAACCCTATGGATCACACCCCAATAATCAAGATGCCACCTATTTTGATCACAAAGATAGCTCTAATTATTTAGATAGTGATAAAGATTCCCATTATAGCCAATATGAGGATCTTGCCTCCACGAAACTATTCATGGATACCGTTTTCCTTACCATAACCCCTACTAAACCTAAAATTGACCTTGTTTACACTTTCCTTTTAAAATGGGAACAAAAATATCATGTACCATTGGATCTCTTTGAAAATGATGAAGCCATTGCATAATTCATGAGAATTCAAGATACTATTCTGATTGGAGACCATAAGAAATGTTTCTACATTGACTTAGATACCTGCGCATACTTTGCCGAGGAATCTAAGCTTCATGGTCAACAAAACTGAAGAAAAAGCAAGGGAAAAATTTCAATGAAAGGCCATGGTAAAAACAAAGTCCAAGTCACCTTTGTGAAAACCCTTTGAAGAGTTGGCCGACAAACTAGTAAAAACTCAATGGACAAGAAAAGTAACCACATCATGGGAGAAAATCTTGTAGAGACATGCTTGGAAGAATACCCCATCCTTCCTCCCAATCCTACACGTATGGAGGATTCGTAAAAATGCTAGTGGAAGAAACCATTGATGTGACTATTGGAACATAAGATGATCCAAAGATAGTCAAAATGGGAGCTTCACTCTTCACACGAGAACAAAAACATTCACCATGCTTATTTGGGAATTAGTAGATGTGTTTGCATGGTCCTATAAAGATATGTCGGTCTTAGATCCAACTTGGGTTGTGCACAACCTAGTTGTACATGCGAGATGCCAAGCCCGTCAAAAAAAGCTCGAAATATGCACCCACGGGTGGCTCTTCTAGTTAAAGAAGAGAAAAATATTACTCGCAAGCAGGCTTCATTCAACCCATTGATTACTCTAAATGGATACAAAATATAGTTCTCGTATAGATGAAACTTGTTGGGATTAGAATTTTCTGATTTCAGAGACATAAATAAGGCATTCCTAAAGGATGATTTCCCATTGCCTAATATTGATATGATTGTTTATTCAATAACAAGATATGAAATGCTATCTCTTATCGATGGGTTTTTTGGGCTATAAGATCAAAATAGCTGACAAAGATCAACACAAGACAATCTTCACAACTCATTGGGGACTTTCTATTATCGGTAATGCCCTTTAGCCTTAAAATGTAGGAGAAACCTATCAAATGGAAATGACAGGTAATTTTCCATGATATAATCCATGACATCATGGAGGGACTATGTGGACGATATCCTTGGGAAATCCACGACGAGATCAAATCATCCTAATATTTTGTGGTGTATCTTCAAATATATGCGGGAATACAAGGCCCATTTCAATCCAAAGAAATGTGTGTTTGGCATACTATCGGAAAGTTATTTTGATTCATTGTATCAAAAGAGGGATTGAGGTTGACCAAACTAAAGTTGCTTTATTACCTAAATGCCTCCTTCCAAAACATCAAACAAGCTCAGTGCAATTTGTAGGGAATGATGCAAGCCATTCACCACTTCATTTCCGAACTTCCGACAAATTTCATTCATTCATCCATCTACTAAAAATGATGTTGCCTTTATTTGGGAGCCATAACAATAACATGCCTTCGTCTTGCTTAAGAAATACTTGGCCAATCCACTGTCCTCATGCCCCCAACAACGGGTGATCCACTCTTATTGTATTCTTTTTACACAATTTTCTATTGGTGTTTTACTCACCTAATATGACCTCGACCATAAAGAAAAAGATGTGTAGTATCTTAGTCGTACTCTCATTTCTTATGAACTCAACTACCCTAAAATTAAAAAATATTTTTTGGATATAGTTTTTACCTTCCAAACATTTTTCCATTATCTCGTTAAATACTAAAAAAACTTATATCCAAATTTGACCCGCTTAAGTACATGTTTTCAAAACCTTCCCTTACATGTAGAATGGTTAATTGGATCATTCTACTAACTAAATTTGACTTTGAGTATGTACATCAAAAGTTGTTAAAATGAAAAGTACTCAACTATCGGTTAGCGAAGCACCATTACCAGGAACCATGCCTATGAGTCTGGATGTGCAAGATGCTTCATTAATGTATATTGAGGAATCTTTCATGTGGCAAGTGTTATCTCTCGAAAGTGCACATTGTAGAGATGATGGCTGTAGGTGTTCTAAGCTTACAAAAATTGATCTCTCTCTCTCGTAGATACAATGGAAACACCTCGGGTGTGGGTATAACTATTTTGAGGTGAGTCTTCGGTATGAAGGTCGGTTCATTATTGATGTATCCTAAACTGATTTCTAGGGTTAAAAGGTAATATGACTGTAAAAAATGAACTACAAGTAAGGTGATACACCAAACATATATGAGATATTTGACTACATACATGCACAATTGATATGGAATGAACTTTTGATGCAAAGGCCAACAAATTTTTGAAGATAATTAAGGGCAAACACTTTGATGTATTGAGGGATAGAATCACAACAATAGTGCTAAGTTACACATACACATTAATATCATTCAGAGATTACTAAATTTGCAATAGGGTAAGATGATTAATCGGGAATTCAACATTCACAAGATTAATGGAAAACATACACAAGACTACAAATAATTAGAAAGGTAGAAAATACTTCACATTCAAATAAAAAAACTAGAAGAAAATTCTTGACACTCTCCGTATCTAAAATGTACTCCTTTGTGCTTTTCCAAAGCACACAATATATAGAAAATTTGATTTCCCCCTTTCTAAAAATAGACTAAGGCTTGTACTCGCCCATGCATCCTATTTTTATCCTTCATCTATTAATAAATAAATGAATAAAAATAGAACATGCAATTACAAATAGGCATTAATAGCCTTTGATTACATCTCACTCAAAATGAAGTTGACTGTTCTATTTTTAAGAAAAGAATTGTGAATAATTTGATAATAATAAGCTTGCTTGTTGGGAAAGTATCTTTCCTTGTGCATATGAATTCATCTTCTTATTTGTTCTTTCCCCTTGCGAAACCATGCAAAAATTAACTCCCTATTTGTGAGCAAAATAATCCATCCACTCATCCACTTGATGGGGACCACCTCCATGTGAACATGCTTATCTTTTCCTTTGTAGTCTATGGGGACACCCTCGCACTTGATCACTAATCTCCATTTAGTTTGGCCACCTTTGATTAAACATGACCATGCAATACTTGTCATCTTTTGCATTTGGGTAACACTTGCTTATGGTTTTATAACCCTTACCTTTTGGGTGATCATCGGTGAACATGATTCGATCGACACTTTATATTATTTGAATTTGGACTATAGTTGATCCTTTTGACATTTCAAAGGAAATGATTTTGTTTTAATCATGGGGTTGGCCCCCTTTGCACGATGACTCACCCCTTCAATAGTTGGTCGGTGACATGGCTAACTCAGGTAGAGTTCGCTTTGATATTGGTGATCATTTTATAATTGTTGATCTCTGTACTTTGAGATCTCAGGCCGTCGATCTTGAAACTGTAGTTAGGGTTTCACTAGCATTGAATGTTGTCGGTGGCATATTACCTAGGTGGTTTTCTTCAAACTTGGGGATCGATCCTTGAGTGTTGATCTATTGTCCTTTTGTTTTGCGGTTGTTGATCTTTGACCGTGGTTGAGTTTAAACTAACCCAATGCTTGGGATAAAGCGGTAAAGGGGAGCTCAATCCTAATGATAATTTCATTTGGATTTTTAGTATGCAGGTGAAGCCCTGGCAAAATTTTTATTGATGCCATTGTTATTTTCTCCTTCATCTCGACCCTTGTGCATAAATGGTTTCTGAGCTCGGTTGCACTTGTATATTTTATGGCTCTACTCTATTTGGGTTTTCGATGGTTAGAGCTCGAGATTGTGTAACTGTCATACTATTTGACAAAGAGTGGTATGTTTTGACATCCACAGGCACCACCAGTTACTTTATCTTTTCCATCTTGAATTTCAAAATACCGATAATCCGTTCTTTATTTTCATTTTCGTGGTTTCGTGGCTTGACCTTGGTCATTTCAAGTTGAATCTCACTCTAAGATTTCTCTTCTTTAGCTTTGAATCAAATGATCTCACGAGGGTTTACTCTGCTTCAATAATTATAAGTACAATTGTTTTCCTTACCTTGATCTATATTTTTCAATTTAAAGTTCGAGATAGTAAAACCCAGATTTGGGTATCTTTCCCTTGGCATGGGTACTAGAAATTACTTTACTTCATTCAATTCTACAATTTTTTCTTGATATTAAGAGGTCTTTGTACCTTGCATGTGGCTTTCTAGAAATTATAAGTAGTTATTCATCCATGTAATACCATTCTCAGGCATAAGCCTTGATTCAGATGCTTTGTTGAAATATTGTAATCTTGTTTCTTTTATTTAGATGCTTTATTTCTTTGATAGTAGTATTTCTTACATGCTCAAAAATTTGAAATGTTTATTTTGGAAGGTGAATCCTAGCAAAAATTTTCCATAATTATCTCTTCCTTCCTTTTTCAGTTGTAGTAGTTGTATTTTTTGATTTAGAATATAGAATGTAACACTTTTTTTGTTGAAGCTAATTTTTGTTGGAAAATAAAAACTAATAACTATTATTGTGATCATGGCATGATTTTCTAATTTTTTGTATCACTTACTTGATTTACATAAATCTTTTAAAGCATGTATTAGTTAAAAACAATATGATGGAAAGATGTAAATGTCCATTTTACATGGCGAAGCCCTGTCAAAATTTTCCCAGAATCCTCTTTCTCATTCTGTTTCAGCTTGTAATCATTTCTTTCCAGTTAACTTCAACTTCTTGAAATCTGATTCTTCTTCTTTAGTTGTAATTTAAAACATTTACTTCTATTTTTCAGTCTCTCTTTTGTACTATAACTTCTTCTATTTGTATGACAATTACTGAAACTTGAGTTGTATTCTTCCTTCATTCTAGCATGTACTTAATGACTTAACTGCTTTATGCCATAGGATAAAATTCATTGAACTCTGTAATCTTTGTTTAAAGATTTTATTTATTTCTTCTTGGCTGTAACCTGTACCTACACACTTAAGAAAATAGTTAGAAAATATTTAGGCTTTTTTGCCTCTCTTATGTCCATGGTCTTTATTTTCTTCTCCATCCTTCTTTCTCAGTGATTAAAACATGTATGCAGTTTGATCTTCAAGTAAACTATAATTACTTTTGTTAAGATATTCATATACATGAATTAGGACAGGAAAAAGAATATGGATTGATCCCGATCTTGCAATGGATAGTTTTTTCTTCTCTTCTTTTCAAGCACAGTGATTTCAGAATGAAGATGAAAAAGGAACAAAGATGGAAATGGAGATGTCTCAACCGAGAGAAGAAACCCCAAGGAAATGATAAGTTCACTCATACTCCTTAATTTTTTCTTTCATGCATGTGTACCTCTTATTTCAGTAGTTGTACTTTACTTTTCGATTACATCCCATACTTGTGTGGGAACATTTGAAATTCCTTATGAATAAAATATTAAATTCTGAAATTGACTTATGTATTTCTTTACGCATTTTAGCTTTCTGTATGAATTGTATGATGAACTAAACAACTCAGTAATATAATTGAATGTCTTAAACATGAAGGAAAGAACATTAAAGAAAACATGTAACATCTAGTAATGAACTCTGATTTCTGCAATCTACATTTATGTTTGTTGTTCCAAAACTTAGCATTTCATCTATTCTGCAATTGGATTTCTTCATCAAGACAACACAACTGTCCTTTGGGGCCTTGCGTTCTTTTATTGAATATAGTCATGAAATTACAGACTATGTGATCTATTACATTTTGTAATAGCAAACATAGCTATAGATTTCATGTAATCGTTAATTAATTTAGCAGTAACAATATATCTAAAAGAAACTCCCCTAGCTTAGGTATACTTTACCAATGCTATCCATCATAATGAAGTTTTGAGTTGCCCATTATGCACAAGTGTAAATATTGTCAACAACAACTAGAATTTGATGGATCTTTCACTTTTCATGGTTCAGGAAGGTGTGGTATTTCTTACTCCTTCAGACAACCCTATACCTCAAGCTTTTCTCCTTGGTTTTCCTTGTATAAATAATATTTCAGAATATGAGGCGCTCATTCTTTGGGATGAAGATGGAAATCAAATGAGATATCCATCATGTTAAGATCATTAGTGATTCACAAAGTTATCATAAAGAAATTTAATGATGAATACAAAGTCGGGGATGACAAGCTCATCCCTTACAAAAAACTAGTGGAAACTTTGAAAGAGTATTTTGTGTGTATCATATTTGAATAGATTCCAAGAGCACAAAATAGATCCGTAGACGATATGGAAACCATAGGTTATATGCTACAAATTCCACCGTAAAGTAATGATATGCCTTTATTTATTGAAAATATACACCATCCAACATATGACATGCCAAATCATGTTTGGCTTATGAGGTTGTTTGTCCCGAATTCTTCATGGTATGAGTAAATCTACATTGAATCTTTTCCCCAAGTGTGGGACTTGTAAAAATGGGAAAAGAATCTCCGATTAGAGGTTGGTTCCTCAACTCCTCACGATCAGGTATATTACTTGCAAGTTACAGAGGGTTTGAATTCAAGATCCTACTCTAAATTCCAAAGGGGACAGAGATAGAGAATGCAAAAAAAAAACTGAAACTAGTGCTAATAAGGTGATGCACCAAAGGAGTGGTGAGCATTTTTACTTCTACAGATTGACACAAATCATAGAAATGCAACAAAACTTCATGCACAAACTGATAAACTGTAATGAAAGGTCGAAATGAATCAAACAACACAAACAGAGGATTAAAACTCATTCACAGAGCTGCATTGTCATTTCCATTATCAAAACACATGCATTACAACATCTGAGAGGTAAAAATAGGTTACAGTCTTGGAAGAGGTCTGATTTTCCACAAAATCACTTTCAAGGTGAAAGAGGGAGCCTGCAATACATGAAAAATGTTCAACCTTCAAAAATGAGCCAAATCTGGCTTTTACATGCAAGAAATGACCCCAGGAGAGAGAAACATGGGAAAACGTGGGAGAGCTTCAACCACCAACCAAAAATGCAATAAAATAGCATGGGCATCCTTACAGGTCCATTCCTTGACATTTTCACCATCTTTGGGAGAGAATGCGAGCCATTCTTCATTAAAAATGGTGGTTGAAACGTCATTTCTGTATTCATGACCACGTGCCAGAGGGTTTTTTAATTTTATCTCTCCAAACTCCATCAAAATACAAAATTGACCTAGAATCTTGTAGATAATTTCACCAGCTTTCCGTTGATATAAAGAACATGAAAAACCAAGCTCTGGATCGAAAGTTATGGCCATTTGAAATTTTAGGGCAAAATAGGGCCAAAATGCAGATTGGCGGGCGAAAAATTTGAAATTTTCCACTTTTTGCATTTGGGAAAATTTCCCAAAAAAATCCCCACCACCATTTAGGTGCCACATGGCATGATTCCATTAACCATGGGCTTTTCCTTTTCCATCATTTTGGCCATTGGAAAATTTTCCAAAATTTTTGCAGCCGATGACACGAGGACACACGTGGCAAGATGCCATTGGTTCGCATTTGGGGGTGGAATTTTCCTTTTGAAATTTCCTTTGTTTTGCTTTGGGAAAATTTCCAATTTTCCCCATTTCGTTCCAAAGTTTTTTTTGCCCATGGCACGGGCATGCTCCCATTGGATGCGGGTTTTTGGGGTGAACCTTCCTCCTTGCACTTTACCTTTGGGAAAAATTCCCAATCTCCCCCCGCGCTCCATTAAACTCAGAACCCATGGACACGTGGCATGATCTCATTCAGCGGCCTTTGAAAAAATTTTCCTCTTGAATTTTTTGCAAAAACTTCACCAAAATTTTCAAATCTTCCTCCATGGTCTGCGGGCCTTGAGACACGTGGCATGAGGCCATTGGATGCGGACCCCGCGGGCAAAATTTGACCTTGCGCCCTCGCCAAACATTTCACCAAAATTCTAACTTCACCTCCACCCTCCACACTTCTGGCCTAAGGACACGTGGCACAATGTGGTTGGGTGCGGGCCTTTCCTCAAAGATTTTCCATGGCGCCAACACTTAGTCATTTTTCAATTTTTCCCCCTTGGACACGTGGCACGCTCCAATTCACGGCGGGCCTTCGGGGTGAAATATTCTTTTTTGAAATTTTCCAAACACTTGGTAAAAAATCCAAGTTTTCCTCTACCCCGCCACCACTCCTTGACACGTGGCACCATATTACTTGGTGCGGGCCTTTCGGGAAAATTTCCCAAAAACTCTCACGAGCCATAACTTCAAAAATACATGGAGTTAGGAGGAAAACTTTACCTTTACGGAAAGCTGAGAAAAGCTCTATCCATCGATGGTGCCATTTCCAGAAAGAGTCTTGAGTGCTTGAAAAAAAAAAAATTATGACTGAGGCACAAGAGAGGGAAGAATGAAGGGAGTTAGCCACAAAATGAGCAAGGGGCTCATTTTGGATAACAATTTTGGTGACTCAGAGGGGTCATCTGCCTGTTGGATGAAGTTACCAGTTTCCTGAAGCAATCCATTGGGCATGGAGTCATTAAATTCTTTGCTTGGTACCCCAACTGATTAGAACACTACAAGGAGGAAGATGGAGGGTGGAACATCATCTAATTGGAGCAAGGCCTGCAAAACACATTTCTGGAACAACAAGCTTGTGCCAAAGCACTTAGGGAAAGCAAAGCTAATCTACAACAAAACAATGTGCATAAGCACTTGGAGGAATGAAAACCTAAGCTAATATGTACAAGGTGGAGAATTCCTTTAAGTAGCAATGCTTTAGATGGATTCCATTGACTGGAATCTGTAATTCTTCACCATCCAATGAAGACAATTGGAAAGCATTGTTGTCCTTACACTTTGTGACCATGTATGGGCCACTCCAAATGGCATCAAATTTTGAATGCCTTCCCGGTTTTCTCTGTCTGCATCCCATTTTAACACTAGATCTCCAACTTGGAAAGATCTATCCTTGGCCTTCTATCAAAGGTCTTCTTGATCAAAGCTTGATCCTTCTCCATTGCTTGGGATGCTTGATTTCTGATTTCTTGGAGCTCCATCAATTCTGCATATCTAACCTCCATGGGCTCCAAACTCCAACAACTCCAACTATTTCATGAGTTCCAATGTTGGCAACTCAAGTGACATGGGCAAAATTGCCTCTCTTCCATAAACAAGCTTGAATGGAGAGTTACCTGTAGATCTCTTGGAGTTATCCTATCAGCCCATAAGGCTGATTTCAATTTAGTATGCCAAGACCTCTGATTTTCATCAAGAGTCCTCCTAATGATCCTTAACAAGTTCTTGTTTGTAGATTCAGCTTGGCCATTACCCTGAGGGTAATAATTTGATGAAGTGCTTAGGTAGATCCCATTCTTGACAGCCCATTCAGTTACCTTGGACCCAATGAATGCCAATGCATTATCTGATATTATTGTAGCAGGTATGCCAAATCTGGTTGTTATTCCCTCATAGAAGTCTAGGATGCTAGATTCATTTGCTTCCTTGAGTGCTACTGCTTCAGTCCACTTGGTGAAGTAATCTGTTGCTGTTAGAATCCATTTGTGCCCTTGGCTTGAATTTGGATTAATGACTCCAATGAAGTCCAAACCCCATTGCATGAATGGCTGGTCAACTGAAATTGGATGCAATGGAAGGGCAGCTAGCCTCTCCTTACCCATGAAGAATGCACAATTCTTGCACCTCTTGATCCATGCATAACAATCACTGAAAATCTTGGGCCAATAATAGCCAGCCCTCATGATCTTTAGAGCTGTCACTCTTGGTGCAAAATGACCACCAGCTGATCCACCATGGAACTCTTCCAACACCCTATGAATCTGATTTGTACCAATGCATCTCAGCAGCACTCCATTCACATCCTTTTTGAACAAAACACCATCAACAAGGGCATATGGGACAGCCTATAATCTGAAGTGTCTTCTTTTGGTCTTGTTCATCTCTGGAGGGCATAGACTGTGCTTAGGAAGTGCATTATGTCTTGGGTCCAGCAAGGAGTGAGGACATCATCATTTTCCTTTTGAGTGCTTCCTTGCTCATGGCTGTCTTGCAATGCCAAAACAACCTCCTTCTCATTGCATGCTTCCTTGTGTTTGTTCAAAACCAGCTGCTCACACAATCCTTTTCCTCTGACCAACTTGGTGACTTTGATCTCAATGTCATACTCCATGACATGAGTAATCCAACCTACTCTCTTTTCATTCAGGTCTTTGTTGAGGAGGAAGTCTTTAACTCCCACATGAGAAACCAACAATTGAACCTTGTTGTTTGAAACTAGATGCTTGAATTTCTTCAAGCTCCTTGATTACTACAAGAACATGCTTCTCAATGAAAGAATATCTCACCTCATAGTCCTCCAGGATTTGGCTGAAGAAAGCAATTGGCTGCTCATCATTGTCTTTGTTCTGCTTGTACCAAAATTGCAGAAATAGTATCATCACCCCCAAATGCATAGAGGATGAAATCCTTGGAGAAATCCGGTTAATGAGAGTTGGGGCTTGAGAGATGGCTTCTTTGATTGCTTCAAAACTTTCTTTTCCTTCTTTGTCCATTTGAAAGCCATGCTTTTCTTTAACATCTTGGTGATAGGCTTGACTAGGGCTGCAAAATTTGGGACAAACCTCTGAACAAAATTTATTCTCCCCAAGAAACTTTGAAGGGCCTTCTTGTGGCTTGGAAATGGTAGTGCTCTTATGGCTTCAACTCTTTCTGGATCAATTTCTAATCCTTCTTTGGAGACAATGTGGCCAAGGAGCTTTCCTTCATGGGCTAGAAAAATACACTTTTTAGGATTCAAGGATACTCCAAATCTTCTGCACCTTTGGAACACTTGTCTCAAATGAAAGAGATGGTCTGCTGCATTTTTTGAAAAAATAGTGATATCATCAAGATATATCAGCACCATGTTGTTAATCAAATCCTTGAATGCCATGTCCATTGCTCTTTGGAAAGTAGCTCCAGCGTTGGACAGCCCAAATGGCATTTTCCTGTATGCATAAGTTCCCCATTTGGTTGTAAAGGCTGTCTTGAACTGATCCTCTTCTTTCACCATAATCTGATTGTACCCTGAATAGCCATCAAGTAATGAAAACCTCTCAGAGCCAGCAACAACTTGTAAAATCTGCTCCATAGAAGGAAGTGGATAATGATCCTTGAGAGATGCTCTATTCAAATCTCTGAAGTCAACACACAATCTGATTTCCCCACTCTTCTTTCTAACTAGAACCAAGTTGGCCACCCAACTAGAATGCTTGATAGGGAATATGATTCTTGACTCTATCAACTTATTCAATTCTTTTCTCATGAGAGGCTCCATGTGTGGATTGACTTGGCCTTTGTTTTTGCTGATGGGTTTAGTACTTGGATCCAATTCAATGGTGTGTTGAGCTAACTTGGGATTGAAACCTTTCAAATCTTCATAGCTCCAAGCAAACACATCAGGGAATTCTTGACAAAGTTGTATGAACTCATACCTTTCTTGCTCAGTTGTCATCTTACCAACTTGGAGTGATTTGCCTTCTTCCACCAAGATGGACATTGAATCTTCTCCCTTGACTTGGATGTTTGCTTTCTCCTTCCTAAACTGATCATTAGGATTGAAAATGGACTCCAAAGTAATAAGTCCCTTTGGTAGTTTGTTGGTTCTCAGTTGTACCACTTGGTCACCATATTGCTGCTCCAACTTTTCTGATTTTTAAAGTGAGAACTCAGCCTCTTCTTCTGAAAAATGGATGATTTGTTGATCATTTTCAAACACTTGCCAACTTACATTGTTGTGCAGCATTTGAAGGCCTTACAATCACATGGATGTTTGGTTGTACCTTGTCTTTTTGATGCTTTCAACAACGTCAAAGGCTGCCCCAACTGCTGCAAGCCTATCAACAGCTTGGTTCTCTTTTCTAGGAATGGATTTGATGCCAAAGCCCTCAAAATCTTCAATGAGGTCCCACACCCTATTTTTGTAACACTTGAGTAGATCATTCTTGACAGCATGCTGCCCCTTAACTTGGTTGACAATCAACTCACTGTCACCAAAGACTTGCAAGTTCTTTATTCCTCTCTTGATTGACCAATGCAATCCTTGTATCAAAGCTTCATATTCAGCAGTGTTATTAGAGCATGCAAACTGAAATCTAAAAGCTGAATAATACTTAACTCCTTGAGGTGAAACAAGCATAGCTCCCCCTCCTGCACCTTGTCTACTCCTTGATCCATCAAAAAACAACTGCCATACCTCATTGTCATCCTTGTGGTTTGGCTTGGTGATGTTAGGGATAGGCTGATTTTCTTCATGCATGCAATAGACTCCTAGCTCAGATTCTTCTATTTCTTGATAAGGATCAAAAGCATGCACCTTGTTTTCCCATTCATCAAGAGTTAGATCTAGGATACTTCCAACCTTGGTGTCAGCTTCATCAGTGCTTGGATAATCCTCTTGATCAAATGTTGAACAATTGGTATTGATTTGGCTTGGAGTGTAAGGCTCAATGTGAAAGTTTGCAATAGGCTTAGATCTGATTGTGGCTTTAGTTCCATATCTTGTTCTAAACAACATGTGTGACCAATCAGTAGATAAGTAACCTCCAATCTTGGTTGTGAAATCCCTTGACAAACATAGGGCAAAAGAGTGGTGGAAGGTCTATTACTGAGACATCTTGCAAAACAACAACGTTGGGGCATGCATGCAAAGTAAGACTCAAGTTTTTTATCACTCCAATTGTTGTTACTGTTGTCCCATCCAATTGCACTACCCCTTTGGATATGACTTCATATTGAATTCCCAACTGATCAGCTATTTTCTTGGGCATTACTGAACTACTTGCCCCGGAATCAATCATGCAATTGTGTACTAATTGGTTTCCAATGATCAATGAAACATAGAATGGAGGGGGCTTCAACATTTTACCTTGCTTTATCCTCCATGATTCCCCTCAGGTTGGGCAGCATTTGTGAGCACCTTCTCTTGCATTTGGACTTGCTTGTTTGAAGTTGACCAGTCCTTCATGGCAGCTTGTAGCAAATCTCTTTGGCCTAGGATAGATAGTGATTCCCACATTGATATGTTTACATTTGTCTTCTTCATCTGATCAATGATGTTGAATGGAGATGAAGCATCTCTCTATTGTCCCTTGGCCTACACATTCATTCCTTGCACATGGGCAGCAACAACTGGCATTTGAGTTGGCCTAGGAGCTATTTTAGGCAGTCCTTGCGTGTTTGGAACTGCATTTTGTTTGCCAATAATTTGTGGAGTGATAGAAGATTGTGGATTACTTGGAGCCAATGGTTTTCTTCACCCAAATTTCTCCTTTTTGACCTTGTGTTGGCTGCAACACTTTGGGGAATCATTTGATTCATGCCACAAAAATCTTCTACCTGCCAGTTTACAAGTGTGGTATCATTTGGAGCTGATTGTTTCTGGAATGTTTCTTGTTGTTGGTTATTTCCTTGACTCCTTCACCCTCCACACCAGTTGTAGTCACCATTAATGCTTGATTTAAGGCACCATTGAAACACATAGACTGGTTGTGAGGTTCATTGCATGGGAAACACCAATCATACTCTTGAGCTATGTTGTTTTGCACTAGCACTATGGCTTTAGAGGTAGATGTAACATTGGGATTATAGGGCTGAAATGGTCTATTGGCAGGAGGTCTTGCTTGATTTTGATTTGCAACTGGATTGGGTGGTCTTTGAGGCTGGTATGTGCTGTTAGGCTGAGCTTGAGGCTGGAAAGAAGGTCTAAAACCTTGGGCTTGCTGCCTCTTGAGTGTAACCAGCTCATTACCTAAATTTTGCAATTGCTTCATGACTTCTTGAAGTTCATTTGAGGCACTAGAAGATGAAGTAGAAGCTTCACTTGAATTCTGATTTCTAGGAGTGGGAATAGGGGCTAAAATAGGCACTTGACTAGTATTTGGGCTCTCTAAACTTGGATACAATGGCATTGGAGGCCTAGGAGCTAGCTTGCCAGCTTGAATCAAACAATTTTCAGCTCTAATGGAAATGCTATAAGCAATAGGGATAGTTGTGCCTCCCATGGATTGAATTAACATAGAAATATCAGAATTTAAAGCTTTAAGGTAATATAGAAAAGCACCTTCTTTGCTTGGCCTTACTGCCACTGGAATTCTCTCCCAAGTCATTTGAAACCTGAAGTTGAAGTCAATCAGCTGCTCATTGGGAGCTCTCTTGATGGTTGTCAACTGTTCCAAAAGGGACAAGTTATCTCCCTTTTCTCCAAACTGCTCATGGAGGGCTATACATAGCTGGTTCCAATTTTGAATAGAACCTAAGGCAAGACTCCTGAACCATTGCAAATCTTTCCCTTTGAATGAAGATGCCAGCAGTTTGACAACAACTTGCATCTCATTAATCTCATGGATTGCACAAATATTAGCAATATCCTTGACATGATCACCAGGAGTGGTTTGATTCTCTCCAGTAAAGTATGGAATGTTCTTCAATGCTGCAACTGGGATTGGATTTTGTGCATTGAGAGCAAGTGGGCTGCTTTGGTGAAATTGACATAGGGGTTGTTTTGTGCCATTCTGATTGGCCTTAGAACCCTTGTTGATTGAATGAAAGGCCTACCAGGTGGAGGAGTTGATAGAGTTATGTTTGGTGGAGATGGAGACCTTTGAATTCTCCTCCCTCTTTGCCTTCTTCTTGGAGATAATTGTAGATACTCAAACAACACCTCTTCTTCTCCAACTCTTGACCTTGTGGTGATTCTTCTCATGAGTTTTCAGGTCTGCACTACTAAAAACCAGTGATTCTTCTTCCTTGGAGTCACCAGATGTGTAATTTAGGGCTCTTTTAAGCAAGAAACTTGCAAAAAATGCACATCAATTTGTTGCAATGAAGATGAAGACCTCTAAGGTCCCACCAGTGTGCCAAAACTATTGGTGCAAATCAGCAGCACCCCTGGATGTTGATCAGATTTCTAGTTTGACACTTTGGACATCTAGTGTGATTGCACAACATTGAATCTTTTCCCCAAGTGTGGGACTTGTAAAAATGGGAAAAGAATCTCCAGGTTAGAGGCTGGTTCCTCAACTCCTCGATCAGGTATATTACTTGCAAGTTCAGAGGGTTTGAATTCAAGATCCTACTCTAAATTCCAAAGGGACAAGAGATAGAGAATGCAAAAACTGAAACTAGTGCTAATAAGGTGATGCACCAAAGGAGTGGTGAGCATTTTTATCTATGATTGACACAGATCATAGAAATGCAACAAAAATTCATGCACAAACTGATAAACTATGTAATGAAAGGTCAGAAATGAATCAAACAACACAAACAGAGGATTAAAATTCATTCACAGAGCTTGCATTGTCATTTCCATTATCAAAACACATGCATTACAACATCTGAGAGGTAAAAAAATAGGTTACAGTCTTGGAAGAGGTCTGATTTTTCACAAAATCACTTTCAAGGTGAAAGAGGGAGCCTGCAATACATGAAAAATGTTCAACCTTTCAAAAATGAGCCAAATCTGGCTTTTACAGTGCAAGAAACGACCCCAGGAGAGAGAAATGTGGGAAAACATGGGAGAGCTTCAACCACCAACCAAAAATGCAATAAAATAGCATGGGCATCCTTACAAGTCCATTCCTGACATTTTCACCATGATTTGGGAGAGAATGCGAGCCATTCTTCATTAAAAATGGTGGTTGAAACGTCATTTCTGTTCATGACCACGTGCCAGAGGTGTTTTTTAATTTTCTCTCTCAAAATCCATCAAAATACAAAATTGACCCCATAATCTTGTAGATAATTTCACCATGACTTTCCATTGATATAAAGAACATGAAAAACCAAGCTCTGGATCGAAAGTTATGGCCATTTGAAATTTTAGGGCAAAACAGGGCCAAAACGGATTGGCGGGCGAAAAATTTGAAATTTTCCACTTTTTGCATTTGGGAAAATTTCCCAAAAATCCCCACACTCACCATTCTAAGTGCCACGTGGCATGATTCCATTGGCCATGGGCTTTTCCTTTTCTTTTTCCATTGGGCTTTCATGTAAAATTTTTTTCCGCCACTAGAGACACGTGGCAAGATGCCATTGGTTCGTTTTGGGGGTGGACTTTTCCTTTTGAAATTTCCTTTGTTTTGCTTTGGGAAATTTCCAATTTTTCCCCCATTTCTGAAAGTTTTTTGAATTGCCATGTGGCGGGCTCCCCATTGATGGGGTTTTGGGTGAAACCTTCCTCCTTGCGCTTTACCTTTGGGAAAAATTCCCAATCTCCCCCGCGCTCCATGGTCGAGTGCCCATGGACACGTGGCATGATCTCATTTGCCACAGCGGGCCTTGGGGAAAAATTTTCTCTTGAATTTTGCAAAAACTTCCCAAATTTTAAAAATCTTCCCGGCATCCGAGGTCTTGAGACACATGGCATGAGGCCATTGGATGCGGACCCCGTGGGCAAAAATTTGACCTTGCGCCCTCGCCAAACATTTCACCAAAATTCTAACTTCACCTCCGCCCTCACCACTTCTTGGCCTAAGGACACGTGGCACAATGTGGTTGGGTGGGGCCTTTCCTGGAGATTTTTCCATGGTGCCAACACTTAGTCATTTTTTCAATTTTTTCCCCCTTGGACACGTGGCACGATCCAATTCACCGGCGGGCCTGCGGGGAAAAATATTCTTTTTGAAATTTTCCAAACACTTGGTAAAAAATCCAAGTTTCCTCTGACCCCCACCACTTCCTTTGACACGTGGCACCATATTATTAGGGCCTTCCAGGGAAAATTTCCCACAAAAACTCCACCGAGCCATAACTTCAAAAATACATGGAGTTAGGAGGAAAACTTTACCTTTCTGGAAAGCTGAGAAAAGAGCTCTATCCAATGGTGCCATTTCTAGAAGGTCTTGATTGCCTGAAAAGAAAAAATTATGACTGAGGCAAAGAGAGGGAAGAATGAAGGGAGTTAGCCACCAAATTCATCCAACCCTTTGGGATTATAGGACCTCCATTCACACTCCTATTAGTGTGATACCCTATTCCCTAGTATTTTGAAGTGAATTCATCATCCCATTGGAAATCGAGCTTCCTTCCTTGAGAATATCTCTTAGGGATTACCCGGAGAAGGATGAGGATTAGAGATGGCAGTGCTAGAAGAATTAGAAATCCCGGATGAAAAGCACATCCATGCCCTTAACCATCTCAAAGTGTATCAGAACAGAATCTATATAAATTAAAACAAAAGGATCATACCTCGTCAATTTGAGGTTGGAGATTTGTTCATGAAATAAAATCAATTCAACAAAAGGGAAAAAGAGAGAAGAAGACCAAATTTGAACCGCATTGGTTAGGACCTTATGTCATTGTGGCCAAATATGGTATGTGAGCATACAAACTTTCCCATCCCAATGGTTATGATCTCGGTGAACCTTTGAATTCCATCCATCTTAAGCGAGTTCTACGATTAAACATACTGCAAAATCAGAAAAGTAAAGAAAAATAAAAATGTAAAAATGATCAAAATACAAAAAAATTAGAATAAGAGAAAAGAAAAAGAGAAATCAGGTCATCAATATGTGAAAACCATGCAATTGTGGAACTTTACATATATGTCAGCTCCTCCGAGAATGAGTGTGAAACTCACCTATGGGGCCCATCGCTATATGGTCCTAGGAAAAGACGTCGGCCCCACTCTTTTTACACTTGTAGGTAATCAAGTGTATATCCTAGTATAAATATGCCGGTATGTACTTTGGACCTGCAGATGTGCTCACCACTGAAAAATCCATGAACTAATGTGATCAATCCCATCGAAAACGATGTCCCTATCTTATCAGTGAGTAAGAACCCACTGATAAGAGCCATCAAGTAAAGTGGTCCCTAGTGAAGGGTTATATCAACTATACAATCATTTAAATATATTATCATACCCTTGTGGGCTATCTCATCATGGTTAAATATTTCACTTCTTCGCCGCAGTGATGATCGACTAAAATCACTCATATACTCAATCATTGAGCCCATAATAGGAACACATAAAATCCACCACACATCCTCTAGTGTGACGGTCATCTCTCTTGTGGCGATCTTGAAGCACTAGCTCTCACTATGCCACCGCTCAATCAAAGTGGTCAATAGGCCATGGTCTAGGGTAATTGATGGCATCCACGCTACATAGCCTAAGCCAACCGCCTCTAGTAGTATCACCATCATGTGACGGTCTTTTCGGTGCATGCACCCTCTATCTCGGCTATGTAAGTGTGTCACTCTTGCTTCTTCATCGCTGAAACTGTATTTTCAAAAACATGGTGTGTGTTAGACACTAACATTTCTCCAAGTTCTTCTATTGTTCTTCTATCCTCCACTAAATTTTATTTTTCTTCTAACTGTCATTTTTTGGAATTTTCCCTCTAATTCGTCTCTTTCAGTGTGCCTGCATGCCCTTTATGGCATGTGCACAACTTATGGTGTGTGCACCCAATTTTTGGTCCACTTGAGTGCATGCATCTACCTCAGCGCACTTACGCCATGTTTGTCTTGCTGCGCGTGCGCGTGGGTGTGTGTGGTGTGTGTGCACCAAGGTTTTAGTACTTGTGCATGCGCGCAAGTACTTGTATGTATGTGTATGGTGCGTATACAATTTTTGAGCATAAGAACATGCACACACACATTTTCTAGTTCCTACACGTGCATGTGTTCACATGCACTTCAGCAATACCTACGTCACCATATGGGCACCTACGTCCCCACGCATGTGCATTTGCATTGTACCCTACATCTACACTAATAATTAAAGCATTAATTACAATATTAAATGTGTAATTGAAAAATTAGGTCAAGCTACTCACAAAGAAGTCATTGTCTACTTGCCAACATACTCCCGAACTCACTGACACGTATCCTATGAGCTAGTCCTCTCACCATCATCCTCATCACTATCGGGGTCTCATGGTAAAATTTTGGTAGCGGTCGGTAACAAATGAATTGGTCACGATGATTTACCCTCTCTCCGGGGAGGGTATATTAACCAATTTTCGTTGGTCAGTGATGCTTGGAATACTTTTTGATCACATTTGTTGCTCTAACTCTTCTTCTACTTGCCGTGAATAATTATTTTTCTTTCATTTTTTGTCGTGTTGGGGCATTCTTTGCCATCTAGTACTCATTTATTCTCACTAGGACAATTTTATTTCTCCTAGGTGATATCCCTTCTTCTACACACTCCATCGAATAATTATTTTTTATTAAATAATTTTTCTAATGTTTCTATTGTCTAGGCATTTTTTTCCACCTATTACTTCTTTCTTCTCCTGGGGCATTTCTTTTGTGTCTGGGAGATTCTTGTTGTTTCTTCTACTTTCTTCTACGCATCCAACCGTCACAAAAATAAATAAAATATAAAGTAAAAATGTGTATATATATATATATATATATATATATATATATATATCCATTCAAAATCAAAACATTTTGTTTCAAAAATTCTCCAAAAATCCTAAAAATTGTAAAGTTCACAAAACTAGATAAAAAAGCTCATAAAAGTTGAAACTTATGTCTTGCGCATGGTATTATTTCCATATATTTCTAGAAATTTCACATCTTCACAGATAAGATGACTCACAAATCATCGATTTACAACCATTTACAAATCTAGACTGCGCTTACTTAAATGCACTATGGGGCACATATTATTTCTGGTACTATTTCATAGTGCACTACACTTTCTCATTGTACCATGTACTTCATCATCTTCCCTTGCATGTATCCTTTCTCGGGGCATCATTTTTAACCCTTTTCATCAATCATGAACATTTGGGGATCTTCATCTTGATAACAAAACATTTTTACAACTATCTTGACCGTTGTTGGTTGGAATATGTGTGTTTGTACTTGTTTTCCCTGTTAAATGAGCTTGTTTCCTTCTCATATTGCATTGATTTTTGTATGTTGCATTGAGTTGGTATTTTCAACAATGGAAAATTGTTCGTAGTATGGATTTTCATGTCATTCTACTTTTTTTGTATGCTTATATTTTTAATAAGGACCGATGACGTAGATATTTGGCAATATGATGACAATAAATTTGTTTTAATAAATTGGATGAAATATTGTGCGTTTCCTTCTATCTTCATTACTCCCCTACATTATTCTCCTATCAACACTATTATTATTATTTCCTTGGGGCATCCTTCTCCTACCCATTATTCTATTTCCTTTCTCTCACCTTTTTGATTGTTAATCACCTTCTCTCATCACCTCATCAACAATCAAGGGGGCATCTCTAACTTCGACTAATTTTTCTTCCATGCCTTCAAAATTTGTTTTTCTCCTATCTTTGAAGTGGTATCACTTATGCCACCCAAAAGAGGGGTAAATGTAGACACCTATAATTTAACCCGAGAAATGTAAATACTTAAATTATGCTAATTATCCTCTTTCCCACAAATTGATGACATATCGTCAATGTGGCACACTTCCTCTTCTATCATCATTGATTAGTTACTTTAAGTTAATTAATTAACTCTTTTATCCAACAAATACACTAATTAAATCCTTACGTAATCCCCTTTCTATCTAGAATAATTAACTATTATTAATCAATTAGCTTCCTTCTCCATTAAATCAATAAATTATCATTGATTTGATTAAATTCTTCCATATTCTAAATCATGCTAATTATTCCACTAAAAAGCTTCTATACACTTGCACACTTATTAATTAATAACTTTGGTTAATTAATAAATCCCCTCAAATCCCATGGGTTACTAAAGGACAAACTAAAATCTCCTAAGGTTGACTCACCCCTTTCTAAACCTTCCTTATCCACAACTAACCCAACCTCTCCATTTATTCCACATAAAAAGAGATTTAGAGATTATTGTATCCATTTTGCTATATAAGGATCCCTCCTCCTACCTTTTTATTTATACCTACACTCCTAAATGGGCATAGAGAATACACTATAGCCATTTTATCATCTTTGAGGATTATTCCATTAGAAGAGCTAGCCTTCTCCATTTCTTGCATTCATCCACCCAAGTTTTTGAAGTCATATGGAGATATGTCAAGTGGTCTTGTAGCCATGATTTGAAAAGACTCCATTCTTAGAAACCTTGGGATTTCAAGCACATAATCAACTCTTTGATTGCTAGAGATCTACATAGGTTCAATCTCATCTCATTTAGCATTCAATAAGAGATAGAAGTTAATTTGTTTAGCATATTAGCTTGAAATGTTCATTTCATGTTTAATGTAGAAATGTTGATAGCTTAGCTTTTCTTAAGCTCTTATCATGATGATGCATAGGTTTAGTTTAGAATTGTATTGAAGCTACTAGGTGTTATATTGAATTCTAATTACATAGGTAACTATTTCATGCATACATAAAGGTTGAATAGGGATATGAGTGAGACTCACATGTTTTTGACATTTTAAAATTTTCTTAAAATATGCACAAAAATCTTGGTTCATGGTAGGAAAGTAATGGCCGAGTTAAAAGAAACATTTAACGACATTGGTGCCATTCAAATGTCTACCATATGTATCGTCATGTACTTATTGAATTGATTTAGTAGATTCATGGTATTTAAGACATCTTAGTAAGAGGCTATAAAATCCATGTTTATAAAGGATATTGTTATTATAACATAGTGGATAAAAATTTGGAGGAAATACCTTTTAACATTTCTTGATAGATCAAGGGAGATTTTGGATTCTAAGAGTGTTAAAAATATTGTGTGTATCAAAGGTTAGTTTAATTGTTTTATATGACATTGATTTCATTTGTTGATATGGTTTCCAATCAATGGATGAATTTTTTTTTTTGGAATTATCGGTTTATTCTTTAGTTTATACAAGAATGAGAGATCTTATCGAATCTATGGTTTCTATAAATTTATTACAAGATCAAGGGATTGTCGAAATAGTGTAGTGGTAGAAGGCGTTGAGGAGGAATTCAATGATGTCTTTATATTTATGTAGAATTTTTTCTTACATTGATAAATACCTTTGATTTGATTAATGAGGAGATATGAGTCTCAATAAATTTATATGATTTGTACACCATGCGTAACAATGGTTTGAAGAAGCCATTATTAAAGCTTCATATTCTGACATGTTGTTAGGCCATTAAAAATTAAATTTAAAGGATAAAGGGATAAAAGTTCCCCACGGAGGTATGATGAAAATACCATCACCTCCGTCATTTTGGCATTTACATCCATCAATGAAGACAATCATTTTCATTAGAGTGAATTCTTGATCATTGATATTATTGATAGATTCATGAAGAAACTATTCATGATGTGGTTTATTTTCCATGAGAGGAGCTTCAACGATCTGATCTGTAATGGCTTGTCCCTTAATATATCTTTGCATTACAAATTCTATATCCAACTCGGTCATGAGCATGATCTGCTTACTTATGTGGTCAATATGATATGGTTTATAATGCATGATCTTGAGTGGGATAAAACTAGTTATGACATAATCTTTTTGGTTGAGTAGATAGCGGTGTAGTTTAAGCATTATGAAGTACAAAGAACAACAAAACATTTCATCTTTAGTATAGCAGGTTTTTTATTCCTCAAGAGTGTGGCTTATGTAATAAATGGCCTATTCATGACCCTACTTGTGTCAATGGGAAAGCATGACACCTAAGGCATGATTTGTAGTAGATATGTATAGGTAGAATGACTCACCCTCATGAGGAGGCCTTAGTATAGGTGGCATAAGAGATATTGTTTGAGCTCATTGAAATATTTTTACATTTTGTATCCCACCTAAAGTTAATGTCTTTACAAATGAGATGTTGAAATGGTTCAAAATGGTACAAGAGTTGTGCTATAAAGCAAGTGGTGGATTGATTCTTACCTTGGAGGCTACATAGTTTTTTGAGGTTTGACAAAGGAGGCATTTCGATTATTGCTCCTGATTTTTGTTAGATCTACTTCAATTCCCTAGATGGATATGATTAAGCCTAAAAGTATACTAGTGAAAACAAAAAAAGAAAATTTAGAGGGGTTAATATGGATAAGAAATAAATGATACATGCGAAGATTGATTCTAAGAAAGTGAGATGATATTTACGTCACTTATATTTTCCAACGGTTTCATTAAAGTAGTCTTCTACGGTTTTTGGATGAGGTCATGAAATATATATTTCATGGCATGTTGATAGGTAGCTCCTACATTTTTAGTCCAAATGATATGAAGCAATAAAAAAATTCCCTCTATGGGTAATGAACGATGTCTTATGTTTATTTTTGGAGGAAATAAGGATTTGATTATAAAAGGAGAAACCATACATAAGAGAAAGCATCTTGTGGTCGGCTATTATATTGATGAGTCTGACTGATGTTAGAAAGAGGGAATTCATCATTATGACATGCGAGATTGAGATCCCAAAAGTTAGTGCATATGTGTAACTTTCTAGAGGCCTTGTTATGGTTATACTTATGGGTATGATGAATTTAGTGGATAATTGTTTTTGTAACTCCTCTTTGAAAAGAAGAGATATGTGTGGGTATATTCTACATAGATTTTGTTTAACTGGTTTGGCATTAGGGTAGGTGAAGATATTGTGTAGGATGATGATAGGATCAATACGACATGTCACTATATGACCAGGAAAAGGCTTGATTATGCTTAGATTTGAATGTGGTGAAATAATTTAACTCTTTAGAACTAAGGATTGATCGACGTTGACTATGTGAGAATCTTGTGGAGTTTCTATGTTAGCATCAATAGTGAATTCCTTAAAGAGATTTGATGTATAATGTGGTAGGTATTTCCAAAGGAAAGGGTCATTTAAGCCCATGTGGGAGAGGATATATTGATATTCGTGAAGAACATTAATAGTAGGTGAGTCCTTGTTAGTGCAAATAACAACACCCCTAAATGGGCTCAAACTTGAGTTGGGCATCCGATGTGATCTACATAACATTGGACCATCTCTCAAGATGTGGGACTTGCCAACTTGAGATGGACATATGGATAAGGTTGGTTCCTTCTCCTAAACTACATGCCACAAGCTACTCTAGTGCAGGAAAACTATATAATACTAATCTAACCTTCCAAGGGACCGGAGAGAGAGTGCATGAAAACATATCCTACACTAAAGCAAAGGTGATACACCAGAGAAGGAGGTTGCTGGTCACAATCTCATATGCATGATATGGAGAGAGGTGAGAAAAGGAGAGGGTAGACAAGATGTACCATAGACAAGAGATAAAATTCACATGGAACACTAGTTCAACCCATTAAACATGGTTCCCAAAACCTGCAATAGACATTAAAGATATGCACAATATACCACGCAAAGATGAGAGGTGAGAAGAGACAATAAAATAATCAAGGATGGTCAAAAAGCATCATGAAACATATTTTATTGCTCCAAGAGTTCACATGGTACACCATCAATGGGCAATGGGAAAGAAAATGCCATTACGAAGCCAAGAGAGGAGGCTTAGACTCTACATGCTATCCTAAGGAAGAAAGACGAGGGGCATGAGAGAAAAATGATGAACCTTTAGAAATATGCCCCTCCTTTACAATATATAGAAGAATAAGAGAAGGAGAGAGGGAAAATTTGAATCCTTCTTCAACCACCCCAAGATTACATTGAATTCACCTACTCCAACCACCCCAAAAAGCATTGAAATTCACCTACAACAATGATGGGCTTCACTGCAAAACCCATGCCCCCATGTGTTGTTCCTTGTTGGGAAAGAAAGGAGTCCATTCTTCATCATGGTGATAGGTGAGAGACTTGACACCCTAAAAATGTCATAAATGATCAATAATGGTGGCAAGGTGAGTAATAGCAAAGCGGGAGCTCTTTGAAAAGTCATTTCCCACTCATATCCAAGTTCTGATATGAAGACATGAACGTCCAAAGGTCGGGGTAAGGAGATTAAACGAGCTCACAATATGCGAACAAGTCTTTCCATACAGGGGCCATGTGGCAGCCCGTGATTTTAAGATTCGGCCCCCTCCTTTACACTCTTGAAGAAGAATCGTCGAGGCACGTGGCATTGTCTACGGGCCCACTCTATTTCCTTTATATTTTTCCTTTGTCCCTTCTATTCGGTAGAGAAACTACATCAGACCTTGGACATATGGAGGCTTCACGCTCATCTGGGGGACCCCGCTTCTATCACACCTTTGAAGTTGCACCAAAGAGACAAATAGAGTCTACCACTAGCCCCATCCCATACATAGACTTTTCAACGGCCAGCTCTACCCCCTTTTTATTTTCACCATGTGGCAGGCCGCCCCCCTCATTTGGGAACCCACTTTGATTATTCCTTTAAATTTGCACCAATATGATATGTGGAGGCTTCCATTGGTCCTTTGACTTAACCGATTTGGGCCTGCTCCACCCCTCTTTGACTCTATCCACATGCCTAGCCTACACTTGTTTGGGGACCTCCTTAGGATTATAACCTTGAAGATGTGTTGAGTTGACACATGGAGGCTTCCTTTGGCCTATCTCGAGCTTGGAATTTTCAATGGCCGGTGTCCCCTTTTCGGACTCAAGGACATGGGGAGGACGGGCACTATTTCAAGATCTCTCTTTGGGCTGTGCCTTTGAAGTTTTTCCGATGAGGCACGTGGAAGCTTTCCTCACTCATTTATACTTAGTTGATTCAGGCTTGTTGCCCATTTAGGAACAACTATTGGACCCTAGACACGTGGAGAGTCGACACACATTTGGAGACCCTATTTAGACCTAACCTCTAGAGGTGCATCATTGAGACATGTCGAGGCTTTTGCTACTAGCCCCGTTGTACTTAGAATCTTAAAGGACTAGTGCTACCTTTCGGACTCTTACCACATGGAGGCCTTGTGTTCATTTGGGGACCCTGATTTGGATTCTACCCTTGGAATTGCCCCGATGAGGCACGTGTCTCCTTCCACCAGTCTTGGACACTTGGCCCTTGGTAGACTCATATGTGAAGTCCGACAACTTTGATCCATTTATCCAATTCTTTTCTGTTGAGCCTCTGGTGTCTTTTAACGTTATCGGCCTCCTTCGTTGACCCTACCACTTCATTGTTGGATTTGAAATTTGGCCTCACATGACTAAGCCGACTCTTCAAATTTTCTTTCTGTGTGGGGTCATTTTTGATCAATTTTACTGGGGGGAAATTGGTGTAACAATTCTCTTTGATCATTTCTTACCAGATGAGAGGAAGTGTCTCATTATAGTGATTAGCTTCTTAATTTAGTTGACCTAGTGTAAAAGTATTGACTAAAATAGAATTACGAAGGATGGATACCATGTTGTTGATGTTAGGATTCATTACTTACTATGGTAATTATTCATGGTAGATAGTTATTGAATAGTTAGTGAGTGATTTGAAATGTGACTTTGAATGACTGAACTAACCCTTCAAATTTTATTTTGTGTGGGGTCGTGTTTGATCAATTTTATAGGGGGGACAATTTGGATAACTATTTGGAAACTCACGGGGACATCTTCTTGCTAGATGAAGAGTCCAGTAGCCTTGGATGTTTCCATTGGGCATGGATTCAAGAATGAGAGCTCGCTAATGAACTTGTTCCTAAAACCGTGAGCCGATTTCTTGCACTCTCAATTTTCATAAGAAAATTTTAGAAATGAGGTTCTTAGAGTCAAAATTTTCTTAACCTGGGGCCTTCATCTGTCCCTAGAAGTGGATTATTACAATATTCACCCAGAGGTACACTGAATCCACATAGTGATACAACCCTAGAGAAAAAAATCACCACAACACCACTATGTACAAAATTGAAAATCATACATATCTCAAGTGGGATATGTAGAGTGTGCAAAGGCACTTGTTCTACTAAAATAAAATCTACTCCTACTCCTACACTAACCCTATCAAAGAAAAGATAAACAAATCCTATTATAAAGGAGAAAATAGCTTCACTTCTTTAAAAATGTGGCCATGTATATGATTTGGTGGTGAACATGGCTCTTATTATGAGTGAGAAACCAACAAGAGGTCGATATTCCACCCAAATCATCAAGGTATCAACATCAATCAAAAATACCTCCTCAACCTGATTGGCATTAGACTCCTAGAGGTGTTTATGGTGGCCCTTGGTGCTTGGATATTCTTCCTCATGCCCTAAATTGGGCATGACTAGTTTTGGCTTCTCCCTTGGCTCCAATGAAGCCAAGTACCTACTTGGGCATATTCTAGTCCTTTGAATGTGCCCATGGTTATGAATTTCAACTCCACAGATGGAGTCTTCCTGTGGAACTTATTTAGTGGATGGTGTGGGAGAGATGGGATCATCGTGTTCTTTCCTTCCTCCTCCTGAGAAGAACATTGAAGATCATGATCCTCCAACCTTGGTTCTAGAGGGCCATTGTGAGATGCAGGATGATGTCCTTGTATACTCTCCTCCATGGAAGTAGACTCATGTGTTTGGAAGGTGGATGATGCCAGAGAAAATGATGTGATCTCCATGGGCTCATCTCCATCAAAGCAATCCTCCATGTCATACAGATAATTTGCCTCCTCATTCTCCTACTACGTGTTCTCGACCTCCTCCATGGTGTCCTTCAGATCTATGAATTTGTGACCATGGTTCCTTTCATCTTCAAACATGAAGTTTGAAATCTCAAACTCTTCTTCATATTAGAGCTTAAAGGGGATGAAATGGGAGGAATAAATGAAGGTTCTTTTGTGGCCTACTCTATAATTGAAGCCTTTGGATCTGTATGGTTATCCTCCATAACTGGAATGTACTCCTATTCTTTTGGATTTGGAGTAGCTTCTTCTTCCCATGCGTGTGTTGTAGATGAAGCTTCCACCACTTGTGGCTTGACTCTAGCCTCCTCCATGGGCTTCACCAACAAGGGAATCTTTGTAATTCTTAATCGAAGAGCCAAGGTTACCAATTTTTTTATCATTTCTTCTTTTCTTGGCTCTTCTTCTTGCTGCTCTCCTTGATTAGTTTTTAGAGTCTCTCCCTAACATGGACTTGGGAGAGTAGGACGAATGGTGGGTGGGGTCTCCACTAGTTTTTTTTTATCTGTGGTAGAGGGGAATGCATTAATTTTGGATCTTGTGGAGGGGACTTGGATTTGGAAGGGAAAAGGGTAGAATAATTGAGATGAGATGGAAGATTAGAAGATGGAGAAGGGGAATCAACACTTGGGGCAGCAGATGGGAAGCTTGGAGATTGAAGCTCGGTTGAGATGGTGCTTATTGAGAGAAAGGAAAAGAAAAGCTATGAGATGGTGGACTCACCCATTGACAAGGTTGTCTACTACCAAGTTTAGAGGCCTTTATCCCCTTAGTCCATTACAAAAGTTTGGGAAGCATCTCAACCATGAAGTCAAGCTTCTCCCAGTGGGCTATAATGTCTTAGAAAAGTGTTGATCCATAGACAAGGTGCCCTGCAACTAGTCCTAAATGCCTTCATTTGTGTTCTAGCCCTAGAATGCACCATGTTAGCCTCCATTCTTTGAATCTTCTCCAGTAGATCAACGTTCTCCACATAGTTGTCACCATCGTATGTGTACCCTTTCTCTTGATAAGCTCCATGGAAAAAATGGTTTTGACACTGCTCATATGGGTAAGTATAATGGTTCTAGATCTTATCATAATGTTAATCTGAAGGAGTTGGGAAATACAAAGTGGAGGTGGACTACATTGTTGTTGCTGAAAGTGTGGATTCTAAGATGGGAATGAAGTCATGATTTCAAAACTTCATGGAATGGGAGAAAATGAAAGATATGGAAAGAATAATGGATGAAAATAGATAGGAGAAGGTTTGCAACTCAAAGGATAGGTTTTTGACTAGATGGACACCCAGGATGTGCTTGAAAGTGCCTCCAAAGGATGTAATCTTCACCAAGAGCACATCAAACCCGATGAAGTGAAGTGGTAAGGTGCTTCAAACCTATCCCACCAGGAATGTCAAAACTATTAGTGCAAAATCACAAACCCGAATGGGCTCAACTCCGAGTGGGGCATCCAGGTGTGATCTACATAACATTGACCATCTCTCAAGTTGTAGGACTTGTGAACTTGAGATGGAACTCCAGAGAAGGCTTGTTCCTTCTCCCGAACTACCTACCATAAGCTACTCTAGTGCAATAAAACTATCTAATCCTAATCTAACCTTCTAATGGACCAGGGAGAGAGAGTGCATGAAAATAGAGTCTACATTAAAGTGGTGATACACAAAAGAAGGAGGTTGTTGGTCACAATCTCATATGCCTAAAATGGAAAGAGGTGAGAAGCGGAGATAGTGCACAAGATGCACCGGAAACCAAAGATAAAATTCACATGGAACACCACTTCAACCCATTAAACACAGCTCCCAAAACCTGTAATAGACATCAAAGATATGCACAATATACCCTACAATGATGAGAGGTGAGAAGATACAATAAAATAAGAAAGGATGGTCAAAAAATCACGAAACTAATTTTATTGCTCCGAGAGTTCACACGGTACACCATCAGTGGGCAAGGGGCAAGAAAATACCATTACGGAGCTAAGAGAGGAGGCTTAGACTCTACATCCTACCCTAAGGAAGAAATAGAGGGGGAAAGAGAGAAAAGATGACCAACCTTTAGAAATATGCCCCTCCTTTACAATATATAGAAGAATAAGAGAAGGAGAGAGGGAAAATTAGAATCCTACTTCATCCACCCCAAAATTTCATTGAAGTCACCTACTCCAACCACCCCAAAAAGTATTGAAATTTACATGCAGCAATGATGGGATTCATTACAAAACCCATGCCCCCATGTGTTGTTCCTTACTGGGCAAGAAAGGAGTCCATTATTCATCATGGTGATAGGTTAGAGACTTGAAAACCTTGAAAATAGTGGACCTGATCATTAATGGTGGTAGGTGAGTAGCAGGAACCTGAAGCTCTTCGAAAAGTCCTTTCTTGCTCAATTTCGAAATCTTATTCTAAATACATGGTCATCCATAGGCCGGGGTTAGGCATTTAACACGAGCTCACAATATGTGAATAATTATATCCATACAGGGGCCATGTGGAAGCCCCATGCTTTTAAGATTTAGCCCCATCATTTACACTCTTGAAGAAGCTTCATCGAGGCACATGGTTTCTTCCGCACCCCTCTTATATTTCCTTTGTATTCTTCCTTTGTCCCTTCTATTTAACAAAGAAACTACGTTGGACCCTGGACACGTGGAGGCCTCGTGCTCATTTGGGGACCTCACTTCTGTCACACCTTTGAAGTTGTGCCCAAGAGACACATAGAGGTGTCTCTTGGCCCCATCCCATACTTAGAATTTTCAATGGCCAGCTTTGCCCCCTTTTGATTCTGACCACGTGGTGAGCCCACGCTCATTTGGGAACCCACTCTTGATTCTTCCTTTAAAGTTGTGCCAAGATGACACATGGAGGCTTCCTTTGGTCCTTTGACTTAACTGATTTGGGCCTTCTCCTCCCCCTCTTTGACTCTATCCATGTGGCGAGCATGTGGTTGTTTAGGGACATGCGGTTTTAATCTTGAAGATGCACCAAGATGACGCATGGAATCTTTCACTATGTTGAGCATGGAATTTTCAACGCTAATGTCCCCTTTTCATACCTAATACATGTGGAGGGTCTGGCACTAGTTTAGGGTCTCTCTTTGGGTTGTGCCTTTGAAGTTTCATTGATGAAGCTTCGATCACTCCTTTATACTTAGCCGATTCAGGCCTGCTACCCATTTAGGAACAACTTTTGGACCCTAGACACATGGAGGTTTGGCACACATTTGGAGACCTTGTTTAGACTTGACCTCTTATGGTGTGCCATTGAGACACGTGGAGGCTTCTCTGCACATTTCTGTTGTTACGTAGAATCTTAAATGAATAGTGCTACCTTTCGGACTCTTACCACGTGGAGGTATTGAGCTCATTTAGGGACCCTAATTTTTATTCTTCCTTTAGAATTGCCCCAATGAAGCACGTGTCTCCTTTCATTAGATCCTTGGCCCTTGGTAGAATCATATGTGAAGTACGAGAACTTCGAGCCCTTTCTCCAATTCCTTTTGCTTGAGCCTCTAGTCTCTTTTAACGTTATCAACCTCCTTCACCAACCCTACTCCTTCATTGTTGGATTTGAAATTTGGGCTCGCATGACTGAACCGACCCTTCCGATTTTCTTATGTGCGGGGTTCTGTTTGATCAATTTTTCCAGGGGGGAATTAGGTAACAATCCTCTTTGATCATTTCTTGCCAAATGAGAGGAAGTGTCTCATTATAGTGATTATCTTCATAATTCAATTGACCTAGTGTAATAGTATTGACTAAAATAAAATTACGAGGGATGAATACCATGTTTTTGATGTTAGGATTCAATATTTTCTATGGTAATTATTCATGGTAGTTAATTATTGAATAGTTAGTGAGTGATTTGTAATAACAAATCATGTATATATTTTATGTGTATATAGGTTAATATTAACAACTTATATTTTTATTTACATATTGTTACGTAGGTTTAAAAACCTACATATATGGTTTATTGTTTTGATTTGTTTCCTAAATATCAAAACAACTACACCTATAATTTTTTCCTGTGTAATGTTCCCGTTAAATTAATGAAAATATTTTGTGTTTCCACCATGCAAAATAAGTGTTTCTTTTAGATTTGGTATCGAGAAAGACAATCATGTGGTATCTTTGCATGATATGCATGTATTGAGTTGGATATAGCATGATTATTCAAGGACTATGTGTATGTAGTGTATGTGGTGGCACTTAGTGAATTTTTTTATCTAGCAGTGTGTATGTAGAAATCCCTTCCATGCAGATATCGATTGGGTGATTATGAATAGTACGTCTTCCGGATGTGCATGAGAGCTTTGTCTTTTTGTATGTAACATGTTTATATCTTGTTTTGGTACAAAATTTATAATAAAAAATTCTAGATCTACATTGTTTATATTCACTCAAAAATATTTTCAAGGATGGTCTTTGATTTGACACTATTTAAAGCTTGACATCAACGCATATGTGGACAAAATATTCTAATAGAAATCACACTTGTGTAGCAATCTCTTGTTATATTATGTTGTGTGCATCGTGATCATCTTTCATTCACTTCAAAAGCAACAATTTCATTGAACTTGTTTTTGTATTCTAAAACACCAATGGTTATGTGATCGAGACTTGTCTATAGTTTAGAATATGTAATGAGTGGTCTTATTTTGACTTTCAAATATATCTCCTTACCACTATGCATTCAAATTCACTACACAATCCATTATTTTCAAGATCGTCTAAATTATAGAGGGAAATTATTCTTTTCCTAGAGATAATAACCTACACTCCCATTTGAATGCCATATTGCATGGTTAATCCTCTATGTGATCAATGTAATAGTTAATTAAATGGTGTGATCTGTTTACATTTAGTATTGGATCTTCCTTCATCCTATTTGTCACCACCGCATTCTCTAGCCATGTATGTTCTTTCCAAACTCCATAACTAAGATAATCTCGAGTGCATTTAACCTATAACTATTTTGAAAATGAACTCTTTCACATTATGGGGGGAGATAAAATAAACCCAATGTGGAAACTATTGATTGTTCAAGTCAACTCCATCTAAGCTAACATCATGAAAATGGAGGATGGATGCATTGTAGGTTGGAGGTCACAAATTGACCTCTCGTCACCATCAACAATGGCGCCACACTTTTGGAATGATGAAATTTGTTTGAGTTATGTTGTGAAAAAATTGTTTTTTCATGGTGGCATGAAAAATAAGAATAGATGATGTAAATTCATGTTCACATATGAGTATTCCTCATCTAACCCCTTTTGTAGAAGAATTGTATAATATTGATCAAAATTTATTATAACAATTATGATGTGAAAGTTATTAGTAAACCAAAAAAACCAATTGTGTAAGGTTTATGCTTTGAACTGCAAAATCAATTATGTAAGGTTTTTGTAAACAAATAAAACCAATTGTGAAAGGTTATTGGTACACCTATAAAACCAATAGGGTAAGGTTGTTGGTAGAAGTGGAGAAATCCATCAATGAAGAAAGAAATGTGGGTTAGCACATGTGCGAGTTTTGTGCAAGTTTGGATGTTGTACTGATTGAGGACTTGGTCGTGAGTACACAAAGGTGGCATACTACAATTAGAGAATGAGATATGTTTAATAATGTAAAAAATAAGGGGGATTGTTAAGATTTAGTATTTACTATGATAAATATTCACGGTAGATAGTTATTGAATAGTTAGTGAGTGATTTGTAATAAAAAATCACATATATGCTTTATGGGTATATAGGTTGTTATTAAGAACTTATAGTTGTATTCACATATTGTTACATAGGTTTAAACAACCTAAATATATGGTTTATTGTTGTGAGTTGTTTCCTAAATATTAGGAAAATCCTCACCATAAATTTCACCTATATAATTTTCCCATTTAATCATTGAAAATATTTTATGTTTCCACCATAGAAACTAAGTGTTTCTTTCGAGTTGATATCCATAGGGTCATCATCTTTGTTCGAGGATGACGATTCAGATATTATTATTAGTGTAATGGTATTTGACGTAGATCATTTAGAACTTGGTTTCTCGTAACCCAACCCGTGTGTTTTCAAGTGGCTTGCGGGAATGTTGGATGATTAAATCATGATTCCTTGTTTGTAACATCCAAATCCAAATCCTTTCCAGCACAAAGATGGAGTTACATTTGTCACGAATACCTAGTTATATAATAATTTTAACTTTGATATGGATTGCATAAAAGTGACATTGATAAGTAGGATGTGAGGAGGGGTGATTGATCCATCCATACACTAAATTTGTTTTAAGATGTGGAGGACCGTAGGAAATGATATCTCATGATTAGTTTCATACATTGGTTTATTTTCTAGTATTTTATATTTATTTTCTATGGAACGAATAATTCTAAGGGTACGATACTCCCCAAGTGTTAGGTGTTATAATGTCATCAAAGGAAGAATCAATGGGTATTTTGGCTGATTTTATAGATGTTCTAGTAGATGCCTCATCGAGAGGATCCTAAGCTTGATTTTGGAACAACCAAATCATTTGGATGATATATCATGTTAAAGGATCTAAAGGGGTTAAGATATACATGAATTGTAAATTTTTCACTCTCGTGTTCATATTTAAGGAATCAATGGAGTGTTACGGGGATATAATTCATGGCTTGTATCCAATGTTGGCCTACTAATATATTTTACTAGAAATCTTCTTCTATAATATAAAAGACCATAGGAAGAGTTTTGAAATTTATTTCAAGTGGTAAGATTATTGTACCCAATGTGGGAGTGATCATATTTTAAAGGCTCGAGTACAACTGGTGTTTGGGTGACAACGGTATCTAGTAAGTGAATTTTTTGAAGGCATATGATAATATATTATTGATTACAATGCTCTTGTCGATCATGAATCTATTCACAAGGAAATTGTTGATTTGTGCAAAGGTGATGAAGAGGGGAATATCATGGTATTCATGCTATAATGATGTTATTTTAGAAGTACAAAAAGAGATAGTAGTGGATGTTTTAAGAGTTCCTAATACAAAGAGTTCTTAATCATTCAAATGCATCTATATGGACTGGAGATCTTCAATCATTTCTTGTTTGTGTAAGAGTGAGGTTTGAACTAGGTCGTAGAGAGATTTTGACTGGAGGTTGGTAAATTTGTTTGATGACAACTTTTTAGACTATAGTGGTGGATTGTGTTAGAGGAGTCACAAGGATGGTTACCTTAGCTTTGGAGGGTGTGTTTATTTGGTCGGATGTTTAAAGAGTGAGGAGTATGGATTCTGAAATATTAGAATTTTTCTTGTCTCAAGGGTTAGGTTTGTTTCTACTTGATCGAGTGGTAATACATACTATGTTAATTTGATAAGGGGGTCCTTACCAAGATATTATTTAGTAGTTGTAGATTTTTTAGGAGATTTTTTTATTTCGTAGCTCCGTAGAAGAAGACCCTTGTATGTAAAGTTTTTAATGGTGGTGTGGAGAGATTTACACTCTTATTATAATTTTACTTTTTTATGATAATCATAGAAGTATTTATAGTTATACTTGGAGGGCTTCCGACCTCGGGAGGTAGATGGTTTAAGGGGAGGAAGCAATATGAGTTATTGTTCAAGGAGATTCTCAAGGGTAGATGCATAATATTCTTTTGAAACGGATGTGGAAGGGACTAATTTTTATTTGGTTTGATAGTTTTGGGAGACACTTCAATTAATGAGGATTCTTTGGTCATGCATTGATGATTGGTTTTTAATTTCATGACGGTAATAGGTAATTTGGACAAAGGATGTTGTCTTTATATGGTAGAGGACAAAGGTTTCTATTTTTGTGTTGAAGAAGTAGGATGGTTTCGGGATATGATTGTAACTTTTTGAGATGGAGGTGGGATGGCCTTTTGAAGGTTACATTTATAATATTTAGTCAAGAAGTCATCATATGATATTTTAACAATTTGTAGAATGGGTTGATTTTTTGGCCTTGGTGTATATCTCATAAATAGGATGGATAAAAAGGAGATATGTGTAGATGAAGGAAGTTTTATTTTGATGATAGGAAATATGGGTGCTACTGATTTAATATTTGGTGTTCCTAAATAAACACTACTAGAGGAAGATACGGATGTGGATTTAGTGATATGTAATATCTCATCAATTTTTTATGGTATGATGGGTTGGAATATTATTTGTTTTTGGTTGGCTAGTTGACAGAGCATTGTTTAGAAATGGTTATTTAGAGACATTTGAGGGTTTGATTTTGAGGTGCATTAGGATTGTCTAAATTTAATTCATCCTTATTGATCATATCTTGAAGGACATTTCGAATGAGATACACCTTTGTATGTGATAACCTTTGACCCTACGGTATTTGTAATAATCATTATCTCTATACCAAGAAGGCTTTGAAAAAACATATCAATAGGACAAATGGGTGGAAGAGTAATCATTTTAGTGCCTAAAGTTTATCAAAAATTACACTAGATGATTAACTCATGGGAGTATAATTACATTGAAGTTGAGAGTCTTTATTAGTCTATAACTCTTTGCAAGTAGATTTGATGACCACCGCATTAGCCAACAATTGGGATTTTTCTTGACTAGAATATGGTTTGGATGAAAATTAGGATTTTAATTTATTTTGTCTAAGTTTTAATCTACCTTCCTCAAGAGATTGGAGCTCGAGTTTCGGGACATTATAAATTCTTCTTCAAATATTCTAAAGGATTGAATTTGAAGTGTAGATGAGATTGTTCGGCACAAGAATGAGTGAATAATTTGATCAAATCTGTTTGTGGGAGGGAAAATGACTTTTGATCTATCATACCCCTCAAATGGGAAAAAAATTGTTCAATGGACTATTCTTTTAATTGTTTGATTACATATAAGTCATTAATAGTGATTTTAGGGGAAATATTGATTGAGAAATGTTCGAGGAATAATTATATGAGTTAAAAGAGTGAATACTGGGAAATGTTTTTATACCGGCTCTAGATCATGGACTACTAAAGATATGGGAAATGTTATAATCATCTAGTCTTGATCATGAGCTATACGGTAAGAGGCATAATGGAAGGATCGTATATATTTTTGAGGTTCTTCCATGATTCAAAACTTGATGAACTTAGAATCTCCCAATGCGGAGAATAAGCTTTATACGACATATATGGATGAATAAGATCATTACATATTTGTTCATATGATAATGTATACTTGGGACCCATGGAATAATATTTGAGGATAGATATTTTATTCATTGAAGTCTAAAGGGGGTTTGTTTCTCAGTTATTCTGTGTATTGGATTAGGATGAACCATGATGATTATATAAAATCGATTAGGTTGTTGACATGGTTGATATTATTAAGGGATAATTTTTTTGAAGGGAATGTTCTCCTAAGGAATTCATGTAGGGATGTTATCATTAGGTTGTGAAAATAAAAACTACAAAGGTTGAATGTATTGATATTGGATGGGCATGGATGTGTTAAGGAGGGTTGTAATTTTTGAGGTATATGTTTAAAGGGAACAAATGTGTGGAAAAAATATTGTCATTACTTTGGATAATGTTGGAAGGGAATAGACAAGTGAATTAGAGGGTGAGATTGTTGAGGTACGTGTTGAAAAGGAATGGAGGCATGAATGTTGGGTTGATATTGTTGTGGTATAGATTGAAAGGAAGTGGGAATAGTAGATGAAAGTTGGGAGGATGGAAGAATTGTAGAAATAGAGATGGTATTAATGAGTGAGGTTTACGTCATAATAGACATAAATATGTTTTTAACAATGAACGTAGGTTGTTGAGACATGGTTGGATGAGTGACACTTGATGGGATAGTTATAGAACTCATGGGAGGAGTTATTCTTATCTAATTTTTCCTCTCAAGAAAAATAGACAAACATGACCTTGCACACAGAGAAGCCGACGGGGTTGTTTCAATCATGGAGGATTGTATTTTGGAGTTAGGTGAATAAATCAATTACAAGCTCTCTAATTTCTAACTTTTCACCTCCCAAGCTAAACTTTGAAATCGATTTTCAAGGGCTTAACTTGCTCAAAATAGGTAAAAATTTCACCAATTAATAGATAGGGGCTAATCTTAAAAAGGGTATTTTTAGTTTCTTCAAAGTTTGATTTTTGAGATTTTGGGATTTTAGATTTCAGGATTTTGGGATTTTGGATTTCAAATTTTAGGATTTTAGGATTTTGGGATTTTGGGATTTCAGGTTTTGGGATTTTAGAATTTCAGGTTTCGGGATTTCAAACTTGAGATTTCAAACTCTCAAGCCCCAAAACATAAAAAACAAGACTCAATGTCTCGAAATTCTGAATTCTGAAAGTCTGAAATTTTGTACTTTCTGGACTTTCGGAACTCTCAGACCATTTTGAGTGGTGAACAGTAGCTCGACTTCCAAAACCAAAATTTCGAAATTCTAAATTTTAGGATTTCAAAGGTGCATGCATTTCAAACTCTAAAAATGAAGAAATATAGTGACCATTTTTTAGGGTGTCATGCTTCTCACCTACCAAAATTATGAGGTATGGGTTTCCTTTCTTTCCCAACAAGGAACAACACATGGAGGCATGGGTTTTGCAGTAGAACCCATCATTGTTGTAGGCAAATTCAATGCAATTTTGGGGTGGTTGAAGCTAGATTTCAGATTTCTTCTATCTCCTTCTCTAATTCTTCCTATATATTATAAGGAGGGGATTTTTTCAAAAGGTTGGACAATTTGGCTTTGCACCCTCCCTTCTCTTCTTTTCTGCAAGTGGATTTGTGGAGTTAAAACCTCCCATTAAAACTGTAATGTAAATCTTTCCTCTTGGCCATTGTAGTGTATTGTATCAATTTTGGAGCAATAATGCATGTTTGTGGATGATTTTCAACCCTCTCTGTGTTCATTGCATTCTCCTAATCTTTCATTACAATCCTGGTTATCTGTGCATGGTGGTTTTATTATCTTTAATGGTTTGTGTTTAATGGAAAAGCAAGTGTTCAACATTCCTTCAAAGCATCACATTTATCAATTTAGTTTTATTTTCTTGCATCTTCTTAACCATGTCTCCTTGATAAGATATAATAGATTTTGGAGTGGATCCTCTGCAAATTATATGTGTGTACCTGAACAGAGGAATAGGAACCAACCTTCATCCGGAGAGCTTTCCCGATTGCACATTCCCAAACTTTGGGAAAAGTTCCATGTTATGCAATCACACTGAGAGTCTCAACCCATCGAGTTGTAGACATTTAATGGTGTTATGATTACGCATTAACAGTTTTGGCATGCTTGGTGGGACAAGAGGTCATTATACAATCTTTGAAGGAATTTCCAAGATATTCAGACTTAGAAATTACAAGTTCTCCAATTTTTACTTTTCACCTCTCAGGCTGAACTCTAAATCAATCTTTAGAGGTTTAACTTGCTCAAAACAAGTCCAAATTTCACCAATTGATAGATCGGGGATAATATTCAAAAGGGTATTTTTAGTTTTTGAAAATTTGATTTTGAAATTTTGAAGTTTTTTGAATTTTAGGTTTTGGGATTTCAAGATTCAGGTTTTTGGAACTTCGGGTTTTAGGATTTCAGAATTTTGGACTTCTCCAAATTTCGAGTTTTCGAGTTTTTGGACATTCGAGGTCTTACATTTTTGTGTTTTTGGGACTGTCATTCCAAATTAATTTTCAACCTCTAGAATATCAAATACATAGGTCCTTCAAGGTTTTCATTTTTATTATGTCAATTTGATGTGTAGCTTGTCAAAATCTATCCTTTAGAGGCTCATTTCCCAACACATATGATGACTACAAAGGGATTGAATGCAATGTGTGTAGTAGCACAGGCTACCCAAGTACATGAGAAGAATTCAAACTAGGTCTGATACTCAAGAAGAGGGATTGTTTGTCTACTGCAATTATCACCAGGAAGAGGAAGGAGAGGAAGAATACCACAAAGATCACCATCTCCACCTAACAGGACCTTTTCTACACCTCCACCTGGTAGACCTTTTGTTCAATCAATGATATTTCTCTAGCCAATCAAGATGGTGCAAACCAATCCATATGTCAACTTCACGGGAAGTATTCCACTTGCCCCAAATGCTCAAAATCCAGTTCTAATTACGACATTGAAGAAAATCTCATATTCACTCAAGAGAACCAGACAACTCTGATTGACCACATCTAGGACATTGCAAATGTCTATGCAATTCATGAAATCAATAAAATGGATATTGTGGTCAAGTTGTTAGCTTCATCTTTTAAAGACAAAGCTTTGTAATGGTTCAGGAGCCTCACAGTAGAGTCTATCTAGAATTGGGACCATTTATGCACATCCCTCCATAATCAATTTAGGGAAAAGGAGATAATCTATCTTTATTGGAACAATTGACAACAATCAAGAGGGCTCCTAATGAACAGTTCAACGATTTTAACTTGAGGTTCGAGAGGACATGGGATAGAATTCTCGCTTGTCAGAGGCCAACAAATGAAGCTACATTCCTTTCTTTCTTGAAGGCTATAAATTCAGATATAGCCATGATGATCCAATCCATGGGAGGTATAACCTTACCCGTAGCCTATAACATTGCTATTAGAGCTGAAAATTCTTGATTCAAGTTGGTAAGCTAGCACCAAGGCCACCAATGCCTCTCTATCTAGACATGGGAGCTCCTACGACTAGTCAAACACCAGAGTTGAATTCCATTCCAGCCCCTAGGAATCAAAGCAATAGTGAGGCTTCTACTTCTTCAAGAACTTCAAAAGAGCTACAAGAGGTTATGAAACAACTGCAGAACCTAGGAAATGAGCTAGTGACTATCAAGAGACAACAAGCTCAAAGTTCTAGGTCATATCAGCCTCAAAATTAGTATCAAACAATACCCCGATATTAGCAAAACAGACCACCAACTTAGGTTGCAAATCAAAGTAGAACCACGGAAAACCTCAATCTTCTAGGCCATTCCAACCATATGATCCAAACACAACTTCAACATTAAGGGCCTTGGTTCCAACACAAAACAACATGGCACAAGAGTATGACTAGTGTTACCCCTGCAATCTACCTCACAATCAATCAATGTGTTTCAATGGTGCACTAAACCAGGCCTTGATGGTACAAACCATTGGTGTGTCCTAAGAACCAAGTCAAGAGGGAAATCAGCAGCAGGAAACTCAACTAGAGGCACCTCCAATGGAAACTACGTTGGTTAATTGGAAAATAGAAGACTTCGTGGAATTAACCAACCACCTTTTAAAGGCATGGCTGCCAACACATGTTCAAATAAGAGGAACATAGAGGAAGGAAAATCATCTAATCTAGTTGTTTCTCAGCCCACTCCTACACAACAAGGGGTTAGTAGACCAAATGCATCCCTGAACATGCAAAATCAGCCTAAGGCACCCGTTGTAGCAGCACATGTGCTTGTTTAAGCTCTAGAAAAGTTGTCCAGTAAGGGACAACAAAAGGATAATTCATCCACTTTCAACATCATCAATTAGATGAAGAAAACACATGTGAACATTTCCATGTGGGAATCACTGCAATCCTAGGACAATGAGATTTTTGCAAGCTGCAATGGCCAATTTGTCTACCTCTCATAGATTAGACCAAAGTTGGGAGAAAGTTCCCACTAATATAGTGCAACACACAGCTTATGGTTAACTAAGAAAAATTTGAAGCCTCCACCATTCTATGTGTCATTGATTGTCAGAACCACTTGGTACATAACTGCATTATTGATTCGGGGAAAGTAGTTCAGTGATTCTGAATAAAATAACAAATGAATTAGGTCTAAAGTATGAGCTAGTGCTTTGAGAGGAGTAGTGAAACTAGATGCCCGTAAAAATAGTAGGAATGGTTGGGATTATCAAGGGGTTAAGCCTTACATTGCATGCATGTCCAAATGTCACATTCTTGCAAGATGTGTCTGTAATTGACCTCCCACCACTCTTTACACTGTGTTTATCAAGAGACTTCACTACCAAAATTGGTGGATATCTATCAAAATTTTGGTCACACATGCTATTCAGAACAAGGTATGGAGCCAAAGAAACCATCAGGTTAGAACCAATTTCTAATTTCCACATTGAGCCCCATGTGCCAAGTCCTATCAATGCAAAATGGCTCATCCTTTGACCAAGAGGAATGTTCACTAGATCTAGAAACATGTACCAAGGTCGAAGGAATTCTAGATTTGACTCTAGATGAATGGGAAAACAAGAGGCATGCATTTGACCCGTACAAGGAAATGGAAGAATCTAATTAGGTGTATATTGTGTACATGAAGAAAATTCACCCATTCCTAACATCAACAACATGGAAAATAAGGATGACAATGAATTATGGAAACTATATTTTGATGGTTTAACAAGCAAACAAGGTGTTGGAGGAGGTGAAATGTTGGTATCACCACCTAACATCAAGTATTATTCAACGTTTTGTTTCCATTTTCATTTTCAAACAACATAGCTAAATACAAGGGTTTAATTGATGGGCTTCATTAGAACAATGAAAAGAGGCATAAATAATTTACAAGTATTTGGTGATAGTTAGATAATTGTCAATCAAGTCATAGGACAACATGCTTACCAAGAATGAACTACTCAAGAGCAACAAAAATAGGGTATGGGACCTAATTGAGGATTTTGAAGCTTTCAACATTGTGTCCATACCCAGGAAGAAGAATGAAACTGTGGATAGGCTTGTAGTAGTTGGGGAAAATTTTTACATGGTGGATAGTATCAAAAGGGAAAAAACACAACCACACATCCATGTGATTATAAGGCCAAGAGCGCGGATAATAACACAAGATGGTAGGTGTTTGAGAATGATCAACAAATCATCAATTTATTGCAAGAAGAGGTTGAATTCTCATCTAGGAATCAAGACAAATTAGAGTAACACTATAGAAACCAAGTAGTGTAGCTACGTATAAACAAGATTCCCAAGGGTTTGGTAACATTAGAGTCTATCTTCAATCCTAATGACAAGTTTCCTAAAGAGAAAGCCAACATATGGGTCAAAGGAGAGGATTCATAACCTATTTTTTTAGGGGAAGGAAAGACACTCCAAATTGGCAAGGTGGCCACTGAGCAAGATAGATATAAGTTCACACAACTTTTCCAATAGTTTCTAGATGTATTTTCTTGGAGTTATGAGGACCTGTGAGGATTCAATTCAAGTGACACAACATACCATAGAATCCGGATCTAGTTTCTAAGCCCATTAGCGTAAGAAAAGACCAGTAAACCCAAACATTGATTCTCTCTATGAAGAAAGAGCTAAACAATATAATAGAGGAAAATACTATATTTCTAATAAATTACTCAAGTTGAGTTTCCAACTTGGTTCCGTTAGGAAAAAGAATGGGGAAATCAGGTCGTCCATGGACTTCTTAGACTTGAACAGGGCATCTCTCAAAGACCACTATCCACTCCCTTCAATGGAAAAATCCTACAAGTGGTATCCTATTTGGAAATATTTTCCTCCTCAATGGTTAATTGGGGTATAATGAGATAATCGTAAAATAATATGATCAATTCAAGATATCTTTCACCACTAAGTGGGGAACCTACACCTACAAGAAAATGTATTTTGGATTGTCAAATGTTAGAGCCACTTTCCTAAGCATGATGGATATGTAATTTAAGGGGTTGATCAACAAAATAGTACTGATATATCTTGATGATATCATTGTTTTCTACAAAATCACAACAGATCACATATTTCATTTGAGACTCATATTTCAAAGATGTAGGAGATTTCGGGTATCATTGAATCCCAAAAAATGCATATTCTTGGCTAATGAAGGCAAGCTCCTAGGCCATATTGTGTCAAAGGAAGGATAGACAATCGACCTAGAAATAGTTGAAGCAATGTGAGCATTACCCTTAACAAGTCATAAGAAGGCTCTTCGAGATTTCTAGGAAGAATCAATTTTTCCGTAGGTTTGTGCCAATTTTTACCACTCTTGTGAAGCCAATAACATGATGTCAAATAAGAGCATGGAATTTAGGTGGAAAGATGAAGGTAAAGAAAGATTTTAATCCATCAAAGAAGTCATATCCCAAGCTCTAACTCTGTCAATACAAACTTCTCCAAGGACTTCATGATTTATGCCTTTTGTGGTGGGGACACAATTTTTGCAATCTTGGCGCACAAAACAAAGAGGGTTCCGAATAACTAGTTTCCTTCTTTAGTTAAATTTTGGAGGAATATGAAGTTAGATACTCCTCCATCAAAAATCATTTCCTTGCAATCATCGGGAGTTTTAAGAAGTTCAAGCACCTAGTTTCAAATAACATGATCAACTTGCTAGTTTGTCATGCAGGAGTTAAGGACTTCATTTTGAACAAATATCTAAATGAGAAATGTGTAGGTTGGATCACTCATGTCATGGAATATGAAATTGAAATTAAGGTCACTAAGCTGCTCCGTAGAAAGGAGCTATGTGAACAGCTTTAGCCCGAGTCAACAAGTTGATCCAAGTAATGGAAAAGAGACCATCCTCATACTACATGATAGTCGAAGGGTGTGTGAATGATAATGTGGTTATTCCTTGTTGGACTCGAATATGATACACTTCCTACAAACATGCATATGCCCTTCACAAATGAAAAAGAAAAGAGGAGATAATTTTGATTACAAGACATCCCATATGTGCTTGTTGATGGCATTTTTTTCAAAAGGGACATCAATGTTGTTCTATTGAGGTGTATTGGAACAAATCAAATTGAGAGATTACTACAGGAGTTTCATAATAGAATTGGAGGTCATTTTGATCCGCATGTGACATATCTCAAGATAATGAAGGTGGGTTATTATTAGCCCACAATGTTCATCGACTACTATGCTTGGATTAGAAAGTGTAAAAATGTGCATTCTTCACAGAAACTAAAGGTTAGAAACAATTCCATTGCTGCAATTTAGGTTAACAAATCCTTCATGCAATGGGGATTGGATTTCAAAGCTTTCAACATTGTTTACATACCCAGAAGAAGAATTAAGGCACGGATAGGCTTGTAGCAGTTGGGGAAATTTTTGTGTGGTGGATAGTATCAAAAGGGAAGAAACACAACCACACATCCATGTGATTATAAGTCCAAATAGCCCAGATAATAACACAAGATGGTAGGTGTTTGAGAAAGATCACTAGATCATCAATTTATTGCAAGAAGAGGCTGAATTTTCATCTAGGAATCAAGACAAATTAGAGTAACACTATAGAAACCAAGTAGTTCAGCTACATATAAACAAGATTCGAAAGGGTTTGGTAACATTGGAGTCTATCTTCAATCCTAATGACCAGTTTTGTAAAGAGAAAGCCAACATATGGGTCAACGGAGAGGATTCGAACCTATTTTTTTGGGGAAGGAAAGACACTCCAAATTGGCAAGGTGGCCACTTAGCAAGAGATATATAAGTTCACACAACTTTTCCAAGAGTTTGTAGACATCTTCACTTGGAGTTATGAGGACCTGCGAGGATTCAATCGAAGCGACACAACATACCATAGAAGTGGATCTAGATGCTAAGCCCATCAGGTAGAAGCAAATACTAGTAAACCCAAACATTGATTCTCTTATGAAGAAAGAGCTAAACAAGCTAATAGAATAAAGAATTATAATTCTAATCAATCAGTCAAGTTGGGTTTCCAACTTGGTTCCGGTTAGGATAAAGATTGGGGAGATTAGGTTGTACGTGGACTTCTGAGACTTGAATAGGGAATCTCTCAAAGACCACTATCCACTCCCTTCAATGGAAAAATCTTGCAAGTGGTATCTTGTTCAGAAATATTTTCCCTCCTTAATGGCTACTTGGGGTATAATGAGATAATGGTAAAAGAAGATGATCAATTCAAGACATCTTTCACCACTAAGTGGGGAATCTACGCCTACAAGAAAATTCCTTTTGGATTGTCAAATGTTAGAGCCACTTTCCTAAGGGTGATGTATATCGAATTTAAGGGGTTGATCAACAAAATAGTACTCGATATATCTTGATGATATCATTGTTTTCTCCAAAAACACAATAGATCACCTCTTTCATTTGAGACACATATTTCAAAGATGTGGGAGATTTTGGGTATCATTGAATCCCAAAAAATGCATATTCTTGGCTCATTAAGGCAAGCTCCTAGGCCATATTGTGTCAAAGGAAGGATTGACAATCGACCCAAAAAGAGTTCAAAAAATTTGAGCATTTCCTTACCATGTCATAAGAAGGCTCTTCTAAGATTTCTAGGAAGAATCGATTTTGTTCATAGGTTTGTGCCAAATTTTTCCACTCTTGTGAAGCCAATAACAGAGATGTCAAATAAGAGCATGGAATTTAGGTGGATAGATGAGGGGAAAGAAAGTTTTTAATCCATCAAAGAAGTCATATCCCAAGCTCCAACTCTTGTCAATCCAGACTTCTCCAAGGACTTAATGCTTTATGGCTTTTTTGGTGGGGACACAATTTGTGTAATCCTAGTGAAACAAAACAAAGAGGGTTCCGAACAACTAGTTTCCTTCTTCAGTTAAAGTTTGGAGGAATATGGAGTGAGATACTCCTTCATCAAAAATAACTTCCTTGCAATGATCAGGAGTTTGAAGAAGTTCAAACACCTAGTTTCAAATAACAATATCCAATTTCTAGTCTATCATCCGGTATCAAGGACTTCCTTTTGAACACATATCCGAATGATAAATGTGTAGGATGGATCACTCGTGTCATGTAATATGAAATTGAAATTAAGGTCACTAAGCTAGTCCACGAAAAGGACCTATGTGAATAGCTAGCCTGAGTCAAAAAGTTGATGTAAGTAATGGAAAAGAGATCCTCCTCATACTAAAGGATAGTCAAGGGCATGTGAATGATAATGTACCTTTTCCTTGTTGGACTTAGAATATGATACACTTCCTACAAACAAGCCTATGCCCTTCATAAATGAGCAAAGACAAGAGGAGATACTTTCGATTACAAGCCATCCCATAGGTGTTTGTTGATGGTGTTTTGTTCAAAAGGGACATCAATGGTGTTCTATTGAGGTGTATTGGAACAAATCAAATGGAGATATTACACAGGAGTTTCACAATAGAGAATCGAGGTCATTTTGATCTGCAAGTGACATCTCTCAAGATAATGAAGGTGGGTTATTATTAGCCCACAATGTTCATCGAATACTACGCTTGGATCAGAAAGTGTAAAAAATGTGCATTCTTCATAGGAAATTAAAGGTTATCAACACTTCCATTTCACCCAATTTTAGTTAACCAACCCTTCATGTAATGGGGATTAGATTTCAAAGCTTTCAACATTGTGCCCATACCCAAGAAGAAGAATGAAGCCACAGAAAGGATTGCACAGTGAGTTAGGGAAAAATTTTACATGGTGAGCAGATATCAAAAGGGAAAAAATAGAACCACACATCCATGTGATTATAAGGCTAGAAGTTCCAGATAATGACACAAGATGGCAGGTGTTTGAGAATGATTACCAAATCATCAATTTATTGCAAGAAGAGTTTGAATTCTCATCTAAGAATCATGAAAAATTGGAGTAACACTACGAAACAAAGTAGTTTAGCTACACATAAACAAGATTCCAAAGGGTTTGGTAACATTGGAGTCTATCTTCAATCCTAATGACAAGTTTCATAAAGAGAAAGCCAACATATGGGTCAAAGGAGAGGATTCGAACCTATTTTTTCTTCGGAAGGAAAGACACTCCAAATTGGAAAGGTGGCCACTGAGCAAGAGATATATAAGTTCACACAACTTTTCTAAGAGTTTCTAGACATCTTCGATTAGATTTATGAGGACCCACAATGATTTAATCTGAATATGACACAACATACCTTAGAACTAGATCCGGATGCTAATCCCATCAGGCATAAGAAAAGACCAATGAAACCCAAACATTGATTCTATTATGAAGAAAGAGCTAAACAAGCTAATAGAGGCAAGAATTATATTTCTAATCAAGAAGTCAAGTTGGGTTACAAACTTGGTTCCGATTAGGAAAAAGAATGGGCAAATCAGGTTGTGTGTGGACTTCTAAGACTTGAAAGGACATCTCTCAAAGACCACTATCCACTCCCTTCAATGGAAAAATATTGGAAGTGGTATCCTGTTCAAAATTATTTTCCCTCCTTAATGGATACTTGGGGTATAATGAGATAATGGTAAAAGAAGATGATCAATTCAAGACAACTTTCACCATTAAGTGGGAACGTACGCCTACAATAAAATGCCTTTTGGATTATCAAATGTCGAGCCACTTTCCTAAAGCAATGGATATGGAATTTAAGGGGTTGATCAACAAAATAGTATTGATATATCTTGATGATATCATTGTGTTCTCCAAAAACACAGCAAATCACCTCTTTCATTTGAGACACATATTTCAAAGATGTAGGAGATTTAGGGTATCATTGAATCCCAAAAATGCATATTCTTGGCTCATGAAGGCAAGCTCCTAGGCCATATTGTGTCGAAGGAAGGATTGAAAATTGACCTAGAAATATTTGAAGCAATTCGAGCATTGCCCTTACCAAGTCATAAGAAGGATCTTTTGAGATTTCTAGGAAGAATCAATTTTTTGCATAAATTTGTGCCAAATTTTACCGCTCTTGTGAAGCCAATAACACAGATGTCAAATAAAAGCATGGAATTTAGGTTGATAGATGAGGGGAAAGAAAGTTTTTAATCCATCAAAGAAGTCATATCCCAAGCTACAACTCTCGTCAATCTAGACTTCTCTAAGGACTTCATGCTTTATGCCTTTTTGGTGGGGACACAATTTTTGCACTCCTAGTGCAACAAAAAAAAGGGTTATGAACAAATGCCCGAGTTTCATTCTTAAGTTAAAGATTGGAGGAATATGAAGTGAGATACTCCTTCATCGAAAATCATTTCCTTGCAGTGATAAGGAGTTTGAAGAAGTTCAAGCACCTATTTTCAAGTAACAAGATCTAATTGTTAGTACGTCATGCGGGAATCAAGAACTTTCTTTTGAACAAATATCCGAACGAGAAATGTGTAGGATGGATCACTCATGTCATGGAATATGAAATTGAAATTAAGGTCACTAAGCTGGTCAACAAAGGAGCTATGTGAACAGCTAGCCTCGAGTCAACAAGTTGTTGCAAGCAATGAAAAGAGACCATCCTCATACTACATGATAGTCAAGGGCATGTGAATGATAATGTTCCTATTCCTTGTTGGACTCGTAATATGATACACTACCTAAAAACACACCGTGCCCTTCATAAATGAGAAAAGTAAAGAGGAGATACTTTCAATTACAAGCCATCCCATATGTGCTTGTTGATGGCGTTTTGTTCAAAAGGGACATCAATGGTGTTATATTGAATTGTATTGGAACAAATCAAATCGAGAGATTACTACGGGAGTTTCACAATAGAGAAGTCGAGGTTAGTTTGCTCCACATGTGACATCTCTCAAGATAATGAAGGTAGGTTTTACCGGACCACACTGTTCATTGACTTCTACGCTTGGATTAGAAAGTGTAAAAATTTGCATTCTTCATAGAAATTAAGGTTAACAACACTTCAATCAAGCGCCAAATTTTAGTTAACCTATCCTTCATGCAATGGGGATTGGATTTCATTGGGGTTATTAATCCTAAATAAAGCCAAGGACATAATTGGATTCTCACGGCAACATATTATTTCACCAAGTGGACTGATGCAAGATCATTTAAAGAAGCAAACAAGTCCAACATACTAGATTTCTAAAAAGGCATAGTGACTAGGTTTAAAGTTCTAGCCACTATTATATTAGATAATTTATTTGTGTTCCTAGGTTCTAAGATCACGAATGGATTGTTAAGAATGGAATATACTTGATCATCTCTTCAAATTATTACCCGTGCATGGTAATGGGAAGGCGAGTCCACGAATAAGAATTTTCTAAGAATCATCGAAAAAATCTAGATGAAAACCAAATACATGGAATACCAAGCTAAAATTAGTGTTATGGGCTGACAAGGTCACACCAAATAGGTCGATAGGAAGCTCTCCCTACAAATTAGTCTATGAAAAATATGTATTCCTTCCATACAAATAGAGCTTCATGTATTAGAGCTCATGAAGAAGTTGGAGTTATCTGAGTTTGAACTAATGGAGGCTTGGTATGTGGAGCTAATGGAATTGAAAGAGATTGGAGAACATGTAGTTTAGATGATAAAGAAAGATCAAGATTTGTAAAAGGATGGTTTGATAAGAATGTAAGAGCAAGGACCTTTAACGAAGGGGGCCTAGTTACTCAAGTGGGATGCAAATTGGGAAAAACCAAGAAGGCATTTTGAGTTTGACGCCATTTGGAGTGGCCCCTACATGGTCATAGGATGTAAAAGTAGCAATGCCTTCCAATTGTCTACATTGGATGGAGAGGGACTTCCGATTCCAGGTTAATAGGATCTACCTTAAACAATGTTATTAAAAAGGCAAAAGGTTTCACCCTTGTGAATATGACCTTAGGATTTTAATTCCTCTAAGTGCGTATGCACATTTGTCTTGTTGTAGTTTAGGTTTCAGTTTCCCTAAGTGCTTCGGCACAGGTTTTATTGCTCCTAGGTTGAATCATTGTGTAATTCAATGTGCCTCCAAAGGTGAATGTTGTAGCAGTCCATTTCAGGGATAGGTGAAAGCTCTAGGTCAATACAATTTTCTACTCTCAGAAATCTCACCTTCAAGATTTTCTTATGAGAATTGAGAGTGCAAGCAATGAACAAGTTCAAGATCAGTAAGTGCAAGAAGTTATAGAGAAGTTTCAAGAAAATATCAGTATCATGCTATCATTCATGACTCTGTGCCTAATGGATACTTCAAGGCAACTGATCTTTCACCTAGCAAGCAGGTGATCCCATGAGTCGCCAAATTGTTATCCAATTTTACCTCTCAGGAAAAATAGACAAACATGACCTTACACGCAAAGAAGCCGATGGGGTTGTTTCAGTCATGGAGGATTACATTTTGAGTTGATCGAATAAAGAAATTACAAGTTCTCGATTTTGTACTTTTCACCTCCTAGGTTGAACTCTGAAATCAACTTTTAGGGGCTTAACTTGCTAAAAAAGGTCAAATTTCACTAGTTGATAGATATGGGGCTAATCTTCAAAAGGGTATTTTTAGTTTTTAAACATTTGATTTTCAAAATTTTAGGATTTGAGATTTTAAATTTAAGGATTTTAGGATTTTGGATTTGGATTTGATTTCGGTATTTAAGGATTTCGGGTTTCAAGATTTTAGGATTTTGAGATTTTGGGATTTTGGATTTCTGGATTTGGTTTTGGGATTTTAGGATTTTGGGATTTTGAGTTTGTGGATTGTGGGTTTGAGATTTCTAGATTTTGGGTTTTAAGATTTGATTTTTGGGAATCGGGAATCGGGATTTGGGATTTCAAGATTTTGGGTTTTGGGATTTTAGGATTTTGGATTTGGGGATTTCGAGTTTTGGATTTCGGGATTTCAGGTTTCAAGATTTCAGAACTCTCAAGCCCCAAAACATAAAAATAAGACTCAATGTCTAAAATTCTAAATTTTGAAAGTCTGAAATTTCAGACTTTCGGACTTTCGGGTTTCAGACTTTGGAACTCTCGAACATTTTGAGTGGTGAACAATAGCTTGACTTCCGAAACCAAAATTTTTGAAAGTCTGAATTTCGAGATTTCAGAGGTTGCATGCATTTCAGACTCTGAAAATGAAGAAATACAATCCACCATTTTTTAGGGTGTCAGGCTTCTCACCTACCAAAATAATGAGGTATGGGTTTCCTTTCTTTCCCAACAAGGAACAACACATGGAGGCATGGGTTTTGCAGTAGAACCCATCATTGTTGTAGGTGAATTCAATGCAATTTTTGGGTGGTTGAAGATAGATTTCAGATTTCTTCTATCTCATTCTCTAATTCTTCCTATATATTGTAAGGAGGGGATTTTGTCAAAAGGTGGACAATTTGGCTTTGCATTTGTATTTGTGGAGTTAAAACCTCCCATTAAAACTGTAATGCAAATCTTGCCTCTTGGACATTGTAGTGTATTGTATCAATTTTGGAACAATAATGCATGCCTTTGGATGATTTTCAACACTCTCTATGTTCATTGTATTGTCCTGATATTTCATTACAATCTTGATTATCTATGCATGGTAGTTTTATTATCTTTAATGGTTTGTGTTTAATGGAAAAGAAGGTGTTCAACATTCCTTTGGTGCATCACCTTTATTAGTTTAGGTTTATTTTCTTGCATCTTCTTAACCCTGTCTCTTTGGCAAGATAGAGTATATTTTAGAGTGGATCCTCTACAAATTATATGTGTGCACCTGAATAGAGGAATAGAAACCGCCTTCATCTGGAAAGCTTTCTTGATCACAAAGTCCACGCTTAGGGAAAATATCCATGTTATGCAATCACACTAAGAGTCTCAACCCATCGAGTTGCAAACATTCATGGGTGTTGTTATTACACATAAATAGTTCTCATGGTAGATGAGACTAAATGAGTTGATGTGGGTGAGGATGCGTTAGTATTATTCTAAGGAGGGATGGAGCTAGATTGCAAGTTGGCTAAATAAGTATACAATGATTACTAGTATCCTATGAGTAAACTAAATTAAGATAAAAAGTAATGAAGGGGGTTTAAGACACAATAGTGGATGTTTTTGATTGACTATTGATGTAATAAAGATGTATATTTTGAATGACTTGTTCATGATTTGCATTCATGAAATGAGATTAAGCACATGATGGATAAGGTACATAAGGTCACGATTCGGTGTGGATGACTAAAGATGAACACCCCTAACAAATATGTATGTAATAAGAGAAATGGGGTTTGAATTCAATATTTTAGAAAATAAGGGATCCCCACTATCGAGAAAATGAGGACTAAAAGGATGAGGTATCTCAAACAAATAATATTTTCTACTAGGATAAAGGGGTGGTTCTTTATCTTTTGGTGAGGTGATAGAGTAATACATTGTTTTTAAAGTACATGCGAGGAATCCTTGATGTGGGTTTTAACATTATAAAGAAATTGTTAAAAATTTCTTTCATATTTTGAGAGGTTTGGATATGAGACTCTTGTCTTGTAAGAACCATAAAAGTAAAAATCACCTAAAAATGAAAAATAAGTCTAGATTGGATGATTAAAAACAATAAGAAAATTACAAAGGAGGATTTCTTTTTATCTTGATTACTAAAAAAGTTTGAAATGTGTAAAATGACTAATAGGGTCATAGGAAATAGTTTTCTAAGGATGCTTTCAAGAATTTTAAAAATTAAAGGCGAGAGTACTCAATATAACAAAAGGTACACGATGCTTGAATCTGTGTGTTGGTACCGGTATGAGGCTCAGTATTAGGAGCTAACCGCTCACTTCATGGTCCTACAATGATAATAGAGTTGGGTGCTTATCTAATATACCAACAACCAATTATTTATATTCATCCAAAACACGAGTGAGCTTATCCTCTTGGCGATCAAATCCAAGTAGGTCCACAGGGTTGGAAATTTTTCATGCAAATTTGTATTTGAAGTGGTTTAGTTGTGTGTGAGGAGATGAAGTTAGTGTAGTAAATTAACCTCCTAATTAAACTATATGATCAATCAGGGATGAAAAGTTTGTTTTAAATCTAAAATAAATATAAATTTCAATTAGGAAAACAAAAAAGAATACAATCCTTTGAATGAAAATAAATGAAAGGGACGCACTGTAAAAAATTCCTTTTAAAATTTATTTCATTTTTAGTACAACTACAACATAACAAGAAAATATCTCCCAACATAGCAACCTAAAAGGGTTAGATGAAAACAAATGATAGGAAAGTTAAAAAAGCATGTTAGAGATCAACAAACAAAGAAATCGAAGACAATTAAAAATGATCATTGACAATTCAAATCAATCGCTAGCGATGCATTTGGATTCTTAGTGATAACAAAGAAAAGAACCTAATGATAAAATATAATTAATTTGAAACTAAAGAAAAGGGAAAGGGTCCCATCGGGTGTGTCAAAATGTACAAGACATTTTTTCTTGCCAACTTTAACTTATTGAAGATAAATAACAAAAAAAACTGACCTTAGAAAATGGAGGAGTTTACTCGATACTTGCTTATGATGGATGTTGATTGTTATTGTATGAAGCTCCTTCCTCTTTCACTAAGGAAGAAATCTCCAAATAAAATAAACTTAAACAATTTTTTTAGATAGATATGTAAACGATATACTAGGAAAAGGTGCATTCCAAGAATCTAAAGGGACTTCTTTTAAGCATTTCATCTTACTTTAAAACAATTAAGTAGATTTCTAAATATGCTGATGAGATATATAATGGAAAGTTATAGATGGATAGTACATAAGAATATCTAGAAATTAAATTTCAAGGGTAATTTCTATGTAAATTTTAAGGTGGCCCAAGCGAGGGTGGATGTAATCTGAAAAAACTGAAAGTAGTGTAGTGCCCACTCCTCTTAGACACTATTTCATTATGATGTAATTAATTTTGAATCGATACATAGACATTTGATTATTATATCTTGATCAAGTAGATGGTAGACTATGAAAATAATTGGACTATTGACATGTTTCGATTTACATTTTGATTATGATGCACTAGATGACATTGATTGATAGTTATATATATATATTGATTTGTAGTATTTTGATTTTACACTAACATGTCATATTCTAGATACATTGCTTATGTTCGATGTTTTGAGTATAATTGTGATTTTATGGATATTAGAAAAAAAAGTGATATGATGATAGATGATAGAATTGTTAATTTTGGATGACGATTTTTTTATTTCTTTGTGTATTTTATTCTTGATGTTGTTGACGTGGCAATAAGGACGAGAGATGTATTATTTTGTGTTGTAGGGATATTATCGACTACATCAAAAGGGGATAGGGGACCAACCACGAAGGATGTCGGGTGTTGTGCAGGCACATGGTCAAATTTGAAATCTTGTGTATAATGTTATGTTGTGTTGGTGCATGCTTTTTTACAACGTTCGCATAGGGAGGTAACCTCATTTATGTGGCCATGGGTGTAATGGGTTTCCTTTATATTAATTTTGTTTGTTTTAATTTGATGTGCATGTGTTTAATTATTTGGGAAATATTTTTACTCTATTAACACTCACTAATGTATCTTAATTAACTAATTTTACTTAAATTTAAACTAATAAAAAGAAAAATGACATGTGGGCAATAAATTTCGTAGATGGTACTTGAAATATTATTGATGTAAATTAGTCTTGTGTTGGGTTTTGTGTTGTGTACTCTTTCCCAACTTGAAAATTAGGATTTTGACTTGGGGGATTTTTTAGAGACTAGTGGGACACGCTAATATTTTCTCACGCCTTTTAAATTCATCCAAAAACTATACATATGGTATGGGGAGTTAATTTTACATTTATTTATGTTTTTGGGATAGTATAAAGGTGAAATTAATGCACTTGCTAATGTGGTTTTTTAATTTTTTCCTTTTGAGGAGTGGAGTGAGGGTTAGTGTGTGTAAGAGGCTTATCATTTGATCAACTACAAATTTATTAGCCTTGGGATTGATGGTTGACTTGGTGATATGGATTTTAGGTGAAGTGATGTGGATCCTTCATGGAACCATATCACTGTCCTCTTCTCCTTTTCTATATATGCAAGTTAATTTGTTGGTTATGGGGTTACTTCTTTTTTTGTGCATTTATATTTTGGGAGTTAGAGTTTTGAGTTATTTTGTTTGAGTCTTTGAGCTTCTTGGATTTGTGCTTGAGCTTGGATGAATCTTTGTGTGGTTATATTGGATTAAATTCTTACAAAGGAAAGGTAGAAGCTTCACCGATGTATTTTAATTTTATATATATCTGTGTGTGTGTTTATGTGAATGGAAGCATGATTGCGTGTGTACATATTTTGAGGGATTGGGTAGATTGCCTTTAGAGTTGGTGTAGGAGAAAGAAATGGAGATTATTTTTTGAGGAAAAAGGGAGATTTTGAGGAAATGTGGAGGGAGAGTGGAAGAGGTGCTCCACCTATGTGGAGATAAAAGGGATTTATGTGTTTCTTTGCATAGGCAAAAAGGGAGAAATAAGTGTGTGTGTTTTGATGATAGTGCACTTGGAGAACCTTGGGTTAACCCTCTTTCCACATGGGAGGCATAAGGAGAGAACTCAATGTTCTTGTCTCCATTTGCGATTTTATCAAGCCTTTATGTTTTGATTAATTTTGTATATTTTACTTGTTTGATTTGGAAAATGTTGCAAACTTCTCTTCTTGGAAGAGAATTTTGAAAT